>OW679199.1:23733857-23986820 GCA_940337035.1 Agriotes lineatus
CTCCACTATGCTCGATCCCTACTGACTCTTTTTATATACGAGTAGTTTGTTAACGTCCAGGAAATGAAGCAATAAAACTAAATAGTCTCCACGAACATTTATTTTATAATTATGGGTGGCGACATGTTTCAAAACCAAACTGGTTTTATCCTCAGGCCATAATGATCATCTACAGAGGCATATGGTTGAAAATGGTGTACATAATAAATAAATTCACTTACTAATAAAAGTAGTTGAAGCACTTATTAAATTGAGGTTAAGATTTTTAAACGACGAGATAGGAATTATATTTAAAAGACCACACCACATTGAAGAATAAAACTTTATTAAGCAGCAAACTACGTTATAAAGATCGTTGTACTGGTTAATACAAAAATTTAAATTAAACAAGTAAAGGAGTGGCTAACACTGATGATGACAGCAATAAGACTAAAATTAAATACAAAAGTAACTAGCCCACAAGTCGAAAAATCCCTAGATTCAATGACAATGAAATTACCAGAGAGGGTCAAAAAGTATAAGAACAAAATAAAAAGGAATTCTCTTGCATCTTTTGGCATGTGGTCAATGGCCCGTTATTGACATTTTTAGCAAATCGTATACGTTTTTAAGGCCGTTCAACCCTGCAACCATGTGTGGGTCTTATCTTCTTTACCTGGTGTGTAGCCCTTCTCCATTATGCTCTAACCTAGTGGCTTTTTCTGGTCTGTTAAAGTCCAACAGTTGTATTCTCCTCTTTTTGTTATCAAGTGCTTGTTATTGACTTTCTTAGTAGACATATGTTTCGTTTTCCTTGGAGTTTATATTGTATTGTCAGTTTTGGAAGGCATTTTTTGGCCATTTTCTCAACATGTTTCCATTTTATATTGAATTATTTTATTTTGCCAGAGAAACTATTTAGTTCTTGCCTTATAACGAAAATAATAAATGCGTAACAGCGGTTTCTTCTGATTTACTACAATAAAATTATTTTCACTAACATCTTATCCGCAAGTGAATTCTATGATTCACCATTGCCGAAAATGAAATTTGACTCCCAAAGTTAGCGGTTTGGTATCTTAGATAATATGAGCATTTTAAATATGTAGCTGTATTAACGTTAATGTGTTTTTGCAGAACAAACAAAGTCCAGTGGAAGAACTACTACGCCAAGCAGACCAGCTGATATCAACCCAGAAACCACGAGCAGAAGTGTACGCGGCGATGGCAGAATCCTTGGGGAGGGCGTGGAAGGACATCAACGTTCACCTGGAGCTGCGCAAGCAGATCCTGGACCTGAACGTGCTGTACCACACCAAGGCCCAGGATTTCTTCGAGAAGATGGACGCCCTGGAGGCCGCCTGCGCAGACACCGTGGTGCCGATTGACGTGGAGTCCATCAAGAGCTTCCTAACGAGCCTGCACGACCTCCGAAGGTCCTTGCTGGAGTCCCTCATGAGCGCGCTGCAGGCGGGCAACTCTATTTTAGGAAAACTGAGAGAACTAGGAGCCGAGGGCACACTCGATTCGAGACCCGATCGAATACGATGCTCAGTAAATCGAGGTACGTAATACAGGTGTGCGGCATCGAGGGTATTAATCTGGGTTAAACGCACTTCAGCGATTTCGCAAGTCCAAGGCTGGCTGGACGAACTGCATGCCAGAAGACAAGTTCTGGAGGTTACGTTCACCAGGAGGAAAACGCAGCTGGAGCAGTGCCTGGCGCTGGCCATCCTCGCCACAGACCTGAGAGAACTGGAAGACACACTCAAACAGGGAAGAGATATATTGAGAAATACGGATCAATTGGGTAGGTTGCATTTTTATGTGGTAGAATATACAATTTCTGTGCCTCAAAATTAAAAACTCACAATCGCGTATGCGAGAAATTATCGTGCTCATAATAAAATGGATTGTATTATAAATAAAATTAAATAAAATCCATTATAAGAATAGCATTTATACTACACCTTATGGGTTTGGTTACTATCGATCGCCAATCTAGAGCCCTTCGGCTATTCACTCGTGTACTGAATTTAAAGGGCTGAATCCGAATGCCAAGTTAGTATTATCTACAGGTTTATTAAAGTATGCAATTGTTGATACTGACTAAAAAATTATGACTAATATAAAACTGCACAGGCGGTACATAAATTCCTTTTAGTTTAACAATGGTGGTCTAATTTACATAGAAGCTACAGTGCAGTATTCTGTATGAATCACGTGGTTTATTTTAATAATGTTTAAAAGCACAGTAGCATCTACTGGTGGTCAATAATCTGAATTAGTTAGATGAGAACACGAAAAACGTTCGAGATATACAAATGTATTGTTTCAAGTTATCCCAGATTTCCAACTTATGTAAGTTATATTTTATTTTCGGCTTAGACCACGTCCTCTTTACAGATAAACTGTTAAAATGCATCAGTCCACAAGCCTACATTCACAAATCTTACAAAAGGTCTAGGTTCAAAAGGTACAATGCCCACAAAAAATCTTTACAAGGATGCGAATATTATGTCTGGAAGCAACAAAGAAACGAAGAAGGATTAAGAAGTAGTAGTAGTAGATCTAATTGGAAGAACAAGAGGAAAACGCAATGATCGAGTAGTTTGAAGATATGGAGACGACGACCAGAATAGCAATGGTAAAAAAATACTCAAACTATGTTACAAACAAGATTGAACCATTTCAAATTTTACATTTAACCACAAAAAGATACGTAGATGCGTAGAAACAGAGCACCAGACACCTCAGATCCATACCAGACCTAATTATAATGAAACAACAACGACCTTGTATGGTGATGTGATAGTTCCCCGTTGTCCAGAATACGGCACTGATCATGAGATGTTAAAAGCAGAAAATTTTATATCCCACGAAGAAAAACAAATATAAGAAATGAAAACGGAAAAGGAATAACAAAAAGTAAAAAACCATCTTAAAGGAAGCTATAATAAAAGCAGCTGGAGAGATCCTTTGAACAGAAAAGCCAAATCAAATCAACTCCTCTAATATGTTCAAATTAGACAAAAATACTTAAGTACAAATCAACAGGATGGCAGAGAAACATATAATATATTAAAAAGAAGAAATGGAGGAGGGAAACAAAAATGTAGCGTGATAGAAAATAAGATAGGGTACAAAATACCTGCAAAAAATAAGACATTTACTAGATGGATACAACAGAATCAAACACCAATATTTATAACAAAATCTATCATGATGGAGAGATGAAAAAACATTATGAGAATTTATTACAGGTATATCGGAATATAGAAGAAGATAATATAGGAAGCAATGAAGAGCCAATATAGATTGAAGAAAAGAACATCGAAGAAGTTACTAAAACTAAAATAGAATTTACAACGGAAATGTTTAATCAAATAATAAAAAGAGATAACCTCCCAGAACAATGGATATATGCTCGATCTGTAGAAAAGCGGTAAGACATACTGTCAAAAGTATAGAGGAGTACATGGTATAGCAAACTCCATACGAAGAATTTTTAGTAAAGTAAGTATTAAACAACAAATAGAATAGATTATAAAAACAAATATCCAAATACGAAGCAGGTTTTTCTGCTGTAAAAAGTGACATTGAAAATATTTTCTATCTCCAACAAATCATAGAGAAATATAAAAGCATAAATGAGATATTGATAACCGAAAGCTTCATGGCCACAAAAGCGTTTATACCAGGTTGAGGTCGGTCGCCTAACTTGTTTAAAATTTATGTGGAGAAAGCTTTAAATAACTGGAACCGAAAATGTCGAAAAATGGGGATTGAAAGGGGAAAACAAACCAGTTGCTGGCTTTTGTTTACGGATGGACCAGGTCATAATTTAATAAACAAAAGTTAAACGCCGGAGTATATGATCATAGAATACTAAAACAGTATCAATTCAACTCTATAGAACAGAATATAAACATAAACAGCAAGGAAAGGTTTTATTCAACGATTAGAAAAAGCATCTTGACATATGACTCTTAATTTAAAAAAAAACAATTGTTACTATTCACAGAAATTGACTTTGGAAACCCAGTCTAATCCAAATAGTTAAGAATGAGAAAATGCGGAATAGAGTAAGGGTGCAATAGACAGTGGTAGAAATTGTGGAGAAGAAAGTATTAAAATGGTATGGACATGCACTGATGATGCCAAACGAGCAATGGTCGACGAGTGTTATGAACCGTTGAGTATGAGAAAGAGGAAGTACCGGAATCGAAATTGAGAACAAAAGTGCGTAAAATTAATTAGCACATAAATCTAACATCAATAAGTGCCGAAAACAGAAACTTATAGCGAGTAGGCCACAGCAACAAATGAAGCATTGGAAAGCTAGTATCTATGTGTTTATAAAATATATTTTGCTACGTAACTAACCAAAGATGAATACGCGCCCTACGCACAGGGTGCAAATTTTATTTCAGCAATAGTATACAAAGCGGTAAGCGTAACATTAACAAAAATTCCCGATAGCAATGCTACAATTTTTGCTATTCCAAACAAGTGACTCAAAATGGTGGAGTGGGTCGTGGGCATAGAGAGGTCCACAATTCATTCACCCATTAGAAGAAACAATATAAATCAATCAATAAGGGTGACACTTTCCATATCTTACAAAATCAGACTCCGATGAACCCCACGGAGCGAATGAGCTACAACGAAACAGGCTGAAAAAATAACCTATACCAAAAGAAGTGAAAATAATATGGCTAGTAGCAAATCATAATTCTTTGATCTACAACAACATCCAAATGACATACGGGAGCAGACATACGAGTGACACGAACAACATCAGCACAATACCAAAATTACAGTTAAGCTACACACGACACTTGAAAGAAGAAGAAGAAAGAAATTGATTTGGCTGTTCCTGTACGGCGAAGTCCTTAATGAAGGATTGTCATTAACGCTACAATTAATGCTATCGATACGACCTTGTCGAGCGCGATAATTTCACATTAACATTAATTATTTTATCGGTTGAATCCTAACGTTAACCTTCGCTGTAATCGCCAATTAATTCGAAAAAATAGAGAGTATTAAATCGGTCCATCTGTTATTCCTATTACAATTGATATCACATAAAATTATAATTTCTGTAGCGCTTAACAAGACAATTACAAGCCATGAACGACGAACAACCTCCTGTCAACAATAACATTTTTAGGAATATTGAAAGTCCAGGTCGGGCTGTTTTAACTAGAGGGCGTAAATCACCGGACCCCAGCCGGGACCAAAATCGGGAAAAACCATACATCGACAATCGTAGAGAAACTACTGACACATGCAGCTATCTCAAACATTAAATCTCAGAACTTGCAGGAGAACAAAAAAAAAGCTGGACGTCAGTGAGCAGCAAGGACAATTGCGTAGCACACGAAGAAAATGGAAGAGAACGGAGGAACATGGAAAAGAACAGAAGAAAACATTAAACATAGGAGGCCTGAAACAATAATTGGGAATCAGTCACGCAAAACTAGTCGCAAAAACAGCTTACCTTCAGGTAATAAGCGACCTTTGGTCTATTTTCTTCGCAAGAGGAACTACCACTTACGAAACACTCGCCTGGGACAGGGGTTTCGACGGGTAGGGTCTGCACATGGCTCGAGTACGTCAAGCGGCTTTATAAGAAAAGAACGAGGCGGTCGAAAAAGATAGCACCTACCTTCAACTGGTGTCAAAAGCACATCGAATTTTTTATTCAACGCCTACTAAATCAAATCGGCGACAGAGGGCGCGCGCAAGCGTTTGGAATTTTCTGATCTGTAACGAAAGTGTAGAAAAATCTGCGCTGGCCGATTTTGGATCGTAACAAAACTAAGTGGATTGAATAACTATTGTTATTAATATCTTTTAACGTTTAATAGTTTTAGAATTTTGTTAAAATTTATAATACAACATCAAAATACCTTTCAGTAGAAATTGCTCATAATCCAGTTTTCTACCAATTTTCAACGACTGCTCTCAATTTTTTTTCAATAAAACAACCACCTCTGATAAAATGCGATTTAAATAACAATTTTGAAGGCAGAAGTTTTAAATATCAGTCATCAAAAACTGTTTTCCTATAACATGAAAACTTTGACATGCAGAATTTAACAAATTTTTAAAAAAATCCATTTAAGATTATTGCCCTGAAATGTTGCATTAATTAATTTTGTGTAACGTTTTGAAACAAGTATCAAATGGCAAATTCATGTTCGTCCTGTTCAAATTGATCTTTGAAATATGAACACTCGTTTAAATAATCAGGCAACAGATACCAGAATATTTTAAGAAACTAGCTAAATAAAAAATAGCTTTTTGATAGCACTGATAGCTTGGACAGTGAGTATCCTGGCTGATGCGGATGAAATTATAAGGCACCATCAATCTCCTTTCCTATTGACATTTTATCTTGTTGTATTAAAATTAATTTTAAATTATACCCTACTCCAGCTGCTTGCTTCAAAAACTATATAGTACAGAATAAGAAAAAGAACTAAATTGAAAGTGGCACATGAAAATGATAAATTACTAGATAACGCTCACGCGCAACAATGACAAGAAGTTCTTAGCTGCATGCGCCATGAATTATTTAAGATTTATGCAATTTAACTACGAATAATAATTACAATTTTGCACGAAATGATAATAATTTCATTGGTCAACCGTGTAATAATTAAAGCAATTAATATTTATGGGGAATTAAATCGGTGTAGCGCATTTCACGGTGTGATACATTTCTTTAAAGGCCGTACTAACATCTTAATGATGAATGTGTATGATAAGAAGACCAAACTCTAGATAAGACAACCGTCGGCGTCGTTGCTAAACCATATTTTATTTCTTCTTCTTCTCCTTCTTCTTCATACATACAATAACAAAAAGAAGTGAATACAAAAGACAAACAAATGCAAATTCTATGTTTTAGGGATCAAATCTTCAACCTTTATTGACTAACGTCTGGTTCGGTTCTATGTTCCCATATTCAAAAACTATTGTTGGAAAAGCTGAAACGCATTTCTTCTATGTTGTTGTTACAGAACTGTAAAGTCAATAAACTAATAACTACACTTAGCGTTAATCAGAGTGCGACGCAATTATTCCTTTAAATTACACAAACTTAACACGTAAAAAGGTTTAGCATCAGTAAGTGAACTCTTCTAATTAGCTGTAATAACAGTATCAGTATCTACCAAAGCATTATCCGACACCTTACTGCAACTGCTTAACTGAATCGCCGCATTAGCGTAATGTAATTAACTGGAACCATTAGAACAGTTGCTATCAGGTAGTACTTTAAAAATCCCGTTTGGTAATACGAGAGTTGTTCGAAAAGTTTTGATCATTTATAAACTAACTACACAAATTCTTCTTAAAATAATCCTTTCGGGCACTGAAGAATTAGTACTATCTTACGTTCCCCAATTTAAAGACTACACCCCATTCGCTTGTCAGAATGTTTTCGGTTTTTTCTTCAGTCGTTCTATTGTTCTAATGTAATTATGGTCTAAAATCTAGACATACAACTATTGTTTTCAAGACGGTTATATTTTGTAGTACATTAAGAAATTTGGTTGGGTACCAATTGTCTTCTGTGTTTCCTTTGATCTCTGCTTTTGAATAAGACCTTTTTACTAAAATTTTTGGTATTGAACATTTCCTTAACGCAGCCGATTCGGTTAGCCCTTTTTATACATATCCCAACTTACAGTCCAGCCCTCGTAGTCATGAACAGTCACTATTGATATTTGCAACAACTAATTTTGAGGCAAAGAACATCTCGCTTTCTCGCTGGGAGGTCTCAGCTGACAAATGCTCCTATTTCAGGCGATTCTTCGTCCAGCGCAGAATTGCTGTACCACGAACACAAGAAGTTATTGCCGGAAGCGCAACAATTACAGGAACGTGCTCTGAAAATAACAAAGGCGACCGAGCAATTGGTCGCCTCTGGATGCTTCGCAGGAGAAAAGGCGACAGAGCAGGCCTACACCGTCCTCTCGGCCACTTCGGACTACCTCGCAGAAATAGAACACCGCAGCTCTTTGCTGGAACTAGTCATCGCCTTCTTCAGATCCTCCCAGACGGTAAGAAACATCCTCTTGGAGAAGCCCTATTCGCAATAACCTTCTCCGATTCCAGGCACTGACAAAGCTAGATCAACTCGAAGTTCAGGTTACCACCTCAGAGTTGCCATCCACATCACCACAACTGGCGCAGCTTCACGGCCAATGCGCAAGAGCCATTGAAGAAATCACAACAGCCCCTTTGGCGGAAGGGTACTCGATCCTGGACGCAGCAGGCCGTGGCAGACCCGGAACCGAAGGGGTTAGAAGAATGGTGGAAGAACTCGAGAACAGAAAGATCTTCCTCGACGGCCTCTGCACGGCCCACCGCGAGGAGAAGCTGAGGATAAACCAGGCTCTCAATGCATTCTTGGAACAACAAAACGAGCTCTACTCGTGGCTAATCAGCGCGGCAGATGCATTCCTTCAAGGCCATCAAGACATGGGAAGCGACCTTCCGATGGCGAAGGACTTCTGGGACTTGCACAACCGACTGCTCAATGATTTACAAGTAGGAAGCGCAATATTTTTTAGTGTTTTACTAATGTACGTCGATTTCAGACGAAAGGCAACGAGATAAACGCCTTACTACTCACTCTTCCACCAGTTTTGGAGTTCTTAGAGGACAATCAGCGCCGAGACGTCGATTCAAAGGTGGAGGAACTCCACAAACTCTGGTTAAAGCTCAAGAATATACTGGAAACTCGTCTAGATCTCTCCGCTATTTACGTCAAATTCCACACGGAAGCAGACTATGTCAACAAAGAAATGGACAGATTAGAAGAAGTGTTACGGCACGCCCCCCGAGACATCGACGACGACACCGTGGCCAAGCTCGAGGAAGCCTGGGAATCTCTGGTCCCGCTGTACCAATCTGCCAAAAATACGGGGCTCACGTTCATCAACGAAGCCAATAAGGTGCGTAGATTACAGCGGGTCGCGGCTGCTTTGACTGAGGGCGTTTTGGTAAATTAAGCTCATAAAACACTGTCGCTCGAATTTGTAGCTTTCTTTTAAGTGCTATTTTTAATCAGGTTTCTGAGCCGTATCTCGACACCAAACGTGCGTGTGTCTGCGTGGAGTCGGTGCTGGAGAAACTGTCAGGAAGACAGTTGGTTGTTACGCGTAGCTGGCAGAGCTTCCAGACAAACGTGGTGGAGAGACGTGAACTCCAAGTGCAGTTAGAAATCAACATGGTGGAGAGCACTAAGGTAATCGCATTTTTTAAGTTAGAAATTTAGTTTTTAATATGAAATTTAATAGCAAAAAACTTTTGTTCAATTTATTGTTTTAATGTATGGTAATGCAAGCTGGTGATGCATCTTTTCTATTCAACTTCCTCTACTCGTTAGTTTTTTCTCTGTTTACCATTGTCAATAGATTTGCACTACTGAAGTAAAATTACCCCGTAGCAAAAAAGCATCAAATAATCGTCCCGGTAGAGTACTAGAAACCATTACCTTATACCCCCCCCCCCCCCCCGAGATAAAAGTTTTTTTTTATAAACAGCTACTTTAGATATGTACTTTTAAAATACTGGACACATTATTTTTAGCAGTGAACGGTTCGCCCAAAGTTTGTCTCCAATTTATTTAATTGCTGCTCGTGTTATCTTCCTGGTTCCGAATAGATCGAGTGGGATGGACGCCGAAAAGCAAAAAAATGACGCGTAACCCAAAGAGCTTATTTCTGTAACTTAATTATATACGCCGACGTTTTCTTAGGTTTTCCCTGTCCTGCGGCGGTATTTTTAGAAGTGCATTCAAATCTATTGCTGGCGGGAATGCTACACGTGCACTTAGTCCTCTGCTTTTTTCTTCTGCCGCAGCGGCGGCCGCTCGGGCTGCTTTCAGCAACTTTACGAGCTTCTATTTCAATTTCAGACCATAAACTGGGTGTCGAAGCTCGATTCTCAATTGTATCCCGTCATCACCACCAACGCCACGAACCCCAAAGACATCGCCACCCACTTAGAACACAAGCTCGAGACAGTATTGCCAGAAGTTAAAAGGGCGCAAAGTGAAGTGGAGCAGCGGATTAAAACAGCCGAGGCTCTGATAGCGAAGACTCCGGCTGTAGATGAACAGTCTTTAAATGTGAAGAATAAGCTAATGGAACTGAACCAAAGGCTGGTTCAAATAACCACCGATTATCAAATTCTGCTGCAGATGCTGATTGCGTTCTTCAACAACGTTACGGAGCTGGATAAGACGATTGATAGTTTGAACGCTCAGTTTAATAAAGCATATCTCCCTAATGAAGTTGCAAAAGTTGAACTACTAATTCGGGAACACGAGGCATCCAAGCAAGCAGTATTGGAAATGTTCAAGTTCACACAGAATGAGAGTGAAAAACTTATTATGAGAATTAACCGACAAGTAAGTATTCACGACCGTTGTCCATAATGGTAGGATCTTCCGGGCTTGGCGTTTAGCTGATGCAACGAAATGCTAAAGTCTTTAGAAAAATTATGAAAAATCTGACAGGATGATCAGCGAAACGTAAAATTCAAATCGACAACTATATAATAACCCAGAAGACCTTACCATTAAGCATGCATGTCCTTCAGACTACTGAAAGCTGCGTCATTAACCATTTCTGGTTAAACAACCTCGTAACATTTCTACGTAGCTTTGAATTTTTCTAAATAAGTTGCAATAAAGTTCGCCGACCAATCTGACCAACTAAAATTTCTAGGAGCCCAAAAATGCAGCAGAGCACGATATCGAAAAGCTCCAGCACACGCTGGAAATCCGAAGGGACAGGTGGGAAACAGAGTGGCGCAAGCGCAGGGATTCCCTAGAAGCTCACCGGCAAGTTTGTCAGTTCGACTCCGATCTCAACCAAATCAATGAGACCATGGACGACCTCGCCAGGCAGCTCTCAGACATGAAAGGGCAGTACGGGGAGTCCCTATCAGCGACCAGGGCGACTTCGCAGGCGTTTGGCTATTTCGAGAAGACTGTCGAGGTAAACAAGAGTTTATTGCCTCTTGCTCCCGTCGCGGAACGGTGGTTGCGCACGAACTTAACAATGCGCCAATGCCGTTATCCCTATCTACATTGCCATTAATAGTGGATTTATCATATTTTAGATGCTAGGGCAGCGAATCGAAACATTCGTGAACGCGGCCGGGAAGCTGGTAGCCGAGCGCCACGTCCAGTCGCCTCACATTGAATTCCAAGTAAGAAAGCTACAAGACCGGTGGAATGCCCTCAAGAAACAAGTCGAAGACACAAGGCGCTTAATCAACCTCAGCATTCAGTACTTCCAGATCGCAGAAGAGGTAAGATCTACAGTTATTCTAACCATTGCACTTGTTGCGTTATCAATCCTAAGTATGCACTTAAGTTGCTTAACGGGCTTAACCACTAAGTGCTGTTAATCTTAAGAACTGAAAGAACGCTTTACTTAATCACTTCATTCTAAACCCTTGCGTCCCTTACTACGAGTTACACGACCATAACTGTATTTTTATCGTTCACTCAGGCTGACGAATGGTTCAAACACGGCAGTCATCTTCGAAATCCACCTCGGTCAAGAAGCCGGAAGAGGCGCAACAACTCCTTAACGAAATCGAGCTGTTTCTGAAACCAGGAGAAGCTGCGCAGAGCGAAAGGATAAAGCACCTCACGGCGCTGGCCGGCGAGCTTTACGGGCCGCAGCTTTCGTCCAAGTCCTCCCAGGTGGTCATCGACAACCGGGAGATGTTAGAGTCCTTCACCACCATCAGCAGAGAGTTGCAGTCGCTAGCTCTCAATCTTAAGGCTGTGGAAGAGGAGCGCGAGAGGATCAAACGGGAACAGGAGGAAGCCGACGCCCGACTCGCCGCCGCCAGAGCAGAAGCTGAAGCTGCTCAAAGGGCTGCAGAAGAGGCAAAGAGGGCTGCGGAGGCCGAAGCGAGAAGAGCTGCTGAGGCGGAAGCGAAAAGGGCTGCTGAGGCAGAAGCGAGACGAGCTGCTGAGGCCGAAGCAAGAAGGATTGCGGAATACGAAGCAAGAAAAGCCGCGGAGGCGGAAGCGCGAAGGGCTGCTGAGGCCGAAGCCAAAAGGGTTGCGGAGGCGGAAGCGCGAAGGGCTGCTGAGGCAGAAGCGAGAAGAATTGCGGAGGCGGAAGCTAGAAAGATTGCGGAAGAAGAAGCTAGGAGGGTGGCGGAAACGGAAGCCAGGAGGACTGAGGAGATTGCAGCTCAATCCTCCATACACGAGCAAACCTTCACCCAGACTGTTGTGAAGGAAGAAGTTGTGAAAGTGACTCAGGTTCAGCAGGAACAGAAACTTCTGGAAAAGGTACAAGAAGCACCAAAACTGGAGCCCCCTATATTTATTTCGCCGCTGAGCGATGCTGTTCTTCAAGAAGGTACGTGTTGCTTACTAATTTCCATAATTAAGAAAGTATCTGTTGTGGACGAAACCTTATCAAAAAAGATAATACTCGTAAATTCAATAATTGTTATAATACAAACTAGAATGCGTTAACTGGAATTTACATTTCCATGATGTTAAAGCCGATTTCTTCCCCCATCTGTATTCTTACGTCTTCAAAATTTTCATATGTTTCAATATGTTGGGACGTTTCAATTTTATAAGTGTTACTTAAAAATGCGTATAGTTCTAGAAAATACCTAGCTAGGAAACGTAGTGAAATTTCAAGAATGCAAATAAATAAAATAATCACTTAAATTCTTACAAGGCAGTAAAATTAGCGGACCTAAGCTAGTTATTACATCATGTCAAATTACGCTTTTCTATTCTTTTCTCCGTGCACGTCAAGAGTTATGAAGCACATAAGAACCTCTGACGGTGACACTAATTGGCCAATACGTCAAGCAGTTGCGCACTGACAAAAATCATCACTCTGTCGCCTTTCAAGTTGCATAGATGTTTATGAAATATGTATTTTCTTTATGACTGCTGTGTTGCCAAAGCAAATTCTCATTCTCAGATTGCCATACGATGTACACTACTTGTAACAGTAAATTGCGAATAGTGTTAACATATACACGCTAGAATTTGTTAACAGATTAATTCTACATTCCACTAAGAGCAAAGGTTCGTTGCATTCTTCTCTTTTCTTGCCAACCACTTGTGACATAATTTACATCAATTCATATCATCGTTCGTTTATTTCTTGTATTCTTGTCCCGTACCTTAGCCATATTATCCACTATAGTTTGGCCATCTCCGTCATCAATGGTACTCCATACAGTGCATGGACGTCTTCATTTTTTCCACACGTCTGCTTCCTTCTTTCATCCACATATTTTTCTTAAGATTACCGTAAGGCAGAAGACGTCCAGCGCAGGCATCCACGTATCGCGTGTTTTATATATGTAGTACATATTTTACCAACTATTGTCTCAGTTCTATCACCTTCTGTAAAAATCTTCCACGTTATTATCGTATCTAACCACTTTTTTGGCCCTACTTGATTGTTCCATATTTCAGTCAGTTATTAGTTTGCTCCGTATTTAACCATCAACCTGGTTGGATTCCATCTTCTCCCACGATTTGGTTGTTCTTAAGATGCTGCAGTATTATTTGGTTGCTTTTTTATCTCATAGCTCTCTTGTTTTTACGTCATCTTTAATTTACTCATATTGAAAATAATTCTTCTTGCATTTGCTCGGCTACCGGGCCCTTACTACCATATTTCTCCCTGTATTCATTTCTTCTCCCTAGTATTTTCTCGACTTTTTGCAACCATGTGACGTACTCTTCTTTTCGTTCTAGATGCGTACTCATGCTTATGCTATTGCATAAATTGTTAGAAGTAGTTGACACGAGGATATGTTGATATTATGTTATTCGTTGTAACAGGGCTTATTTAGCCCTCATGTGGTTCGAATCCACCGTTACAAATCGTATTTAAAAATGTTTCGTACGCCCTAATCTTTGAATAATTGTTTGTCTCGTTGTTGCCAGCTATCTTCGTTTACAAGAGAATTCTTAGCTTCATTCCCAGTCGAGGTTACGGATAATCAATAAAACAAAGTTTTGGTAGCCGACCAACCACAGCTCAAGATCTGCAACCAAATACTCCACGCTTCCACTCCAATAAAAACCAATCTGTTTGCAATAGCTGTAATAGAAGCATCAAATACAAGGACACGTAACGAAATGGCAATTACATACACAAATGGTGCTAATGTATATCATCCAAACAATGAGCGACTTGGCATTTTTCTAACGAGCATTTAACAGCTACAGGAGTTAGTGCGTACCATCCTCACTGCCATGCATTTATAGAGTAACTGTTTTAAACTAGAATCTCACAGCACACTGAAGCCGCCCTTGTCAGAAGTCCGACCCTGAATCTGTATTTCACCGAGATTGGCAGGTGTAATGCAAAACCCCAGCGATAAACAGATGCTTGACATCGCAAGGTACAATCGCCGTGCTGGTGTGCAAATTGATCACTGCCACGCAATTCGTTAATTGCTCCGAAATTTTCATGCGGTTTTCATCAACCTTTTTAAGTGCATTCAGGTATTCAATGCACCCGTTTCCACGTTGTAGCAAACTTTTGCCGGTTTGGTGTCCTGCAGCTTCTGAGGCTAAAAAACTATGATGGGAACTGGCTGGAGACATCAATTCTCAAAGAAGCGGGAAGCGGCGTTGTTTTAACGCTTTACATGAAACTGCATTTATGATTAGGGCTCCTTCAACTCTTGCATGGCCAATAATGCACTTATTGCCCGCTCCTCTCGCACTCGCTTCATTCGCTTGCTTCCGGCGAAACTTGCAGAAACTGCACTTTCAGCCCCGCACGTTAGCTCTGACAGAAATTCCTGCACTCGTAGTTAACTCATTTTAAATCTATTACATGATACATGTACGTACAAACTGGCTATTTACTAAAACGTTGCTAATTATTCGTTTGCGCTGAGTCACAGCGGACTAAGGCCGTTTCACCATTTAAAACCAAACTAGATGATTGCAGTACCCTCACTAGAAGAATTGTGGTACATACACGGTACTGTTCGTGGAGCAAATAATCAAATAAATTTACTGACTGATTCCTTTAACCTTGCCTACCTTTCGGTGTAAGGTGCATGTATGTCTAATCCTATAGGATTGCATTCCATACTTTTTTATGCTTTTCTGTTCTTCATGGCATGTTCATTTCACTCCTCTGTTTTCAGCTGCTATTTTCACTTCTTCCTCTCAGGTCGCTCTAGGTCTGCCTCTTCTTCTCTTCTCCTTGCTTCATATATTCTTCTAGGCATTCTCTATTCCTTCATTATGTTAACATGTCCTAGCCATCTTAGTTGGTTTTCTTTTATGTTTTGTTCAATTAGCTTTATTTTTAATGTTTCTCTAGAACCGCATTCCTTATTCTGTTTTTCTTGAAAATTATATATTTTTAAATTGTAATTATAATGAAAATCGTACGACACTCATTAATGACCAATAGAAAAATTAGTTCACGAGTTGTAACCAGACAACAACAAAAATTTCTTGGAAATTTTTTGTAGGTAGACATTACTTCTTTTTAGGGTTTGTGTCGTTACGATTTTCTTACCGAATCTGCATTCGAGCATTAATTCATATCCGGAAATTATTATTCGTGCATTCCAACAATGTCCTAATTTGCCCTCGCGTCCCGCTCGGGCAAATTAATACGACGTTGTTGGAACGCACTCAAAAAAATTTCCGGAAAGAATTAATGTTCTTATGATATTATATGTGAAAATAGCCATATTGTGCAATTTTTACTTTAAGTCACTGCAATTTCAAAAAAATGAATTAAGTGATACAAAGAATGTAGTCTTTTTTACTTTTTGGAGAAATTTAAAAATTACGTTTATAGTTCGCATTTCACAACTAAACATTTTTGTATGTTAACATAAAAAAGAATATTCAAACTTTAATGAAAGCTCTGACCTCGTAAGTACGTAAAATTTGATACGACACCTTTATTGAGATTTGCCGTGCATAGACAATCCACTTCAGAAGTATCCACTTGTTGGAATCTAAACTTAGCCAAAATACATTTAGTTATATATAGCTGGAAATCTTATAATCAGAGTTTCCCAAAATGTGGTAGGCGTACTATTTGTGGTACGCGGACTAATTCTACTGCTACGCCAAGGAAGATAACAATCGCTGATAGTATTCTACATTTGGGCATGTGCAAGCCAATTATTACACCTTAAAGATACAAACATTTGCAACTATATTTTTATTGACCTATAAGTTTGACTTAGATTTGAGGTTAAATCGAAAATCCCTTTTTCTCTTCAGGTTCCAAGTTCACCTTTATCTGTCAAGTAACTGGCATTCCCATGCCTGTGGTTGTATGGTACAAGGACGGGATCGCAATTCAAAACAACCCAGATTACCAAACGTCATTCGAACAGGGCCTATGCACCCTGACCATCGAGGAGACATTCGCCGAAGATTCGGCCCGTTACACCTGTAAAGCCACCAACGCCGCAGGAACGGCCGAAACTGGAGCCTTCCTGACTGTGAAGGAAACACAGCCCGAAGAGCAGCTAATTCCTCCGAATTTCGTGAAACTCCTAGAGCCAGCCTTCGTCAAACAAGGCCAAAAGTTCCAATTTGAGTGCAAGGTGGAAGGAAATCCTCTGCCAACTGTTCAGTGGTTTAAAAATAACGACTGCATCGATAATTCTCCCGATTATGTGATTACGTATAACAATGGAGAAGCCATCTTAAGGTTCGACGAAATTCTTCTGGAGGATAAGGCTGATTACACGTGCAAAGCGAGCAATCAAGTAGGAACCGCCCAAACGACGGCAAATTTGTGCGTGGAGCCTTCAGAACCCACTGAAACTCCAACTTTCATAATCCCTCTCTCCAATGTAATGGCCAGAGCAGGACAGAAAATAAAATTAGAATGCGAAGTTTCAGGATTGCCCACTCCTAGTTTAACGTGGTCGCACAACGGGAAACCAGTGAAAGAAACGCGAGATCTTAAGGTAGGTTACAGAACCGCTATTTTTATTCTGAAAATGACAAGCATGCCGCGATAATTATCTAAAAACGTTTTACAATGCAACATTTATTTTTGCAATTCGCGCTTAATTATGCCACCTATGCCAAAATTCCGTTCCAATGTGGTTCATTCACTTCAATCTAGGTCTGTTTAAAAAATGGAGCGGGCCACTTCTGTTCTCGTGAGACTTAATTTTTGCTACACCCACACCCAAATTCAATATGCAATTTGGCAAGAATCCCAAAAAACACATTTTTATTCTACATTCCGACACATTTACTATACTCAATATTTTTGGCGCGTTGCTAACCGAATTCGCTCTAAAAAGCAATGGGGAAGCAAACCGAGCGTCGAAGAGATATGAATTCCTGGTCGCTGCAGACTAAAACAAACATCGGGAGTACGGACTCATTTTAAAATTGTCACAAATGCAGTACATTGCTACGCTCAAGTCTGGATCTAAATATAATTCAATTTCAGTTCCAAAGCGACGGCAAAAGAGCCACTCTAGTAATATCCGAAGCTTTCCCTAAGGATGCGGGAACTTACGTCGTGACGGCCACCAATTCTGCGGGAGAAGCGCTGAGTGCATGCAACGTCACCGTCAAGGGCCGTTTGCCGACGGAGACGTCGGATTCTGAGCTCGCGAGCGACATGGAACCCATCAAACCGTCCATCCAGGTGTCGCTCAAGGACGCATCGGTGTTTGAAGGGAAGAAAGTTCGCCTAGACTGTGTCATAGTTGGACAACCAGAACCAGAAGTCATCTGGTACCACGACGAGAGACCGGTTAAGGAATCCCCAGATTTTCAGCTTTTGTTCCAAGGAGATCGATGCTCCCTTGTTATACAAGAAGCGTACTCCGAAGACGCCGGCATGTATAAAGTGGTCGCGTTGAACTCGGCTGGTGAAGCCTCCAGTAAGTGCACGTTGACAGTTACCCCATTAAGTGAAGGCGAAGCGGCTCCTAAGGCTCCAGAAGAAGAAGTGAAACCAGCTGGAACTCCGCCAAAGTTCAGCAAACTCTTGTCTGACGTTTTAGTTTCAGAAGGGGACAAAGTTATTTTTGAAGCCACCGTAACGGGCGAACCACGTCCTGAAATCAAGTGGCTGCTGAATAACCAGGATGTTCACTCCGGCGAGCACGTCAGGCTCATCCACGACGACGATGGAAACGTTAAGCTCGAAATCGAGAAGGTCGTACCGGAAGATAAGGGCGTCTATACAGTTAAGGCGACAAATTCCAGCGGAGACGCGAAATGCTTCGCTCAGCTGATTGTAAAATCCTCCAAGCCTGTTGAAGTACAAAAAGAATATGAAGAAGTGAAGATTGCTCCCGTCTTCAAAGAACTATTTTCGGATCGCGTGGCATTTGAAGAAAGTGCCACCAAATTTGAATGTATAGTCACCGGTAAACCCACTCCCAAAATAAAATGGCTTTTCAACGACGAATCGGTGGCGGGCAAAGACTTCTTAATTTCTACTTCTGGAGAACGACAGGTGCTGACAATAGCAGCAATTGCAAAAGAGCACGGTGGTAAAATTACTTGTGTAGCTGAAAATGAAGCTGGAAAAGCCACTTGTTCCGCAACCTTAACTGTACAACCTGTTTCGTCCATAACATTACCGGAACTTGCAAAAACCTCGGAGCCTCAGCAAATAGAAGACGCTTCGTTCAGTTCGAAGAGAGAAGTTTTTATGCAGTCTTCCACATCTTCAACTAGCAAAGTTATTAGTAGCTCCAGCGTGTCAGAACCTCAAGTTGAGGTTCGCGGATTCATGTCTCAAGACTCCCAATCTTTCAAACAGGTTAATCAACAACCACCCGAAATTAGAGAATCTCACGTCAAGGAGGAATTCCATAAAGTTGGAAAAGAGCCTCCAATAATTCAAGAAAAGTCAATATCCACCATAACAATGGGCGGTGAAAGCAAGGTGCACGAGACTACGACGTCAGAGCAAACGTCGATTCAGAGAATTACCAAGTCTCGGCCGCCCAAATTCACGAGCCCCATCGTTGGTAAAATAGTAGACCAAGGTGTAGACGTTATGCTCGAAGGAATTCTTGACGGATACCCTCCACCAACTGTCACATGGACGAAGAACGGCACCGAAGTCAAAAGTGGAAACAACATTGAGATCTCGTACGAACAAAACCGGGTTAGACTACAAGTCAAAAACACTACAACAGCTGATTCTGGACGCTATACTTGCACAGCGGTTAACGATGCTGGCTCCGCTATTAGTACTTCAGACTTAGTTGTTAGAAGTAAGATACGCTGTCATATAAACTACAATGTCTCCTAATTAATCTCTCTTTATAGAAACTATTTTCCCACCAGTATTCGGACGTCGATTACAAGCGCAGGTCGTGAAGAAAGGGGATCGAGTGCGCATGGAGATTGAAGTGACTGGAACCCCAGTCCCTACAGTAACTTGGTTTAAAGACGATAAACCTCTAAAGGATGTACTTAAAGATAGATACAAAGTGACCACGCATGGAAATTCACACACCCTAGTCATAGAAAAAGGTAGGGACGCCCTTAAATCCACTTTACAGTAATAAACACCTAGTATTATTACAGCTGATTTTAATCACACTGGAAAATATATGGCTAGGGCAGTGAATGATGGAGGTGAAGCACAAAGCATTGCAGATTTTGCCGTCTTTGAACCAACACCAGATACAATGGTAGAAGTCGTCAAAACTGTAGTATTTGAAGATGTCCATAAACATGAAACGCTGGTAAGAACATTATTTAAATATTTATACAATCTTCCACATTTTTATCTTCCTCATTTTAACTTTCACGGATATACAGGCGCAAGCTGCAGAGCAGTCTAAGAAGTCGTTTACGTCGCCCCAATCACAACCGATTCCTATTCAAGTTGCTACACCCAAACCGGCGGCTGTGATTCCATACAAACCGATAGAGCCCAAATCCTTATTCAATCCTCTGAGAGCCAACTATCAAAAACCTTATCCTCTAAATCCGAATATTCAACTGTAACTGAAAGCAAAATGTCCCAGGAATCAAAATCATTAAAATGGAGAGCAGTTCCGAGTTTTCAAGCGCACCGCGTAAAGAAATACCGGCACCGCAAATGTCGGAAATACCTATTATCGTCGAACAAAAAACTTCAACAGAAATTACGCAACAAAAACCGATTGACACTACGCAAACCACGATTTAGAACAAAGCGAAGATACGGAATTCAAACTAGTTCGATTCAAAGCAGTCCTCTTTAGATTTCTTTGTGCAAAGTAAAAGGAACAGCGACGGCGACGAGCCATCTAACCCAAAGAACTGCCTAAGGGGACTCCTTTGCAAGCAGATATTTATACTAAGTTTGAAGATGCATCACAGAAAACTGAGATAACAACTAAAACTCAACCAGAAATGATTAAATTACCTGAATACCAACCGCCTGTTATGGACGTTAAACAAGCCACCACATTACCACCATATCAACCACCAGTTATAGAACAAAAAACAATTTCTCGTCAAACTGAAGTCATAAAATTACCAGAATATCAGCCATCAGTAATGGAAGTTAAGAGTACTGTTCAACAGAAAGTTAAACTGCCAACATATCAACCATCCTTTACAGAACAGAAAAGTATCGTCCGAGAAACGGAAGTAGTAAGACTGCCAGAGTATCAGCCGCCAATTATGAGTCTAGATGATTTAGCCCCACCAAAACAGCCTGCATATCAGTCACCTATCCACGGCGCAAAAAAGTATAACCAGAGAATCAAAACAAGTTCAAGAAAAACATTACAGGGAATTTTCATCTAGTCAACAGTCGTTCTCCCAACAATCATTTAGTTTGCAATCGGAAGCTCCTGCAGAAGAATACCCAGCTCCTCAATATGATGTAGCCAAAAAAGCTCATAAAATAGAAGAACGCCAAAAGCAAACAGGAGCACCTCCGCCCATGCCTACACCACTGACACCACAGACGCCGCAGCCAAGACCAATAACTCCAAAGCCATCAGCAGAAGGCGTGGAAATGGAGAAATTATGGGTGCCACACAAGGAGCCCGATTTAACAAGACCTATATCAGCAGCATCCGCACCTTCACGTCCTATCTCTACAATATCGGAACCTTCGGCGGAGGGGTTGGCAATGGAAAAAAGTTGGGCTCACAAGTTTTCAGAAACGACGGAATCAACATCATGGCCCCCTCTTCAACCTGTTCAAGAGACAAAGTCGTGGTCTGCTCAAACTACATTGGAGAGGAAATGGGCACCTGTAGAGGGAAAAACTGAAACTATGATTAAAGAAACTAAAGTTATATCCGAAGCACCACCAGCTCCCGTTATGCATTACATTGCAAGGGTAACAGACCTTCACCAAACAGAATATTCACGAACGCTTTCCTCAACTACTGAAATTAGTACTAGCGAAATGCACAAACAAAAGCGTTATAGAAGAACAGAGTGCAAAACCATCAGAAATCATCAAAGCGTGGCCACCTGCCCCTCGCACAGAAGAGCCCAAACCTGTATATAAGCCGGTAGTACCATCAATACACTCATTATCAATAAGGCCTGCTTCTGTGCAAGACATAACAGACGAAGTTTATTTAGAACCAGGTCCGCCACCAGAAATTGGTTTTGTGCCAGCTCCCCAAGAAACTAGGTCGTCTTACATAGAAACTGTGGAACCAAAGCTATCACAAGGAGGTATCTAAACCTATTGCACCACCAGTGCGTGCGGTAGCGCCACCGGTACGCACCGTACCACCACCGGTACGCACCGTACCACCACCGGTACGCACCGTGCCACCACCTCCACTACCACCAAAGCAAGAAAAGATCCCCGCTCCACCTGTACCTGCTCGTCCCGTGAAACGCGTTGAACCTCCTAAAAAGATAATCGAAGTTGAAAGCAAACCCTTTGAGAGATTTCCAGATTTAGAACCGTTTCCTTTTAAACCAGATCCAGAAAGGCCCAAGCATCCAAGAGTTGGACCTCCTCCAACTCCTTCTAAATTTATTAAAGGCAGGTTTGCAGATAGTGACTATGAGAGCGATTTTGAAGCAATTAGGATTACCCCAAAATGGAAACCTTGTTCGAGTGATACGGAAGAGCCTGCTTATCGCACAGTCCGAGCTCCCAAACCAACATATATTACTCGATCAAAATCAGTCGAACCCGAACCATTGCCACCTTCTAAATTTGAACAGCCGCACCATATTCAAGGTCCTCTGAGACCAACGATTACGTTAGAAGATAAAGAACTACTGAAAAAGCAACGCACGAGCACACAAGTGAAAAAGCAAGTGAGGCATTTTACAAGGGCAGAGCCTGTGAGGAAGGCGGCATCGCCGCCACCTCTAAAACCAGGCACCCCTCCGGAATACGTACAGGTAGAAGTTAAAAAGTCAGAGTCTCCTAAATTCAAACCTAAACCAGTAATCGACGGGTATATGGCTGACACTGATGAGCCCTTTACACTTCGCAAAAAGGCAACGAAATCTGAATACAGGCATGAAGAAACGTCAAAACACGAGTATCATTCTACAAGTTCAGTGACTTCAGAAAGCTCTCAGCAAAAAGTTATATTTGAAACCCAATCCATTCCTAGACCTGCTCCCCCAAAAGTGTACAGGAAGCATGTATCGTCTTCCACCGCATCAAAGAAGGTTCGAGCTATGAGTGTTCGAATATGTTTGAACTAACAACTTGTAGATTTTGAATCGCTCTCGCCTAATTAGTTTTGCAGATTTTTAATTTGCTCGTACAACTTAATTATTTGTTACGTTTTTACTCACTGCACGTTAATTTAATTAAGCACACTATAATCTTATTTCCTTTTAACAACTCCAATTATTTTATAGGAACTGGTCACAACGCCCATCATTACCAGCGTTTCAACCACTAGCGAAAAAGTAATACATCACGACGACAGGGAATCCAGTATAGAGCCGTTCCCCTTCAAAGCGGAGCCGTCCAGGCCGAAGAGACCTAAAGGTCCTCCTCCACCTAGTCCTTCCAAATTCGTGAAAGGCGAATTTCGTGAAAGCGATTATGAAAGCGATTACGAGGGGCGGATTCCCCCAGTTTGGGGATCCGGGTCCGACCGTCACTACAAGCCCGTGAGGCCTGTGCTAACCCCCAGCGGGAGATACTCGCAAGCAAGTGGCAGAACGCCCACTCCTCCTACCGAATTCGACCACCCCCCTCATTTTAGCGGACCACCCAGGCCTAAATTCGAACCTATCGAAAAACCAAAACCTTCAGTCAAACTAAATGAAATCCTCAGCGAGAAAACTACCAAGACTCAAGTTGTTCACAAGCCCAAACCGGTTACGCCTAAAGTTGCACCGATTATGGACGTCATTGTGGCTACTCCTGCCGTTCCTGAAAAGCAGGTCCTGCTACAACCCGGATCTCCTCCTGAAATTGCGTATGCCCCCGGACCCCAAACCACTCAGTACTATAGATCGACGACCAGCGCTCCTTACCAAAATGCTGTACAGACAGAAACTTCAAATGTTATGCACTTTAAAGAATCAACGGAACATAGTCATCGTACCGTCAGCGTACAGCAAACCCATAAAGTAATCACTTTTGGAAGCCAGCAGCAAAAACATGAATCTACCCTAGAACCCCTCCCTTTCAAACCTGAACCAGAACGTCCTAGACGTGCAATTGTTCCTCCGCCACCCACACCGAAGAAATTTGTAAAAGGGGAATTTAGAGAAAGTGACTACGATAGCGAAATTGAGAGCACAAGGATTAAAACGGTATGGAACCCTATGGATAGTGACACCGAAGATCGTCATTACCGCAAAGTTAGAGCGCCGCAACCTCCACGTTCCGTCAGCGTACCTATTCATAAGGAAAGGATCTTTTCCCCTATGGAATTTGACACACAGCCTCCGGTTATAATGAAGACCATTGATACCGTCGATAGCGACTCATATAAACAAATAAGCGGCGTAAACAAGCACTACGAAGAAATCAAATCCGACCAAATTGTAAAATACGGAAGAACTCCGCAACCTCCCCAGCCGATTATAAAACCAGGCTCTCCTCCACAGTATGGTTACGTCCCTGAGAAGATAACCAAATCTAGTGCCACCAAGATAGCTTCGAAGCATATGGAAGATATGACCCATACATTTAAATCTAAAGCGCAACAATTCTCAAGTGATATTATGACCGATGTAAGTAGAGCCCCGGAAAAACCTATAGTAAAGAAGGCCACCGATGGAGATGCTCAGGTCTACAGAGAAGAAACCAGAGCTGCAAATTATGGTAAGATTTTATTCGATTCATTAAGTTATCTTCTAAACCTTCTCTCAAAAATTTCATAGGAACAAAACATGTCGATCCTGATACTGGTTTAATATACTTCAAATACGATTTTGGTTACGAATTCGGCATTATTTTACCCGGTCAAAGTAAAGGTGGAGAAATCCCTGTGCCCAAGAAAACTATAATCGAACCCCCCAAACGAACTCGGGACATCGAAATGCCCGTTTATCACGAAACTACACAACCGAAACAAAATTCGCACCCTTGCTTTCGGCCCACAAAAATTAACGCCCCGACAAAAACCGTGAAATGGGAGCCCACTTCCGAGAGCGAAATGTCTGAGTACGAAGGCGAGGGGAAGAAAAAGGTTCAGTTGTATAGTCCACACTGGGAACAGTCTTCGACGAGTCCAGTCTCGCTGTCTCCCAGTTTACCTAGCACTTCTCCTGCTTTTTACATTGCAGGTATTCAGTGTGACGATTTTGCTGTAGTTTGACCTGTTTTTTTCTTTCTCATTTTTGTGGTAGTTGTACGTGATTTAGCACGATTTATAATTTTGCCTGTTTGTAGCGTTTAGCAATTACCTCCGAAACAACAAGGGCACAGCTCTTCGGCGTGACGTCAGCACACGAAGACCGAATAGGTCAATGTTTGAATTTATTGTACCTCATATGTTTCTGAAAAACCTTGTTGCTTCGGTGATGGTCGAGCCCGTTATAAGTAAATGTAGTTGTGGCATAAGTGATCTAATTGAAGAATTTTTAGGCCCCAGAGGTGTAGAAACCCCTACAAGCACACCTAGTACCCCAGGTAGTATTGGACACAATTCGGTACAACCTAAAAGGCCGCCGTTATTCATAACGGTAAGTTAAGTCCAACAGAAGGTACCAGTGGCGATATTAACGAGATTTCTTGCAGCCGCTAAGGGACATCGCCGTGGTGAGTGGTCAAACCGCAAGATTTGAGTGTATAGTCCAATCAGAACCAGCACCTACCATTTTGTGGTCAAAGAATGGACGAATCATAGAAAATTCTCACGACCACCAGATCCATTTCAGGAACGGCGTGTGTCGCCTAACGATACCTCAAGCTTTCCCAGGTAATATCGATATAGAGGTAGCTTAAACAAGGTTACTATGTTCAATTTTTGCAGAGGATGCGGGAACGTACACGTGCACAGCCACCAATCAACTTGGAGCTGTTGGTACAACGGCAACTCTGCAAGTTCCAGGTGAGCGGCGTTCTCAGTACATATAATAAACGGTGGAGGAATGCACAACTTGTAACATTACCTACGTAATCTAGTCTAAAGTGCTCGCACACCTATTGTAAGCTTCCGCATAATAGAATATGATAAGTCTATTTGTATGTGCCAAACCTAAACTGGAATTGACCTTCTTGACGATAGTTGTAGTTCACTGCCATTTGTACTGGCTGACACCATGTGTAAACCACTCTGCTACAATCCTTCTTCTCTCTTGTATTTCCTCTATGTTCTTGCGCACCGTAGCGAAACTGAACGAAACTAATGTTGGTCTTGTAACTCGCGAATCAGCATGTGCCTTACTTACTAGTCAAGCATTCAGGTGATGAAAACTGTAATATTTTTAGAAAACTCGCATCGGATGCTTTATCGCCTATGTGTAGTGTTAATCGAAGCTGACGTAGATAAGGATGTTATAGCACTCTTCGCAATCATTTTTTATACTTGTTTACGTCTGATGTAATTTCATGAAGTTATATTTAGATTTCATTCTAGCATAATAGTTCTTGTGAAAATGTTTCGAATTTTGATTACTTCTTTGGTTTGCTTGTTCATGTTTGTTACCCATTATTTATGATATTTATTGTGATTGTTCTGTTCACATATTAAACGCTTTCATGCCAATGTATTGTTAATTATTTGGGCAACAGCACTTCTTCCACTTCTAAGGTTAAGGTTAACAGGAAAATGGGGGACACTAATCAGCTGTATATATCGCCTGGTGAACACAAGCACAGTTTAAACCACACAATGCGCCGCTATTAACAAAAGAGGGCCACACGTGCACCACTGGGTAATAAATAATATAAAGCAAGTAAGCAATAAATTGATTGAAGGTATAAAGACCCAAAAAACAATCGTACTACCGGCAGTTCCTGATTTGGCCAGGCATCTGGCAAGAACTATATAAAAAGCTAAAGTGACGACACGCCTTTTAAGTTATTTTTAATGTATTACGCATTCTGCTAATAAATAGCAGGTGCAAATGCAGGTTTAGTGTCAGCATGAAAAGTATATGGGCGGACATGTACACTCAAAACACTTTTAAAGAGTGACTAAAACTACCCAGAATACCTTGCATGTTTCAAAACATAAATTAAATAACTAAATACTACGTTTATAATTTTAAACAATGCAATTTTTTGCACTATTGTAGATAAAAAACGGTAGGTTTTAAAGGTATGTTTCGAAAGGTATTTATAATTTTACAACTTACTCGAACGACCTAAATATACTATTTAACTGCCTACATACAATTAGAAAATATGCCAAGGTGACGTCAAAACTCAGGTAAATATAATGTTCGTGGAAGCCAGGAATTTGACGCTAATATTGGATTATCGATTTTTTTGTGCCAGTTCATTTCAGTTCTGAAACTTCATAGAAAAGACTTACCTAGTTCAGAAACGGTCCAAACAGTATCCAAGGATATAAGAACAAATTCATATTGTAATTTTCATAACTAATCACCGTGGGTTTGTTGGATCATAAACATTAAACCTTTACTTATCATTGTTAAGGTTGCACATTTTATGGATTATCCCAAACTATTTGCTTTAAAAATGCTGTATCATTTTTGCAGTAAGTTTGGAAGCACTGAAGTGTATTGTTGGTGACGTCTATGTCAAATTCGACGTTAGGTTGCGCGTCAGTTTGTATCAGACTGACGATAAACCTAACCTGCTAACTTCGACTTTGACATCGACTGGCCATACCATACAGTATTTCCAAACGTATAACACGAATCACAGGCGTTGCTAAGTGCTAAGCCTAGGCCATAAAAACGTACCTTTCGGACTCGTTGCTAAGCGGGTAGATAGTTGCTAAGTTGAAAAGTCAACCTAAACTCATTTAAATTTCAAGAAAAATGTGAACTTGAAATCGCGGTGATAAGATTCTTAACTTTATAAGAAACCTAATAAAACGCAGTAGATGCCCCTCCCGTCACAGAAAAATTTGCACAACTACATTCTTCAGTTTGGCATTACATTTGTAGATGGCATGACTGCGCCACCAAACCATTACCTACGAAGGCACGAGGCCTCAGCTCTCCGGCGTGACGTCAGCACAGGTAGGTTTCTGCATACCTGTGCTGTCAGTTAAATTGCATAGGCGCAGAGTGCTTATAACTTTCTAAAAACAAGGGCTTTTCTTGTAATAGAAAACGAAGTTTTAAAGCAAGAACTATAATTTTGAATAACTTTGAAGTTTAGTATAGGTAGCGTACTAAAGAACATGTAGAATTCGAAATTCCCGAAAAACCTGGCAGATTCTAATTGAGCAGGTTGGTAAGACCCTATAAACTCGTTGAAATTTTAGAAAAAAGTTGACTTCAAATTGCTTTGGTAATGTTCATAAATATGCAAGAAAATCTAGTAAAACGACAAGAGATGGCGCTCTCATCAAAGAAAAATTTACACAACTGCATTATTTAGCCTGCCACCAAATTTGAGGATGACATTACTGTACCACCAAACCCTTTACACGGCTACATTAATCTATAAACTACGTAAATCGCTATACTGCTAGATAACTCGAAAAATATGTAGAATTCGAAATTGTTAAAAGCGCATGATGGGCTCTAATTCGGCAAGTTGAGAAGCCAATCTAAACTCGAAGCAATAAAACTCAGTAGTCTTCTCCACGTACATTTAAATTATTTAAATTGTTTTGAAAGCAGACTGGTTTCATTTCGGGCCAAAATGATCATTGGTAGCAAAAACCACGTGTTACATTTGTAGATTAAAAATTGGCGTTGTAGATAGCAGTTCTAAGAACCTTTTTAATTTTTATATTGTGATGTATTAACCAGTATAATGATCTTTATAACGTAGTTTGCTGGTGATTTTTTTTTCTTCTCCAAGGTGGTGTGTTTTTTTAAATTTTATTGCTACTTCGTCTTCAACGTTTTAACCTAACCTCAATTTAACCTACAAATGTAAGACGTAGTTTTTACTACCAATAATCATTTTGGCCAGAAGATGAAAGCAGTCTGGTTTCGAAACATGTCGCCAATTTAAATAAATGTACGTGGAGAAGACTACTGAGTTTTATTGCTTGGTATCAAGAGACCTCCACTATTAGCGTGTTGGATCACCTTCCTATTAATCTAAACTCTTTAAACTTTCAGGAAAAATGTGTTCAAATCGCGTCGATAAACCTAGAAAGGAAAATAAATGGCTCTCCTACCAAAGGAAAATTTAGCTACATTAATCGAGAAATTGGAACTACCGCTATACCGATTATAAGTTACTTAAAAATATGTATAATCTGAATTTTTCTAAAAATGTGGTGAACTCTAATTCAACAAGTTGAAAGGACACTCTAAGATTGTTAACATTTCTAGAAAAGATTCTTAAACATTTAAGAACACCTACTAAGTCGACAATAGATGGCTCTCCAGTCAAAGGAAAATGTGCACAGCTACAATAATTAAGAAATTGCAACCATCGCTATACTGTCAAGTTCGTTGAGAAGTATGTAGAATCAGAAATTTATTTAAAAACGTGGCGAGCTTTAATTCGACGAGTTGAAAGGTCATTCTAAACTCGTTAAAATTTCAAGACACATTTAAAATTCAAATCGCGTAGATACGGTTCGTAAATATTCAATAAAAGGCCAATAAAGGGATCTCTCCCCAAAGGAACATTTACACAGCTACGTTATTCAGTTTGGCGGCAAATTTGAAGATGACCTTACTGTATCACCATACTTTCTGCTAAATTAAATACCGAATTTGCTAAAACGGCAGTAGATGGTGTATTTAATAAGATGTTATCTGTCCAAAACTGCAACTAAAATAACTTACAGCAAAGGACAAAGCATTCACGAAAGCCCTAACTGACTTTTCTATTAAACACAGCTCAATTATATTGAATGATTGCTATCAAACGTGGAACTACAATATTCAGCCAATTCACACTCGGCCATTAGAATACCTACTAAAGACGACGTCACAAGCTCGTATCAGAGGTAACTGGCCTCGTCCCAGCCGGTAATAACCAAACCCTTTGATAAATTTAATCTCAGGGCATTGGCGCTTTCTCCAATGGAAAATGTACACAGCTACATTAATCAAGAAATTATGCGCATCTCTATACTGCTAGATTACTAGAAAAATATGTGGAATCCGAAATTCCTAAACAACGTGACGGGCTCAAATTCTGCAAGTTGAAAAGGAAAAATGTTAAATTCAAATTGCATCGATAAGATTATTAAATATTCAAGAAAATCTAGTAAAACTACAATAGATGGCTCTCCCGTCAAAGGACAATTTACACAGCTACATTATTCAGTTTGGCGCTAGATTTAAAGATGTCATTACTGTGCCAACAAACACATGTACACAGCTAGGAACAGAAATTACTAAAAAACCTAAAAGGTTCAAATTCAGCAATATAAAAAGGCACTGTAAAAATTTCAGAAAAATGGTTTAAATCTTTCAGTAAGGTCCTTAACTTTGTAAGAGATGCTACTTTCTGAAATCAACGTGGTGCTATGGAAGTTATTATTTTGGCATTATCGTAAGCTTAATGTATAAACAATTTTATTGTTCGAGTATCACAAAAAAATAAACTGTACAACAATAGAAAAAATAATGGAGCCGAAATTCCAGTATCCGCTTTAAAATGTTATTGCTAGTTAATTTTCTAGAGAATCTGCCATTAATTCCACTATTTTATAAACAATCTGAAAAAACAATTAACTACTTAAGCATCTATAGGAGCCAAATTCTTGAAGTCTCGCCTAAAATACAAATAGAAACAAATTCAGCCCTTCACTTAAGCCTATTTTTTTTTCAGTAATGCAAGTTCCTTGACTGCTTTCCAACAGCAACTTCAACGAGTACCCACTTAAATTTTTTAAATATTTTTTGGGGGCGATCGCCATTATACTTTTCATTTTTAGAGCGCCCATTGGGACTATTAATTGTTACTTTTATTATTGTTCTATTTAATGTTTCAAATAATCAGCGTCTAGGACGCAAAGGCCAAGACCTAAACTAGCTTCCAAATCTAATTATATAAGATTTATGACACTGTTTGGATAAACAGACTGTTAGCAAGTTCTCTCGACGTTGTCTGGTTAATCCTTAGATGATTTTCTGTTATGGAAGCTTTTCGTTGCTCAAAGCACTAGAATTTCGTGGAATTAATATTTTTCAAAGATCAACACACCCATTACAAAACTCTACAGCCAAATAATGTATGAGTTGAGATATTTCTATCTTATTATATGCATTTTTCTAGTTTCAAAGATTTCTATATGAAGTTAGTACTGCATCGTCGATGTTCAGTTATCTGAAAGGTAAAGAAATATAATTGCGATAAACTAGATAATACTTCTATTGAATATTACAGGAAAAACAGAACGTTTCCTGTTGGTTCCGTTAGCAATTGGTTTTGGGCCCGATTTTTCTGGCAAAACATTGTTCTGGTACAATTTTTGTAAGCGTTGCGACACCCCCACATAAGACTAATATTAATGGATATAAATAATAGCACATTTTAAAAACACACAAATTCGGTGCAGATGTGCTGCTTGTCACATTAATTTTAGCCATGAATTCAACCACGCCACTGCGACTGCTCAAGCCGCATTGCGCATCTTTTTCTTTTAAAAATTACAGAATCATTCTGCATTTTATTGGGGTCGTGAATAACACTTGTCACAACGATTGCGCCAGAGTAATACTCAGTAAGCATTTTTCAAAATACATTCAGACAGTGACTAATTATTTAGCTGCACATCCCGACTTATTTTTATTCGTCTAATAACGTCCAGCTGTGCGTGGGGGCAATTAGGATTCGGTGGCACGCATCCGTCCTGTTCCAGGGCAGGGTGACGATGGCAAAATGCAACCGGCGCTTTTCCGTAAATGTATCATCCAATAAAACGCCACGCAAACAATTGAATCAGATCTTAGACGTTTTGCCATCGCCCACGGGAAGCCGTGGAAGCTTGCCCAAGGAGCTTCTTAAAATAAACGCGGTGTTAGCCGCATGAGGTCTTATTTCGAACGAGACGCTCTTCCAACTGTTTCAATGCGATGGAATTGATACACGTTGTTTTATATGAAAAACTGAGGCATGAAAGATATTCTGTTAAAGATTGCTGCTTGGTTGTTATTTTCCATACTCTATGTACAGAATATGGACATCACATATTCCTGTGCACAAAATAAGACGATTTATTTTGCTTTAAATATTAAACTTGTTTGTGACAATAGAAGGCTTGGTTCCATTTGATTGATAGTCTCTATGGCACTCAAACCGGGTAGAAGCATTACCTACGAAACAACAAGGCCATAGCTCTCCGGCGTGACGTCAGCATACGAAAGCCCAACCTCGCTTCAATCACATAGGCGCAGAGTGTTTACATGTGTTTATAACATTAAAAAATTAGGGCTTCCATGAAAACGCGAATTAAGCTCTTAGTCGTACCACATTCGCTTTTGTTTTGTAATGGAGAGAAGACAAAATTTCAAAGCAAAAACCATAATTTTGAATACTAAACTCTAGTATAGGCAGCGAAATGTTAATTCCAAAATCTACATAATAAATATATGAAATTCGGTTAATTTACTTGTTAACGTAATTAGTTTTCTACCAAAATTTCGTTTGCTTAATCAATTATTATTTTACATTTTACCACAATAATTTTTATTCATGATATAGGTTGTAGAATTAATGATAAAATTCGCTATTCTTTCCTCACTATGCTAATTGCAACCAAGAGAGTTTTCCAAAGATCAAACCAATTTATCATTTTGTCCAAAAACGTCAACTTGAGATCCATAAAATTCGTTGTTGCAATTGGTACTTGAAATATGTCATTTAATCGTTAGGAGGTGAAAAATCGCAACTTTTTCCCCTGCTTCAAAATTTGAATAGATAAATATTTGGTCACGTTTGGAGCTGAATCAGTTGTTCCTTATACATTATAATAAATCCACTGAGTCAAATAAATAAAATAACGGCCTACTGTTAACAAAAGGATAAAATTACACGATGCTGAGCTTCTTGTCTGGTAGAAAATTGTTCATTGCATTACTATTAATTGCATTGTTATTACTAACTAAGCAAAATACTCGAAAACATATTTCTTTCAAATTACTTACTACAGTTTCAATGAATGTATAAACCATATGATTAGTTTTGAGGTAGGTGACACGTGTATTAGGTGCTCTTTAAAAGTTGACTTCATACTTGTAATCATGAACACGTAAGCCACAGAAGAATTATTATTACAAGAAGTACTGACCTTATTCACTTTTGTATAATTGTCCCGACACTTATTCGGCATAATGAAAATATTTATCTACACTTTCACAAATATGGTATATACGTGCAATACACTACTGCTGACTTTATTCACCGGTAACTGTTTTCAAACGCTAGCAACTCGCCATGTGGTGACAATGCTTTTACACCTGTAACGGCTATTTAGGTGTCTATTTGTGCAATACTGATGGTAAATCACTATACGCACACCACCAAATACTAAGTATCTATTAAAAAAAGCTCAATTATAATTGAAAAGTTCAGTGAACACTGTTATAAAAAGCGTTCTCATAGCCTGTTCTAATTTTTTTCTCAGCATACAGGTCAACCAGAAGAGAACTGTTTCCAAAACAGCATGGCGCGATCACTTAGATTTAATTTCTTTTTGTCGAAATTGTAACTGATATTAAAAACTACAAAGACATTATCAATAAATGTTTCTTTCTGGAAAAAGAAATTCTGATCCGAGTGTTCTATTGTTGTGACGTTACGCAATTTTCTAGGTCCCTGTGAAGGGCGTCAAAAATGTATACCTCGGGTTAAGCTCAACATCGGAGAAATACGTTCACTCAAATATATATATTTGATTAGTAAAACTACTAGATTATTATCAAAATAAATATAATGTTTTTAGCTATATACACAGATTAATTAGAAATACCTGAATTGTACATTATTTAATTAATATGTTCTACGGGAACGGTATCTGGCTTCCTGGGTTGCGCTGCAATCCACTATACCGGGGCGTGTTGCGGGCTCCTATGGGCAGTCCGCCGGGACGCAGGCCGATTCTTTGGGAAATGAGTTGCTTAGGTCGTTTGGATCGTCCGCCGGCACGCATGTCGATTCATTGGGAAATGGGCCGAGTAGATCTTTTGTTCCTTCGAACTTGACTTTCGACGCCGAAGTTGTTGACAGTGATTTTAAGCTGTAATTTGCCGGGGAAATTAGCGAATTTTAAGGGTTACCTGCGGCCGGCGTTAGTGCCTGAATCCTGGTGCGTAGAGTGCTGGTATCTTACGAAGGTTAGGCGTCGTTCTTGGAGCGAACGCGATGTCCCATCCTGCCGATGAAATTTATTTGACGACAAATGGCGTTGACAATCCCCCGGTCGGGAATTCGCTGGCTGCGAAGTCCAACGTTGAACTCTCGAAATTCGCCTTTTAACGGCCCAAAAGGGGTCCTGCAGGTGAGTTTTTGAAAGGCGGCTACAGGGCTATGACCGCTCACGAGCGGGATAGAGGCTGCGATTCCTACAGGTTGAATTATTATTAGTCAAATGGGGAGTATTTCGCTTCTGGGGGCGCCGGTATTTGCGTTTACAAATTAGGCGGTCGGAAACGGTTTTTGAGCATTTAGCCCTGCAAGACAGTACAGCGTATCAAGTCAGGGTCAACGCCTCATGGATTCGATTTTCCAAGAAAGTTCATCAATCAAAGTAAAAATCGAATTCTAGCGGTCGTGCTCTTACGGAAAATGTTAACCTCTCGGGCTGACAGCTCAACACGTCATCTCCCTTAAAGCCTGGTCTGGTAAGGGTTGGAGGCCACTCCGTTAGATAGTTCAGCGTGACAGACCGGAGGGCATAGGCAGGAAAAGGAGGTGTTTAAGAGGATAAATCTCAAGTCGGGGACTCAAGCGGGATTTTCTTAAGTCTGGATATTCTCAAGTTGCTGGAACTGGTACTGCAATCTGCTTTTTAACTTTTTCTGCCGCGTTATCGGGATACTTGCCCTAGTTTTTACTAGAGAAGGGAATGGCGCGATCGATCCTTCAGCGCAACTTTGCGCACCGCGGATAGGATTTTCTTATCGCCAGTTCGCGCGTCGAATTGATGCAGCGCTTTATTAGACGATGTCTCAAATTTAAATACATTTGATTTATAATAAAAATTTAATACAGAAGCAAGCGTTACATTTTAATACCAACTTTTTTTAGCTACAAAATTGATACAAAGGTAAATTAGTAAATTACGTAAATTCGTCCTATTTCTGGTCCAGAAATCTGTGGTTAAGGTCTATTCAATGTGATTTGATAAATTCTTTGAGATAACAGGTCTACCAGATGCTTGGAATACTGCAAATATATTTATGCATACAAAAATAAAATTACCTAGAAAATTATAGGTCAATTAGGTTACTGTCCAATCTCTATGAATAACGAATAAAGCAAATTGAAGGCGTACCAATCGGTGGAAGAAGCTGTATTTCGTAAAGGATTAACTAATGATCATCTGCATAGCATGAAATGTGCAATATAAAAATACAACGAATACTACACACTAATTACATGTACTCGCCTTCCCATAATACAAAAAAGCATTTGAGACTATAGACGCACCATATACAGTGTGGAAATTAAGTAGCGCATTTTCGTAACTACTTTAATCTTCGTTTTCGGGAAAAAAGGTGTAGCGATTCAAATTGCAGCGCGTATAATATAGATATTTATGCATGAAGGGATATATGAATATGTTTTTTGCCTGCGGTTGACATGTGTTACAGACCGAGGGCATCTGGCCCGAGGTCTGTAAGTCAACCGAAGGTAAAGAACATGAATATCTCCCGTGGTGCATACAATATTTTATCTACTAGCATATTCGTAAAAATAGTATGAAATTTCAAAATGTCATAATGACATTTAAAATTAGAATATGTAAGTCACATCAAGGATTGCCTCATTGTATGGTTGCCCTAAGACATTAATTGTAGTTGCATTGTTACCATGAGTTTGAGGGAGAAATAATTTGACAAGTCCCTTGGGAGTTATAAGTAGCTTTTCATATTTTGTTTCTATGACGAAAATGTACAATATCATGCTGCTAGTAGATAAAAGTCATTTTCAGACATTTATAGCATTTGTTTCAATCTGTTTTCAACGGTATAAAATTTTAAATAAGTTGCATTAGGTTAAAATAGAAAAACATAATTAAAATGGAGCTGGGTAAGACATATAGCAAGAAAAACTGACGATAGACGCACAACCCAGTTGCTGTCGGAGAGCCCAAGAGCGAGTAAGCGAAATGTAGGAAGACCTTTAGTCTGATAAAGAGAGAGAGAGAGAGAGAGAGAGAGAGAGAGAGAGAAAGAGAATGAATATAAATGCAATTATTCGTTGCCAGTCCTGAAACTGAGATATTTGTATATCAAGGCACTGCAGTTTTTGATCGCAAATGTGAATTTAGTGCCGAGTCCTGTAGGTCCAAGGAAAATAAGCCATATCAGGGATAAAATAGCTATTTAAGTAACAAGGAATGTAAGGATCTATTAACATTTGAGGTAGGCAAGTACAAGTCAAGGCGAAGCCGCGGCTTATTGCCTGCCGAAAATGTTAATAGACGATACATTCTGAGTTATCTTATTATATTTTTCCCGCTGATTATCGAAATTTGCCTAGATTTTTAAAAAAATCGTTTGGTACCTGTCACCAGGATTCATTTTCGTGAGTCGTGTTACCTGTGAGTGTCACATGTCACATAAACACTTGCAATTATAAACAAAACGTCCACGTCTGCATCTTGCGTTGATAATTTTATTATCCTAGGAACTAATCATATTAAGTTCCGTTGTCAAAGGAAAGCAGCAAACAAATATAATCACCGACTTACACGTTTTGTTACTAAGGATGTATTACTGACTTACATGATCAACAGCGGGAAAAGAAACTTTAGTGCCGAGGGGTGCATTATGTTTTTTTTGTAAATCGAGAAATCCTGAAATTACATTTTAACCAACTTTTATAGGTTATGTTGACGTCAATTGACGATTATCTGTCGCTCCATCACCTAAAAAAAATAGTAAAACATTGGATTACTTCACTACCGATTTCTCGTATTTTAATGACGATTTCGACGTTCTTCACTGCCAATTTAAAAAAAATATATTTTATCTAACACCTCCTAGTTATAAGGCTATTAGTAGATCGATTTTAGATAGATTTGAGATTTGCAGGTTAAGTTTTGCGTCAGTCTGTGTCAAATACCAAACAAAACCTAACATACTAACCTCGAATTTGGCATAGACTAACGATATACTTCAATACTGCCACACGTGTAACACGAATTACAGGCCACTCTAATTATAAATTTATTTAATCTCTTGGTACTTCCCAAATTGTCACTATGACTTTTCACAGCTGTCGATACAAAATTTATGTTTTTTAGATATTTATTGAGTTGTTGGATAACATTTTGTATAATAATAATAAAGTTGTATTGTATTGTATTATCTGTAACCTCATTTACCTTGCGGTGTCGAGGCTGGTGCTATATGCGCTGGCATCTGGCGGTACAATGATCAACTTGCCCCGGATTCCGGATACAGAGTTGGATCGCGCCTTTGGTGCTTGCGCAGCAACCATTGTGTGAGGTGTGTGTCTTGGTGATGTGTTGACCTTGTTACTCTATCTCTTAGGTCTACGGTTCTGAGTAGAGCACAGTTAATTTGGTGCCCAACTGTGAATGAGCCCGATTCTAATCGCCAAGGATACGGAAAAATTCCGACCCCAGCGGGATTCGAACCGAGGACTTGCTTAATGCAAGCCTGGCGCTAACCCATCTGCGTCACGCAGCTTCTTTAATAAAGTTATTACATATAACTCACTGGAGAAATGACACCTCTCGGTCTGGTGGCTTCGACGGCTCAACTTTTCTTTCGTGGATTATTTGTAATATAACACACTTATACCATAAATAACTAGTATTGTAGAACACATGTTTTTATAGATACCTACTTAATTTAATAGCAATGTTTATCTGATTTGCAAGATACCTACGTAAATTTTGCAGAAACAAGAATTGTCTCAACTTCTTTATTTTATATAATTCTACTGGTATCAACTATATCTTGAATGTTTTTCTATGGTTAAGTATTAGCTAAATGTATAAAATCTTAATTATGTACTTACCTATGTTTTCGTCTTCTACTGCTTCTTCTTTCATATATGGTTGCCCATATTGCTGATGTCCAGCATTCTCGTCATCGCTTTGATGGTCGTCCTTGCGTTCTCTTCCCGATTGGTTTATTGATTTTTGCGATCTTGGCTATCTGTTGTTTTCCATCTTCTCTTTGTGCTTATTCTAGTTTTTTCTTCGATGTCGTACCAAACTTACTACGCCTGTATATTACTCATTTACCTAGGTCTTTGCTTCTGATCCTGTCATGAAGTGTCTTACGTACCGTGTATAGTGCTTACTACTTTCATTTCTGCTGCTCACATCATTTGCATTGTCTTCGATATATCTACTTTTGTTTCTGTTTCGTATGTTAGAATGGATCTAATAGCGGTCTTATATATTTTCAACTTACTCTCACCATCAAGAAATGTGTTTCTTCAGATTATATCTTTCATGCATGCTGAAATACGTGAAGCTTTCATTGTTAGCCTTTTCCGTCAATTGCAAGCTTGTATCTTACTGGTTCTCTGGCTGTTACTATACATTGTGCTTTTTTCGATGTTAATTACCATGGTAAGACGTTTAGATTCCTGGTTGAATATATGTAGTAGCCTTTGGAAGTTATCCTCTGAGTCAGCTATGAGAACAGCTTCGTCTGCATAACATAAATGATGTTGAAATGAGTATTTCACATTTTATACCCTGCTTGTTTAGAAAGGGAGTACCTATGTGAAAAAATGTAATAACATTTTTTTATATTTAGTACACAACAATTATTAAGTTGTCACTTTACAATTTCTCCATTCTTTTATTTTAGCGATCTAAAGTAAAACGCAACAGATAGTTATCAACAAATAAGATTTTACAATTTTCAACGTAGAATTACTAGTTTAAATTAGAAAGTCATTCTTCATACAGTTTGCTGGTCATTCAAGCTTTTTTATTGCACCTGTATGTAACTGCTATTGCTACTAAAGCAACTACACCTTTTTGACTTGCTTATGAGCAACAGTTTCAGTTTTTAGGTACCACACATGTTGGTACCACACATGGTGGCACCCACCATGATGAACTTTCCACCGAAACACTTTTCGTTTTTAAAAGTTAACGTTTTGCCTGGTAAACACTTAAAGACTAAGTCCGTCTTGCCCCCGTTAAAAATGTATTTTTTGGGAAACAACAGTGTCGACAAAAAAATTATTTTCGCCACTCTTCACTGTCATATTCATTAATGTATTTATTATTATTAATATTATTATTCGTGTGCTAACTATTCGGCAAAGGAAAGATTTTAACCCATTCGAAAATAGCTTCATCAATGTGTTTGTAAACACGTTTAAAAACGTTTGTGATTGTTGAATAGATGTTCGGCTTTTCTCAGGACTTTAGAATCGTGGAAAGTGTAGTCGGAGGAATACCGATTTCTGTGGTATTGCTCTTCTTCTTTTTTATATGTACCTTTATCAATTTCATTTATCAAGTGCACTTGGTCCGATCAAGATTGCATATTCCACTTTCTTTCTTCACCACGGTAACAGCGGAATAAATAATGCACATCACATTTTAAAATGTCTGCAATTTATAACCAGTTTAAGAATTATTGTCATTAGGTTGAATTATAGAAACTCGTATGTAATTGATAAAAATCTTATGAATTTTTTACTCTAGCTATCTCCATTAAAATTATAAATTCTATTTGGCACAATAGAAAAATTCGAGTAAAGGAAATTAACGTTAAAACTACTGAATTTTGCTTCGATTTGTATGAGAATTCGACATACGGAAATGTTTTAAAGATAAAATGCGATCTTGACAAAAAAATTCTTTTAAAAATCAAAATATACGAACAATCTACTCAAGGGTCGAGGTAAGGAAGTTCGAGTGTATGTATACTAAATTACAATTATATATTTACCTATTATTAACTTATATAACAAATATTGATTTAGTTGACGTAAGGTAGCCAACTGGAATACTTAATGTAGAGGCATGGAGTAATGTTAGTTATAAATATTGATTTAATGGATTTATTTTATTGCATTTCGTTTACTATTTAGGCCGAACAAGTTGTGCCGATCTAATACTTGAGGAAAATAAAATGAAAACTCATCTCAACTTTCGAATACGCATTTGTTTTAAATTTCTTTTTTGTTGTCTGATATTATTTTTCTTCCTAGTTTCGAAAAAATTGTTTAAAAATCTTATACCCTATACGGAAGTATTAGGTGTATTCTTATTATAGAAAAATAAATTAAAAAAAGTATAGAAACAAATCAATTTGTCCGATCACTAAGCAATTTTTCAAAGAATGCAAACTTCTGTAAGCAAACCGAAGTTACAGTTTTACATCAATCAAGAGGAATCACTGCAACTAAGACACTGCATTTGAAGAAAGCAGCAATCACTTTTTTGCTTGCACTTAACTAATTTTCAAAAATCCAAACACATTATTTGAATTTTTTAACATAAAGCTGCACCTGTTTACCAGTGCTTGCTTTGGTCCTTCTATTAAAAATTGTAGAATCTACTGACCTGCCAGCCTCCTCACACCCAGATGCTGGTGTAAAAAGTTATCTACTGCGGATGATTCAATACCTAGCTCTTGTTGTATATTTCTTTCCTTGAGCAGCTTCTCGGTAGCACTAACGTTTTTAACATCAGCAACTACTGGAGGTCGTTCATGTCTTGGTTCATCTTCTAACGTACACTACCCACGTTTAAATTCACGAAACCAGTAAACAACTCTAAATAACGAAGGACTACGACCACCAAACGCGGCCACTAAATATTAGTGACTTTAGTCACATCATTGCTCGAAAAGCATTCCGCTGCATTTCCTTAATGTCTACCGGACACCAAACAATTTAGAAAAATTTCTAAAACGTGTCTCTCTATACGCGTTAACCCCAAAGTTGCTATCAAAACTGATTTTAGTAGATAGGTGATTCTATCGCATGATGCTAGATCAACTTATCGTTATTTAGGATATAGTTACATGTTATTACTACTAAAGCAGGCTATGTCATCAAATAAGTACATAGGCCGTTGGATAGCCTATGCCACAAAGACAATGATAAGTTAGACATCACTCGCAAAGCAAGGGAAAACTACCAATTCGAAGTTTATTTCCCAAGAAGAACGCAATTCTCATCCCCATGATGTGTTCAAAAGTGAAAATATCGAAGGTAAAACCGTCCCTCAATTGGACCTCTAAGTGAGGATGACTAGAGAAGACAGACAACCAACAAAACTTCCTCTGAATAGGCACATGGAATTAAGAACTTTATTAGAAGGTGGAAAATTGGAAAACATAAAATAAGGTTAGAAATGTTTAGTTAGGAAAACAAATACAGCCAATTAATTTAATAAACTATCCAACATATTTTAATTGAATAACGTTTCGTTTGCCTTGGCAAACTTCTTCAAATTCATATTTACATATTAGGTCATATTAATTAAATAAATAAGTTTCCTTGGATAAGTTAAACATTTAGAAAAATAAATACATTGAATATACATCATTTTTAGAGGGAGGAATTTAACACTCCCTTACTTAGGTTTTAAATAGCACATATTTTGCAAAACAATAATAATTTTTGCTTGGTCACGTCAAAATTAAATAACGTTTGATGTGAAGTTATCTTTTCCAATGTTTAACTTATCCAAGGAAACTTATTTATTTAATTAATATGACCTAATATGTAAATATGAATCTGAAGAAGTTTGCCAAGGCAAACGAAACGTTATTCAATTAAAATATTTTGGATAGTTTATTAAATTAATTGGCTGTATTTGTTTTCCTAACCAAACATTTCTAACGTCAACAATCAGCCGTATAAATCATACAATTCTCCTTATAAAATAAGTTGTCTACAAAAAAAGGATAGATGCAGTAGTAAATATGGAATAATAAACACAACTGTAATAAATGAACAACCAGGTGAAGATCATAATATGGAAAGATGTAGAATGGAAGTTGAATTCTTTACCAAAGAATGGTAGTAGAGAAGATTAAAATCAAATCAAAGGGTACAGTAATAATTCAATTTCATGTGCCAAAAACCAGGTGTGAAAACTAAGAAGTAGGAAAAACCTATGAAGAAATGATAATGTACGCAAAAGGTGAACAAATGATATTAGAACACTACGGTTTAGACAAAAGAAATTAAAGGCGGGAGCAATTCATCGAATTATACACCCTAGATATACAAGAAGGTGGCAGATAGATTACATCATAGTGAATAATGGGTTTTGATATCAAATAATGAACTGCAATAGGGGTGATCGTGGACAGGGACAACCTGATAATCATAACAAGCGCGGTTTGAGATTAGTAAAGCTAAAAAGTTTAAGAAAAAACTTAAAAATACTACAATACATAATAAAAACCGAATGTAAACAACAACATTAAAGAAGAAAGTGTGGAACTCGATTAGAAACTAATCAAGGACACTGTCCAGACCAATTTATCGAAAAGGAAATAACTGAGAACAGCAAAATCAGGATAACAGATTAGATAATTAAGGTAATAAAAGAGAACATACAAATATAAAAACAGGAGAAAGACACCAACAATACAGAAAACTGAGACAAAGAATAAATCGAGAAAAGAGTCCATAAAATCAGGAAGAATAAACTCAGTACCTGTATAAAATACCTGAATACTTCCACTCAGTTACTAAAATACAAATACAGAAGTATCCCTCCGAAGAATGAACAGATCACCGTTTATAAAAGAAACAAAATGAAATACTTGCAAAACCTAGACCCTTGGATATATGTTCTACAATTAGAAATAAGACAAAAATGAAGCATACTAAAATTCCGAAAGAGCAGCCGTTTTCAAGTAAAATTAAAACAAACAATTTAAGTTTCGTTTAATCTCAATAAATTCAAATACAAGAGAAAAATTAAAATATTAACAAAATTAAACTATCTGAGTCGAGATAAACATCAGCAAAACATCGAATTCCTTGAGAAACCCTGAAAAATGGTACCATTTTCGTTAATATGACTAAAGTTCCTGGCAACAGAATTAAAATTATCATCATTTATGTCTGCTATTGGGGAAGATACAGTAAAATAAACCTTTTCTTTTATGTATCCCCACAGCCAAAAATCTGTTAGAGTGAAGTCGGGAGACCGGGGTGGGCATGTTATTGGTCCACCCCGTCCAATCCATTTATTAGGAAAACGGCGATTCAAAATGTCTCGCACTTGTAATGTAGCATGTGCAAGCGCTCCATCGTGTTGAAAAAACATTGTTGCACGTTGTTGTAAAGGAGTATCTTTTGTATTCATTGAGATTTAACGATTTTTTAAAAAAATATATTTATTTCAATTTTAGCTGGAAACTGCTTAGCATTCGGAATTTTAGTATTCTTCATTTTTGTCTTATTTTTTAATTGTAAAACACATATACGAGGGCTGGGGAGTGAATATTGACTCACCCTGTAAACATATACCTCAAAAAGAAAGAACTGACAAGTGCACAAATTACCACACCATAATTATGGTAGCACACGCATCATCACTTTCAAGGATGATAGGGAAGAATGAAAGTAACAATCGAAGAACAATTGGTAAAAAATAAATTTATATTTAGAAAGAAGAGTGGTACCTAAGGGAAATAAAGGAAAAAAGATTTAAAAAACAAAGAAGCATGTACAGCATTCGTGGATATGGAAAAGATTGTCCATGACATCAAATGGACTAAATTCTTGGCAATACATACTAGAAAGAATCGAAGTGAAGTATACGAACAGAAAAAAATATTGTAAACGCTTTATATGGTCAACAACTAGCAATAATAAATTAAAGAATTATACAAAAGTCAAAAGTATAAAGTGTAGCACAAGAAATTAGATACTTTTGAGATGCAATGCTACAAGCTGGTGCTAAAATGAAGGTGGATGGACAGAACCATAAATGAAGAAATAGTGCAAAGGATTCAAAAGAAGAAGAGATTGTAAAAGGCTGTTGTGAAAAGAAAACATTTATAGGACGTATACTGACAGAAGGAGTGTTACCATACCATATCAGAAATAAATAATAAGTGATAGAAAATTACAGCTAAATGGAAACAATGGCACAAGATAGCAATCCATAGATAGAGAGAGAGAGAGAAAGAGGGAGAGAGAGAGTGTACTCCAGTAAAACAGGGGAAAGAAAACAGCAAACAAAAGTGGGATACCTCAAAAAGAAAAATCATTTGCATGGAGTGTAGCATAACGCATAACTGATTAAAGGCTATTCAGATTCAGTGCTACAAGCGGGTGCTAAAATGATGCACTAGTAAAACGCTATACAAAAGTTTCGCGATAAGAAGAAATTTTGGAAGACTATTGCAGAAAGAAGAGACTGATGGGGCATATACTTAGGTAAGGACAGTTCAAATCGATCATCGAAGAAAATATCCCAAGGAACATACGGCGAAGAGTGATCGATAATAGATACATCTTCTTCTCTAGCCTCCATGCGCCGAGTATTGAGCATAGGCCACCCTCGTTTCACCTATTTTTGTCTTGTGCTACTCTTAACCACCGTAGTTCGGCGACTTACTTCATATTATCTTACAATCTCAGTGATTTTTCTCTATTTCTCTTTCCTGTCCGCAATCTACATTCTACAATTTTAGCAATCCATCTGTTATCTTTAATTCGTGCAATGTATCCCGCACAATCCCATTTTAACTGAGTAACTTTGTATATCAGGTACTTAATTTTTGTTTTCTCCCTAATCGGCTCATTTATTTTCCTGTCTCTTATCATAATCCCCAACATCGACCTTTCCATGAGCACTGTGTGACCTGTAGTTTTGTAATTATTTGTTTTGTGATGGTCCACGTCTGGGCACCGTAGATCAGTACAGGAAAGACACATTGATCGAATATCCTGGATCGTAAGTGTTGGGGAAAACGTTGCAACAGACACATACCTATATAATATATCCCAAATAAATAATAAATGACAAAAATGCACATCAAAATGGTAATTAGTGGCACAAGAGAACAATTGATAGAAGCTGATGTTTCAACAAACCATTCTAAGAGATTAATTATCACAAAAAATACTATTTAGAGAAACATTCTTCCATACGCCGATATCGTTCATCAACACCGACACACGCCGTTTATTTTTCTAAAATTAAGCAGTCATAAATCTAAAAGAGCAGTCGGAAAATCAATGAAGAGTAGTTTATAGAGTCGTAGCCTACATGGATATTTTCGCTTGAAGGCCCAAACCTCGCCGCTTTTAACTGCTCAATTTTTCCACAAGTCAAGACCCATCAACCTCATTGCATTTTTTATAAACAACTGTGCCCCAGTTCTCCATTTAGGTAATTAATACATCTCGATAAGCCCCCCAAGAGAGCAACGGTTTCAAGGAGCAGACATTCTTCAAAATTATTTATGAGGCTCGGTGACATCAACCTGTTACTCAGGGTGGCATAACCGAAAAATGATGCTAAAAAGCCATCATTTAGGATATTTTTGAACTTGTATGTTTTTGAAAGTCGCATATATTATTGTTGCTACTGAGTCACCTCATGACTCTCGGGCCAGGAATAGCAAATTGTTCTCGATTTCAGCCTCTATAAATATATTACGCATTTTTGCTTAGTGCATATGTGCATGGCTAACGAGATGTGGCTAAGACGTGAAGTAACGCTGCCTAGTTCCGAAAATACCGGTCCAATAAAAAATATTCTGTTGGTAACAACTATTACCTGGCTGAAAATAACGCGTTGCAGAGCGAAGACCAAGATGCTTTCCAAATTTACGTTTGGCATATTTTCAGGTTTTGCGCATAATCGCAAGAGAAATAAATAGTGTTTTTGCTGCTGAAAATATGGTGTTACTGCAATAAATTTGAATCCGGCAATAATAACCAAGGCTTTCGTCCAACAGAAATAATTACCGCAATTTGCTGCCGTCATTAAGCAAAAGGAAATTCCGAGCAACATGCATGTTTTTTGACCCCCTACAAAACCCGGATATTTTAAACCCACAGGTTTAAATATAGAAATAATTCCGCCTGTGGAATCTGCAAAAATACGTCTAAAAATAGTTCTATTTCGTCCATCCAGTTTAATGCAACATCCATAGCCTTTAGACCTGATCAACATTACATTTTTATTTATTTTGGAAATTAAAATATCCTTGTGCCCATTATCAATCTCACCAGCACATCGGCAGTACACGTAATTTCGCTATTAACATGACCTCGAGCTACATTTATCAAGAAAAATCTTCATTTCTATATTTAATTTATTACGAATACGAGCATGGGGCTTTCATGAAATGTTAAGACGAGTTGTTCGAACTATTAGTGCATTGTATGTGGGTTAAATCCTTGGGCCCGTCATATATCTATTCCAAGGTTTTCAATCAGTAGGCTGGTTTGAAGAAGCTTTCCATGATACTCTGCTACTATTAGTACTACTGATATGTACGTCGTTCACAGCTTCCTTTACATGCATTGTTACGGTCATTTTGAGACTTGTTACGCTCAGTTTGACGTCAGGCTCTAAGTGTTGTACATTCCGAAAGCTCTGCCTCCCCTAAGATGCACTAAGCGCTAATTATTTACTAGATGCATTTAAAAAAGATGTAAATAATGTTATCAGCCTCGGTTATCGCAGACTGGCATTTTGCTTATAATCGGGACTTATCATAGCATCTCCACCTCGAGTTGTGTGTTGTCTCTTGGTTTTGTTAGCATTCTAAAAGGGATATTCCGATGAAGTAGCTCGAATAAGTTACGTACTCACCTGTTACGGTTATGTATTAGAAGCGTTGATGTTTGAAGTTTGAACTTTATAAATATGACGTTGGTGGTTAGGCGGTGGCTCTTGTCTCATAAAAGTGACTCAAATGACACTACTGGACAGTTTTTGCCTGTAAATGCAGTATTTGGTTGGTCTACGTCAATCCATACATAATATCTAGAATTGCCTTAGCTAATCCGACTTTCCCTGTTGAGTTCTGACGTGCTGTCTACTCTGTCTCATAAAGTTGTGCTTCTAGTTACCATGAATGTTGATACGGCCGTTTAGAAACATCTACCCGATCGCTCGGTTTTTAGTTTTTTTTGCATTCTTGAAAATAGTTGTTTCCCGCCTTTAAAAAGAGATTTTAAAATGTGAGAGTTGCACTTCTCCTTTAGAATTTCCCAATTACCACTGATTAGCGGTGAAATATGGTAAAAATACCGATGCAGACTTACGCTTTGTAATCCCATTCTAGACTTTTTTTTATAAGTCAGATCTCCTTTGGAGATTAAAACACTCATAAGCCGATATACAACTAAAGTAAGTGGTCTCTGCGGATTCCACCCCCGGAGACTAATTGCGTTTTACTGTTACAGGGTTTTTCTTTTTCAATTCGGTTATTTTGTCCGCATATATGGACTTTCAGTACTCCTCGTAGATTAATTGATACTTGGGACTGATGGACTTGGCCTAGATTTGGATGTCAAAGTATGGCAGTTAGATGAAAGCTTTTAGTTAAGACGTTGGCTCTGCAATGTTTATGCTGGACATACTTATATAATATTGCATGATTAATTTAGATGCATTTCCTATTTACAGGTGTAGGTATTTTACAAGTATTTTATATTGATCTTGCACAGTAAACGTTACATGATTACGTTGCGGATTTAATTTGGGAGCACGCTTCAATTATAATATTTATTAATGTCATAAATTTAATATTTCAAACGGTCAAACTGCCTTTATAAATAATCAGATTATTTGCCCAACTGTATTATAAATAAATGTCACTTTAATTGCGCTGTACTTATGTTTTTGTTATGGCTATAATAGGTTATAGCTTATCAAAGAGCCTACGCTTAATGAAGATAATTTTTCACTTCAGTATAAGTTGTGAATACCATATTACCAGAAAATCGTTCAATTTAGATTGCGAGTTGCCGAATAATCAAGTTGAAAGCGTCCATATTCGAGTTTGATCAGCTTAGTGTTAATCTATCCCTTCCTTCGGACCTATTGATTAAGGGATTATTATATTGAAGTGTAAGATTATTGCAGTTGGTGAATTTGTGTGTTATCGTGCACTGGAGCGTTCAGCGGTTAACAACATTGCAGCATTTTCGCGCTGCGAGGTTTTTTCCATAAGTTGTGTAACTATGTCCTATTAATTGTACTTTGCTCATTTGCTCTTCTGGACCCCTCGTTGTTACATAGACCAGATCTCTAGAGTGTTCAACGTTTTCTTCTCTGTCTTACCTATCGTCCATGATCTACATGCAATAAGAGCTATACCCATACATAAGTTTTACTACACTGTTTCTTTGCATCAGAGGACCCGTATGAAACAAATTATGCACTGAAAGCTGAAAAGCACAGTCGATCAGCCATAAATCATTTTTAATTCCTGCTATTTTCGCCACTTTTTCCAGCCAAGTGCTTGCAATAACAAAATTTCCAAACAATCCACGCTTGGTCGTTCCAAGAACGCATACTTCCAACATTTTATTGCTTACTCAAAATGGCGGGGGCGTGTGTAGGTTTGCGTGGAAAAGCAGTGACAATGCTCGGCTTTTCCGGTGTAATATCTCTGTTCACCTGAAAAATTGTGGCTGAAACAGATGCGCATTGTCTCAATCGCATTATCATTGTCAAGAGCCAAAGCCTCTATCAGATTGAGTGCGACCAGCGCTTTGGAAATATTTTTAGAGCGGAGGTGAGTTATAAACGCCCGAGAAGTTGGCGTTTGCTAAGGTGTAAATTATGATTCGCCGGTGAGTTGGCAATCAGAAAAAGAAATACGCTCAGGATTGCGATGAGAATTGGTGTGCTGGCTGAACATTCTAAATTCGCACGTTAAGGTTGGGAATGAATGAAGAATGAAGTTCTCCATAAATTAAAGGCATCTCCTGAGAAACATATCCAACAATAAGCTTAGGGTTTTGAGCAAGGTGTATTTCGAGAAAGCAAACGATTCAATTCAAAATGTGATAACAATGAACACTGCACTGAAATACAAAAAAGTAGAAATTTTCAGTGCAAAACGTTTTAGCTAAACATTTGTTTAATATCGAACAATTGTTACACATTGAAATAGGTTTAGATCTCTAAAAAAATATACATTTTCAGGTATTTATAGAGCACTGCAAACAAATCTCTCAGCTGATCATAATTCAGTCCATTCGATACGTGGAAATTGCAAACATTTGGGAATGGAATTCTGCTGCCTTTGAAAGCTTATGCAAAGGATATTTCAGCCACATTTGAAATGCATTTTCTCATTCAATAAAACTTGCAAATTATGCATTGTAGAATTGGATGCTTCTTTACTTACTATATTCAATATTGACATAACTTTAGCGAACATTCTGTAAACGGTTCCAATGTGCAATTATATTAATAACTCTTAAAACTCAAAATAAAATGCTTTTTACTGTCTAGAATATACAAGTTGTTGCCAATTTCCTACTACTGGACTGCGTTACTCAACAAAAAATACATTGCTGTCGCTCTATACCCGATATTATTTCTCAACGGTAGTTCCATGTTAACCCACATTTCTCTATTTTTTCTACATTGCTGCTCAAACAGAATCACCAGTTTTCTACAAAGTGGCATATACTATACATATGAAGGGAGACCCAGAATATTCTGTCTAAAACTGAAAAAATTGAGAATGTGTGAAGTTTATTTGAAAGCAAAGTAAACAGTACAATCTTTACTACGTAACATATTTGACAATGGAAATAAACTTTCATGTCTAAACTGCAAATGTAATAATAGATTGCTTCTGTGTTGTTTTGGAGAATAAAGTTCCACGTAGCTGAGTATTAAATTAAAAATTGCTGTTTTATCGTTTACCTTGATGTCAAATTTATAGCTTCTTCCAAGTCTTTCTTGCCAAACCGTATGTGGTCATATGATCGATCAACAGCCCTAAAATACTTTTTTAATTTCTTACCTAAAGTCATTAAATGGTTTCCGATTTCTATAAATTTCTTGCAACTTCTAGCAAAGTTTAGAAAGTAAAAATCCACGTAAAAGGTTCATAATTAAGATGAAAATCGATAATTGTAAAATAAAGAATCAGAATTGTAAAATAAATGTCACCATTCTAGAAACCAAACTCATAATTATGAGATAAAGCCCATGCGATAAAAATTTACTATTGCGAGACTTAGTCACAAATATGAAATGAAAGTCAGAACTGTGAAACAAATGTCATTCTGACATACAAAATCAGAACAAGAGGAATTCTACAACACAAAGCCCTAATTATGTGATAAAGCGTCAAAATTATAAGATAAATACAACTCAAAATAAATGTCAAAATCCTAGGGTACAAAGTCAGAATCATGAGATGAAGTGTCAGAATTGTAACAAAAACGTCAGTTTTGAAATAAAAATTTGTCACTGTAAAATGCTAATCAAGGGTAAAAGATAAATGTTCAAGGTCATTTCAATTCCCGCAACTGGAGGCGGGCTGCTATAGAGACCTTGCGCCCCTCTTTAACCAATAATGGAAATTTCAGGATGGGTGAGTAAAAGGAGGAGAATATAAGAGAACTCAGGAAACGTGAAGAAGTATTGCCCCGGCATTCGCCTCACAGAAGGTACTCTATTGACTCGGGAAAACCACCAAAAAACCTGAATCAGAACCTACGACCACGGGAATAAAACCCACGACCTCCCGAATGCTAGCGATTATCATAATTCTGATATACTAAGGTAAATCTGAAAGGCAAAGAGCTCAAATTGAGAAATAAATGACAGAATTATACGATACAACACCATAATTATGTGGGAAAACGTCAGAATTTGAAGATAAACCGAATTGAAAATAAATGTCAAAGTCGTAGGAATCAAAGTCATGATTATGAGATCATGCATCAAAATTGTGACATAAAGATCAGCGTTTTGAGATAACAAAAATTGAATGTTTTGTGATGCATATTTTCGAATGTAAACTACAATTTCACAAATATAAAATTAAAGGTCATAATTGTAATGAAAAGGTCAGTGTCTTGTAATAAACATTTTGGATTGTAAAATACAATATCACAAATGTAAGGCGGAAGTCAGAATTGTGACGGAAAAATCAGTGTATTGAGATAAAATATTTTGATTGCAAAATAGAATATCACAAACATAAATTGTCCGAGTTGAGTAGTACGTATCATGATTTTGATATACTAAGGCAAATCTAGAAGGTAAAGAGCTGGGATTCAGTATTGAATAGCAAAATTATGCGATAACTCGTAAAAATTATCATATGAACAAGATTAAAAAAAGTGTCAAAATCATAGGAAACATAGTCAGGATTATAAGATCAAGCGTCAAAATTATGACATGATCACCGTTCTGTGATAAAAATTTGTCAATGTCTTGTGATGCATAGTTGCGATTGTAAACTACAATTTCGCAAATGCAAAATGAATGTCAGAATTGTGATGAAAAGGTCAGTCTTTTGTGATGAACATTTTGGATTGTAAAATACAATATCACAAATGCAACGCAGAAGTAAGAATTGTGACGAAAAAGTTAGTGTATTGAGATAAAAATGTTCAATTGCAAAAATAATATTACAAACATACATTGTCCGAATTGTGTAGTTCATATCATGATTCTGATCTACTAAGGAAAATCTAGAAGGTAAAGAGCTGGAATTCAGTATTCAATGGCAAAATGATGCGATAAAAATGATCATATGAACAGTATTGAAAATAAATGTCAAAATCGTAGGAAACAAAGTCAGGATTATGAGATCAAAAGTCAAAATTGACCTGAAGATCAGCGTTTTGAGATAAAAATGTTTCAATGATGAATATTTTCGATTGTAAACTACAATTTCACATATGTAAAATGAATATCAGAATTGTGATGAAAAGGTCAATGTTTGATGATAAACATTTTGGATTGTAAAATACAATATCACAATTGTAAAGTGGAGGTCAGAATTGTGATCATGTTTCTGATCTACTAAGGTAAATCTAGAAGGTAAAGAGCTGGGATTCAGTGTTGAATGGCAAAATGATGGGATAATTCGTAAAAATTATCATATGAACAGTATTGAAAGTAACTGCCAAAATCATAGGAAAGAAATTCAGGATAATGAGAATAATAAGCGTCAAAATTGTGACGTGAAGTTAGCGTTTTTAGTTAAAAATTTGTCAATGTCTTGTAATGAATATTTTCGATTGTAAACTAAAATTTCACAAATGTAAAATGAATGTCAAAATTGTAATAAAAAGGTCAGCCTTTTGTCATAAACATTTTGGATTGTAAAATACAATATCACAAATGCAACGCGGAAGTCAGAATTGTGACGAAAAAGTTAGTGTATTGAGATATAAATGTTCAATTGCAAAAATAATATTACAAACATACATTGTCCGAATTGTGTAGTTCATATCATGATTCTGATCTACTAAGGAAAATCTAGAAGGTAGAGAGCTGGAATTCAGTATTCAATGGCAAAATGATGCGATATAAATGATCATATGAACAGTATTGAAAATAAATGTCAAAATCGTAGGAAACAAAGTCAGGATTATGAGATCAAAAGTCAAAATTGTGACATAAAGATCAGCGTTTTGAGATAAAAAAATTTCAATGATGAATTTTTTCGATTGTAAACTACAACTTCACATATGTAAAATGAATATCAGAATTGTGATGAAAGGGTCAATGTTTGGTGATAAACATTTTGGATTGTAAAATACAATTTCACAAATGTAAAGTGGAAGATAATTTTAACGAAAAGGTCAGTATTTTGTGATAGACATTTTTGATTGTAAAATACAATATCGCATATGTAAAATGAAAGTCAGAATTGAGACGAAAAATTTAGTGTCTTGAGATAAAAATTTGGGATTACATAATACACAAAAATAGAACTTCCAAATTGTGTAGCTCGTATCCTCATTCTGATATACTAATGCATACCTAGAGGGCAAAGAGCTTATGCGATAACTCGAAAATAATCAGATAAACAGTATTGAAAATAAATGTCAAAATCATAGGAAAAAAGTCAAGATTATGAGATCAAGCGTTAGAATTGTCACAAGAAGCTAAGAGTTTAGGAATAAAAACTTTCAATTGCAAAATAGTATCACACATTTAAAATGGAAGTTAGAATTGTGAAACACTTATAGTTCTGATTTACTAAGGCAAATTTAGAATATACAAAACTGGAATTGAGAAAGCAATGGCAGAATTCTACGATACAAAGCCGAAATTATGCGATAAAGCGTCAAAATTATAAGATAAATACAACTAAAATAAATGTCAAAATCTTAGAAGATATAATCAGATTTATGAGATAAAGTGACAATGAGGTCGGAGTTTTGAGATAAACATTTTCCACTGTAAAATGCAAGAACTCGCATGTAAAATGGAAGTTACAACTGTGAGACACGCATTACAATTCTGGTAATCTAAGGCATATCTGCAAGGTAAAGCGTTGCGATTAAAAAATCGTTGGAAAACTTCTACGATATACTTAAATTCATAATTAGGAGATACAGCGTCAAAATTATTAGATGAAGCCTAAGAATTGTAACAAAAATGTAAAAGTTGAGAGATAAGATTTTACAATTGTAAAATCTGCTATCACAAATGTAAAATGGAAAGCAGAAATGTGAAACACGTATCATGATTTTGATATACTAAGGCAGGTCTAGAAGATAAAGAGCTGAGTAATCAATGGCAAAATTCTGTAAGGTAAACCGAATTAAAACCATTAAATGTCAAAATTCTAGAACACAAAGTCAGAATTGTATTGAAAAAGTCAGAGTTTTGATGTTGCGATTGTAAAATAAAATATCACAAATCTAAATGGATGTCACAACTGTGAAACAGGTATCACAATTGTGATAACGTAAGGCATATCTGGAAGAATTAGAATTGGAAAATAAATGCGAAAATTCTACGATATAAAGCCATAATTATGATATAAAGTGTCAAAATTATAAGATAAACAGAATTCAAAATAAATGTAAAAATCCTATATGATAGTCAGAATTATGAGGTCCAGCGTCAGAATTGTGATAAAAAGAATGGAGATTTGAGATTAAATAAACCACTATCATAAATGTAAAATGGAAGTCAAAATTGCGAAACATTAATCAAGATTCTGCTACACTAATGCAGGTCTAAAAGATAAAGAGCTGGGATTGAGTAATCAATGGCAGCATTATAAATCGTCAAAATTATTATACCAAATTAAAAATAAATATCAAAATTATAGAACAGAAGATCAGAATTATCAAACAAGGCCTCAGATTCTGACAAAAAGATCAGAGAACCCGTGTATTAATCATAAATGTTAAAGACTTGGATAATTATGTAAACACATTTAGAATGGTAAGAGAAAGCGGCAAAATCATTAAAGGAAAATGGTATTTCCCGTAAACTTTATAATAAATAAATAAATAAAATATTGGGAAAAGAAATCAGGGTGGCATAAAAAGGTTTGAGTTATTAGATACAAAGTAAGAATTCTCAACAGCGTTGGAACTGTACAATGATAATTCTTCATCACATATAAACTATTTTTATATGCAATTCGTTTTTCATGCGGTTACTAGGTATTTGAGTTTTTATAATATCTCAGTATTGCACCAAATATGTTCAACAATAGGTTCGTAATACGATACTTTTTGAAGGATCTTTAAATGTCATTTAAGGTTTTTCTAAAGTCTAAAGTTTGTTTGTAGTGTTCTAATGTTTTTTTTACTTTTACTTGTATATTTCTTGTAGCGCACCTTTAAACGAGGGGGCGGAAGGGGTACTACCCTAACTAGTTCTAACTCTCGGTAGAATATCGCGTGAATAAGTACCAAGTAGCGGTTCCTAAGGTTACAAAAACTTCCATAATCTAGTACCTACAAAATGGGCGCCAGTCGTTATACACAACAAAAATAAAAATCTAGCTATCAAAGCAAATAACCACTTACCTTAGATCCCTCTTACTTCAACCTAAATGTCAAAAACAACACGAGCAGGTTCGTGAAGGGTCGTAGTACAAATACTCAAAAAATATATACGAGTATAAACCAGTAACAGTAAATAGAATTCAATATCAACAACAGTATCACAAATAGTCTTCGTAATTAATTAAGAAATATTAGTTAAACAACTTGTTACGGTATTAAAAGGACTTTACGACACCCACCCAAGGTGAGCATCGCACCACTGAATCAGTCCTGAAAACCTGACACACTTGCCCTGAAATCGGTTCGAAATAGGCTAATAGGCCACGGCTGGAACGCTCAGGGAGTCGGGCGTGAGTCACACGATACGTTCTGGGCAAGCGCGTTGTGGCATAATATATACAGGGTATGTCGAAATTATGAGGGCGCCACCAAGCCTGTTTTAACCCGGCTAACCGGGCCTGGACGGTTAGACGGGAGCGAAGCATGCAAAAATACTCCGCCAATAAGATTACTCAAGAGTTGCAAGGTCAAATAACAATTTCGGGATTGCCTTAAGCCAGGATTGTGATTAGGTGTCAATCCGACTACGACTACGCAGCTGTCTCACTCACCTGCACGCTCACAGCTTCCTCGTTCCGTCGTACAATAATCCGTACAATAAAGGGGCGTCTATCTGTAACAGAACATGCACAAGCCGAAACAAACAATAGTTCCCTTAACTAACCAATCATATATTTCACTTCGGGTTACAATGGGGTAGCAGAATGCGTCGCCCTGTATCTAACCTTAATCTATAATTAAGGGCACCAGCTGGCACGCGCGCTCTAAACTTAACGACAGATGTTGAACATTAGTGAACAGCAATAATAGGTAGTAACGAGTAGGTACAAAGATACACGTTGCCTTATGCAAGGGCAGCGACGATTTACATTAGCCTTCACGGCATGAACAGTCTGCAAGTCTGAATGAATACACTAGCGTAGTAATGAGTAGGTACAAAGATACACGTTGCCTTATGCAAGGGCAGCGACGATTTACATTAGCCTTCACGGCATGAACAGTCTGAATGAATACACTAGCGTAGTAATGAGTAGTAATGAGTAACACTCGCGTTCACAGCGGTAATCAGGTTAAAGGCACATACCTTAATGCGTAGGCGGCGAGGGAGCCTGGTACAGTTGAGTTGCGACGAGCTGCAATCGTAGGTGGCAGGTACCTTCGGTGTTACAACGGCGAAAGGGGGTGAATGCATAACCGCCTCAATGGCGACGGGAGACGCGTCAGGACGCGTACAACGGGACGACGAAAAGAATGGGGGCCTCACTCGTTCTGCTGAACCAAATCCTCGTAGGTCGAGATGAAGGGGGCACGACCCCTCACTAACAGTAGCAGGAACTGGGCTCCAAAAACACCCACGTTACGCCGAAGACCACTCGACAAATTCCGACTCACAACCACCACACAAGCGCTCTCTGCAATGGGCTCCGGACGACTGCCAAGAGGGAAGCGTCGGCAAAAGGTCACCTTCGCCGCGTCCCCCACGTGACTAAACCACAGCGAATCGCAAGGCGATGAAATGAAACCAACCAATGCGGGCCACGCTGGTATCACGCCGCCACAGCGTGCTAAATGAAACAAACCAATGCGGGCCACGCTGGTATCACGCCGCCACAGCGTGCTATTCAGAATTCAGAAAAACGCCATCAGAGGAGAGCTCCAACCGACGACAAATACTGCTTTTGGGGCTAAATATGTGCGAAATCGTGATTCTGGAATTAGGCGATGGAGCCAAATAAAGAGCTAAAAGGGCTTAGCATACGGGCACGCTGCTCTAAGCTTAGGCGGCTATTCAAAATACCAAAATGACCTAACTAACGGCGTGAAATGCATTAAGCATCTGAAACAGCAAAATGACTTAACAAACTCAGGTAAAACCTAGCGCTCTACTGTGCAAATTTTTGAGTCAAACCAAATCAAACACACAAAAAATATGAATTACATACTAGATTTCAAAACAATATACAGGGTGTTCCATAAATATACCGACAAACTTTTAGGGGTGGTAGGGGAAATCAAAACAAAAATTGTTTGCTTTATAAACATATGTCCGAAAACGCTTCGTTTTCAAGATACAGGGTGTTAAAGTTTGTAGAAAAAAAACACTTCATCCGATTCTAATCAAATTTCCAGTTTGTTGGTAACTTTATGAGGCATCTTTTGGAATTATTACAGTTGATACAGTAATTTCAGGGGCTTGCTCACGGGGCAACCTGTTAGTGTTTTTGCATAACAAAATAACACCCAGTGTTTTTTTTGCAATTTTTAAACTTGTTTAAGATGCAGCAACTAAAAACACAACATTTTTTCAATTCAGGGTTTTGCGTATCTTGCTTCGTTTTTGAGGAAAAAATTTTGAACCATTTTTTTACAACTTTTAGCACCCTGTATCTCAAAAATGAGGCGTTTTGGACTGGATGTTTATAAAGCAAAAAATGTGTGTTTTGATGTCCCATACCACCCCTAAAAGTTTGTTGGTATATTTATGGAACATCCTGTATAATACAACACATTAAAACTTTGACGCCAGTAGCATTATCAAGTCATATAACATTGATATCTGAATGCCATGTAAACATTCAGTTAGATTAATAAAACAAAATGCTCTCGACCGGCTCGGAAAACTGGTAACATTTGAATTTATGAGAATCCGGACGCTCAACGTCACACTACACAAGGGGTGTTGTACAGGGTACATACAAGCATGCTTTCAGCTAATCCCTAGTTGAAAACGCACTAGCCTCTGATAAAACTATGAATTTTACGTTTCCCCGTGCGCCTTCACTGTCAAAGGCCTTTGTAAAAAATACGCAAATCATAGCTGTTAAAATGCCCTTATCGAGCTCTCCACGGCTCCTTCATGTGCAGTTGACAGGTGCGAAGACGTCAAGCAAATCGCCACATTCCTGGATTGATAATAACTGGAATGACCTTGGCTTAGAAGTCGTGCTACAGAGAACTCAAGAGGCAACTGTCGCCAGATATTACGCTAGATAGTAAAGGATTACGCAGGAGACTAAAAAGAAAAAGGCCTAAATACCACTTAATTAGTGCCGAAACAAAGAAAAAACTAGGAAATATCTCACAAAACATTGAAAACGGCTTCAGGTGCAAACGGCGCCGTTATAACGTAAGCCGTGGTTGTTGACAGGAAAAAAATCTGCTAATAAGCAGGGTATTTCAAATCCCCCAGGAAGCTTAAATTTCAGGCGTTCGCAGCCGCCCTAAACGAGCGCTTGGAGGTCGCTTTTTCGGAAAAACCAAAAATTCTTCCACGCGATGCTCGACGAAAAGAGGAGCGCGCGTGAGGGGAGCGAATATCAAGGAACGCACAAATGAAAATGCGGCGTTACATTCTTAGAGTGTATCCTAGTGTCAGTTAGGGCTCTACAGTTAAATTCTGACTTTATGAAACCAAAACTTACACATTCTTCAAATGGTTGGCTTAGGAGAGACGTTATATGAATATTTCGCGGACAATTGGCAGAATTCTGAGAAACTTCCGAAAAGGTTTGAATATTAGGAAGAAAATCAATCACTGCACTACACAAAACAATATAACTTTTAAATATAAACCATAATAGACTATTAAAAAACTCACCTGCTAACTAAAATGGCCTTGATTCATTAATGAGCAATATGACTTTGTAATGAGGTGATACGCAAGAGGCACCAAAAGTTTTAAATTATAAAAGTGTTAGTCTAGTCACAACAGATATAAATTTGTGTAGGCCGATTAAAGAAATTTCATAATGCCAAAAGTTGCTCCACACTGTCCCCTTTCCGCTCGGAGGAAATTATTTTATACTTATTTTTAGTCCGTCCTCGGGAAGGCATTAATTAAGGTTTGATCCGCAGTACATTTTCCGAGTCATAAAGTTAATGCTTGGCAACTGCTTTTCTATTTCATAAGTCGTTCGATTTTATTGATGACGAAAATGTCGGAGCAGTTATAGTACTTAACAGTGCTCGGCTCCAAGCAGCAATTAACTTTGTTAGCTGAACATTACTGCTTCCTATTGTCATATTTCCAGATATATGATTTACTAATGCCTTTTTGAAAGTACATACACAATTTGCTTTTGATTTTAAGTCAGATTATCAATACAAATACGCGTAGCCATCTGCATTTTAATTTGTAACGGTGCACGTGCAGTTAAACTCCTCCATGCCCTAAAAACGCATTTGCTTATATTGCAGTCTGCACTTTGCATAATTGCCTGTAAACATATCGCACGACAGTTTCCGGTTTCCAACATACGTTTTAATGACTAGCGAACGGAAGAAAAACAAAAGGAATACGTTTAGGTCTTGGAGTACATACGAATTTTCTTTAATTTTGTATGACCATAAACTAACTAGAATCAATTTGTATTATGTGAACACATTCGCACTATTAATATTGTTACTGTTTAATGCCATGATATATTACAAAACATGAATTATATGTATATACAGAGTGTTTCAGAAAAATTGCACCTTAAATTGGAAAGGTGGTAGATCTACGCAAAATAATAAGAAAAGTTAAACACAATTTATCTTTAAACCTCCTGCTTTGGGTTCTACCGGGTGACACAGGGAGGTCAAAAAAGACATATTTCATTAAAAAGCTTTTCTCAGGTCAGAGATATTAATTTTAAAATAAATGCATATTAGTTACTCCTACTGGCCAATTACTATACCTAATTCTGCCAAATTTCAATAATCCAGAGGCGGAGAGTCAGGGGTTTAAGAATCAACATTTAGGCTAAACTTTTTTAACGCCCTGTATTTCAAACAAAATGTGTATGTTTACTAGTCTCCATTCAATTTCGCACAAAAAATGTACTCTTGTTTTAGCTCGCTCAGATTCCTCCTTTCCGTGATGTTTTGATTTTTTGTGCCGTTCACATAAAGGAATAACGTGTTGGTGTCCGTAACATTTCAAGAACAATTTAGATTAGATAAATCAGAAGTGTTGACTATTTAATAAAACGTCACTAACCTGCTCTTCAATACTTCTAAGTTTTCAAAATTTTTCTTAAAATGTTGCTACCCACACCAAGATACTCTTAGAAACGAGAATAGCACAAAAACTTAAATCCCGGATTCTTCACATCTGGATTATTACAATTTGGCAAAATTAAGTAAAGCGACTCAGTAAGATTAACTAATATGTAATTGTTTTGAAATTAGTATCTCTACCCTGGTCAAATATTTTTAATAAAATATTAATTTTGTGAACTCCTTTTATCACCCTATAGAACCCAAACGACAAGGTTTGAAAAGAAATTGCATTGCATTTTTCTTATTATTTTGCTAAAATCTACCACCCGTCCGATTTACGGTACCTATATCTGAAACATGCTGTAGAATGTTCCAAAACGAGTGACAGCATTACGGAAATTGTTAAAAAAAATTATAATGCTCTCTCGCTCGTCCTGAAGTCCCCCTGTATTTATTAATATAACACAGATGATGAATTAACATAAATTAATACCACCTGACAGTATCTTGTCTATTTAAAAAAAACTGAGAACAGACTTAAATTTGGCATTCATGCTGTTTTTTTGGAGAGATGTTTCGCATCCTGCTACATTTCCAATAAAATAAGCAAGTTCTCGTAGTTAATTTTTTACTTAATTAGTTAATAGTTGGAAACGGAACGTTCATGTTCTACTATTTTTCATTTGTAGTGTGGCGAAATATCCCAAAAAACCACACGATTATTGAACCACCACAAAAAAGTTTCAGTAAATTTGAAAAAACTGAAAATTCTATTTCAGTCACACTAATAAAAATATTTTAAGTGAACTTATACTTCTTTTGCAGACCTAAACAAGCTACATAATTTTTTTAATCTATTTATTAAGATTTACAAAAATAAGACCATCAGATATAAAATTGAGATACGATATACTCAAATTTCTAATTCGATATAATTAATCAGGAGAATATGACGCACTCCAAAGAAGCAGATTCTTAAAAATAAATTATTTAAACAAAAGAAAAACCTATACCGCTGCATCTTTTCTTTGAGATTTTGTTTTAAATTCATTGTTAAATTATTATTGGTAATTTTTTGATGAGCATTTCGTTAATCTCGTTACAATGTATTCGAAATAGTTTTTGAGAACATTTTATTTATTCTAGAATAGAATAAGTCGAAATAGGACAAGGACTATAAATGTGTTTTTAAATTTTAACCAAACATAAAAATTCCTCGTTGCATGGTTGACATTAACATACAAGTATAAATCAGTAGCTCTAGAGCGTCTAAATCAAATCGAAATTACAGGGGCTGGAAGAAAAATCTTTATTACATCGACCTACAGAGTGACAATGATTTGAAAAGTGAGTTGGTATAAATAAAAATTCTCAAATAACTATTCTCACAGATTGCAAATCAGTTATTGTTGCAATCATACACTGTTTTTTATATATTAGATTTTAATGTAAAATCCAATTCTGTCACCTTGCACAGTTCATTAAACAATCTTGCCATAGCTAGAAAGGGTGCATTGTACATGAATGCCACTACAGAAATAAAAAGAGAGCAGAAGTTCTAGCACCTGATTCAATTTGAAATTTGGATATTAAGTTTTCACTTGCCAAATTGTAGTTCAAAATATTGTGATCTAACTGTATTAAATAAATAGTTCTTCTACCAGCAAGAGTTTGCATTTGAAATTATTTGTGCAAATCTGCTGATCTCATATGATTATAGTCTGGACACAATCTTTGTTTTTTTAAATATAGGAATGCCAGGAATTTGTTTTGAACCATTTCTATTTGCTTTCCAGCACTGATAGCATGTGTGTGCCAAACAGCAGATATTCAGGTTTTGATCTGATTAGAGTATAATAAAGCAGTTTCAAGGTATTAAATTGTTTTATATAAGTCCAAGGTCTTTAGCCTGTCTTATACGCTGAAGAATTGCGTTGTGTATTTTGTAATAAAAAAATATTAGACTTTTTCCCTGCTGAATAATAAAGCAGTGCATTTTGTAATATTTAATGGTAACTTGTTATGACAGCACGAATCGTACAATGGGTTGAGATCTGATTGAAACTAATGACAATCGACTGTTAAATTAATTTCTAAGAATAGAAAAATTAGTTCACGAGCCGTAACCAAGACAACAACAAAATTTCTTGGAAATTTTTTGTAGGTAGATCAACCTAACTCTGAGGGTTTGTGGCGTTACGATTTTCTTACCGAATCTGCATTCGAGCATCAATTCATATCCGGAAATTATTTTTGTGCTTTCCAACAACATCCTAATTTGCCCTCGCGTCCCGCTCAGGCAAATTAATACGACGTTGTTGGACCGCACTCAAAAAAAAATCCGGAAAGAATTAATGCTCTTATGAGATTATATGTGACAATTTTTGATCATCGGCGAATAACAATGAAGTAGAATTATGAATTCGAACTGGCAGATAATTTATGTGTGTGTATCGTATGGCTTGTGGTAGGAAACCTGGTGTCAGAGTTTTCACGTTGCTCGAGCGCTTCTGACATGGCCTAACGACTGTCACTCAAATGACAACCGGAACCAACGGCTTAACGTGCATTCCGAGGCACGGCTGGCTGCGATTTTACTACCGCTATAGATCGGACAGCCGTCCGATTGCCGACCGCCTTGAACGCTGCTTAACTCTCGAGACTGTTTGACCAGTCTTTACAGTATGCGGCTATGCAACCAGTAGATCATTTATGAGGATAAGGAATTACAATGGCCCCAAAATAGAACCTCGCGAACACCAGAATTAGCTTCAAACTTACCATTAAACTTAATAGAGAAACGTTCTGTATTGTAGATATGAAGAGAAAGGGTCCTCGATGGGCGAACGGTCCCGCAGCGTGCATTCGAGGTCACAGTGAAAACTCGAGCGTTCGGAAGAGAGTTCGACTCCCGGCCGGGGTGCTCCGGTTTTAACTAAGTTAAGGCATCCCCCCCCTGATCTAATGCCAAAAAGGTTCGAAGGGAGGAACGGTACCAGCTATCTTTCTCAAATGTTTAATTTCTATGACTATTATTTTTTTCTCGTGCTTTCTCTTAAGTGTCCAGTTCTCGCTGACGCTGGACCGTTGATACTGTAACAGTGTTATGTACGATTAATTTCACGTATTCGTCTAGTTCATTTTTCCCAGTATCGATCTGTTTAGTGGATAGTAAATATGGTTTCCCGTCCTCGCGCTCTTCTTAAATATTCATATGTTCCAACTCTTTCTAAGCTGCTCCCTTTGCAAATTATTTCTCTATTTTGATCTTTCTCCTGTTTCTCATTTACTACCATTGGTTTACTTTATCGACATTCACCTCCATTTTCAACTTTTCCATTTCTTCTACCCATAGGTCTACTAGTTTCTGCATTTTGTTATTTGTATCAACGACAATTACTATATTATCGGCATACATTACACTACTCATCTTTACCGGTTCTAAGTTCTTGTATTTAATTACTGTATCTAATCCACTCATTCTCTCTTTGATATTTGTCATTATTCTGTCCATAACTACAACAAACAGTAGGTAGGACTTAGACTGTCTCCCTGCTTTAATCCTCTCTTCTGTTATTTGCACTTTTCCTTTTACTGCTTCATATATACTACTCATAATATTTATTAGTTGAGTTGATAGATCAAGTTCTTCTAAACACTTCCACATACTTAAAAGTAATCCTCACATTCTCGTACTTTCCTTTTCATTAGATTCCTCACTATAAATATGTTGTCAGTAGTTTGTCTATTAGGTCTAAGCGTCACTTGCTCATCGTCCATTTTACTTTCTATCACTATCTCTCAGTTTCCCTTCAACTATTCTGGTGTATACCTTGAAATATACTGATGAAAGACATATGACTCTGTAATTATCGAAGTTCCTTTGTTTTCCTTTTTTATATATCGGCACAATCAAGTTGCTTTCCCATTCCTCTGGTATTTTTTAGGTCTTCATGAGTCGCTATAACCATTAGTTCCTTTCGCTCCTTTCTGGTTCTAAATTCTTCCCCTTATTTTAGGTCAGTGACCTGTTTAGTTCCGCAAAGTTGTGATTCTATTATCTCTCTTTGCCCTTAAGCCGGGTAGGTGGCTAGCATTTTTAATAAATACAATTTATTTTGCTTAATTTTTAAAAATTACCGTTTAATCTAAGTAAGTAGATCTTCCTGAAATTTTGTATAGTGCCATTATTTCTCATTCTGAACAACTTTTCTTGGTAAAACTTTGCAGTATAAGGAACAAAAAGGGTAGTTTACCTGAAAAGAAAATCGTTTTCGCTTCACTGCCAAGGCCGACTTGTTCAAAAAATGAAAATATTCTTAAAATTCTCTTCAAACCAAGCAGAGCTTAATCCCACATTCTTAACATAAAATTCAAAAATTTTTAGTGCATCGCACCTCTTGTAACATCAATCCTGGGACACACTACAGTGTACAGTAGAGTACATATAGGTACTTATAAAATACTCGCTACGAAGTGACAAGCATTATATAAGTCTATGTATATAAGTGTTTTTGTCAGTACGACATTTGCTATACAAAAAATGCGGGAAAAGCCGAACCACCCTGTATTCATAAGAGTTTTATTTATTACTATTTTGGATTCTGTAAAAGTCTCCCATTGTACTTTTTTATTGTACAATTGATAACGAAAACTGTTTTTAATATGTGGATTGCTATTATTTTTATGTACGACCGGAAGTATTGGTCACTCTATACCCTACTTTTTGAGGGCATAATGTGTCAATTTACGGCCCAAGAGTCTTGTTGTCTGTTTGCTAAGCAGTGACAATTAGTGACATAGCAGGTTGCCACAATTTATAAAAAAATATCAATTTGGTTTTAATTGTGAATATTGCGATGTGTATATAAATGCATGCACCTCGTGCGTAAGTAGCGTTTATGGCCCTTGTCGTGTTCTTTTCCCTCCACGAGACGTAAACGCTTTCTTACGCCCTTGGTACATAACTATTATATGAACATTATATTTTCTAATGGTTGCTATGTTACCATGTGTTATGTTGGTAGTAAAATATTCGAAAGATTTAAATCCGAAACTCACTGGTCTACTCATTTATTCGATGTACCTACTCGATATTTGACTAACATTGCAATAACTGCTTTACTTCCCTATTATCGCTAAGAGCTCGTTGTCCAATTCGACCTATATAAATGGTTAACATGATGTCAAGAAACAAATAAACATTGAAAAACAATTACTAGCTGATGTTAAATCTAGTAAAAATTATTCCTGCAGTAAAAACAGTTTCGTAAAAAATAAATTACTACTATGACATCCTGTAAATATAAAAACCACTACTGCTAAAAGCCCCTCTCGGCTCTAGGCTATAAGTCTTCTTAGCTACTACAACGATTTTGATCTTAAGCTACATGCTGTTAAAATTCCTGAAAGCTATTTAGGGGAGGTGAAATGAGATTTCTTCGTTGACAAGCTTACATAACAGCTTCCAAATAGCAATTAGTAATTGAAGCGTAGCACCTAAGTTGTTCAAATCAAAGTTATTTTTTACAATGTTTTCGCTAATACATAATAGTTATTTATTGTACAAGTATGGAATGTTGCATATTAATCACGAAAGAAAAAGTTCAACCACGACGCCCGTAGTGCAGAGTTGTTAATTTATTTGAGTGTCTAATATGCATTCAACACTAGTGCAATACAAAACTTTATCCAACAACTCAATAAATACAAAAAAACATACATTTTATATAGCGAGCTGTTAAAAGTCACAAATTAATTGGCATTGCGCTAAAGTAACGAGAGATCAAATAAATTTATAATTAAAGTCGCCTGTGATTCTTTGTATAAGTTTGGCAGCGCTGCATTATATTGTTGGTAGCACTGTCAGTCTATGTCAAATTCGAGGGTAACATGACAGGGACCAGTAATTCCGAAAAAAATGTCTGTGAAGTTTGACATTTTTCAGCCTATTTTTGTTGATAGTTTGTGATTTATTACTGTATTATGTGTTCATTTTATTTCGCTATCATTATTGTTCCTGTTACTTCTTTTCACGTTGTTTTATATGGAATTTTCAATTACTTGCGCACAAATGGCATGCTTTTTGAGTTTGTCAAAGTTTCTGTTTGTATCATAACCTTAACAAATTACTTAATGTCAGTTGAAATGATGTCTAATTCTGATTCTTTAGAAATGATTATTAAAATACTGATCCAGCAAGCTTTATAATGTTATTCGGGTTGTATACTCGACTCTATTTGTTCGTTGCGCCAAGTATAGTGAGTAATATATCACATTACACATACAAAATCAACATCAACATATGGAGGTCTTGGATATAAAAATGTTTACTCACTTCGATATTATTTCTAAATCAGTTGTGACTGTTATTATTTTATTTATGGGGTTGACTGGAAGAGCAGTGCATTAAACGCACTGAACTCCGCCCCATGTTAATACGTACATTAATATATTTTTTTCTATATGTATATACAAAAAATAAAGACATTTATTATTATTATTATTATCTATACCTACCAGATTTTATAAGAAAAAATTTACATTTTCCTATACGCTCCATTAATAATTATTACAGAACCTCGAGCCACTGCATGGACATACAAAACATTTGCTAGGCACTCGGGATTCTTGCTGAGCAACAAATTTACTTGTTGTGTGGCTGTATTGTTCGTGGCAATAGGACAGCTTAGTGTTGCCGGCGCACTCGACGTAAACGTATTTAGGAACTAAGCATTAATTACCTGCTTATCATAATCCCATCATGAGATAGACTATACGATATATTCGTTCAGTAGCTACTACGCCCAGATAAATTTTAAATGCAAGCTACATATATATGAATAGTTGTCACTTACATATGGCATTGTGAGAAACTTTTGTCTCCTGAATGAATAGTCTAGAGCTAGAGCTCAATACAGTTTTTTGGAACCGATGATATTTTTGTAAACACTATTTGAATGATAATACGAGATCCATGTGTGTGTAGAAGCAAACAAGAAAAATACGTAAACTCACTCCTGTGGCTAACAAAAATGTTAAAATGGTACTGATTTTTAAGCATAAAAAGCCAATTAACAATGCAAAGGCGATGAAACAGTTCACGCCATTAGTACGTTCGATTCCTCGCGATTTTCAACATTTAAAATATTTATTTTATCTAACATAGCCTAACCGACTATCACAGCAAACGCCATATAGATCCACAATCCAATATCAGAAGTCTTCAATCCTAGGTCTGTTTAGGTAACGATAATAAAACCTTTAACTGCAGCTTTTTTTCATTTTTGGTCAAACTACTTTAAAACTCTGAAAGAGAAAAATCGTCTCACAGGACCAAATGCACTTCTATACAGTTAATGGCATTGTTGCTTCAATGTTTAACGCCAATAAGGCTATCAAAAAGCTTCCAACCCCTATTCGTGCTTATTTATCTGATATTCAGTTGACCTATGAACGTTAAGCACAGTAAGTTCGGCCGAACATTGCTAGAGGACGTTAAATCTGTTCAAACAATACGTTTCTTAATTAAACAATTCCTCAGTGTGAAAGTGTTGTCTAGCGACTTAGTTGCGACTCATCGCTGAGCTCTGTAGACTAGTGGTTACCACGTTTGCTTAGCATTCAGGAGGTCGTGGGTTCGATTCCCGTGGCCGTCTGTTCTGATTCAGGTTTTTAAGTGGTTTTCCTGAGTCAACAGAATACCATCCCTAAGGCGAATGCCGGGGCAGTAGTCCTCCACCTTTCCTGGCCTCTCTTCCTTTCCCCACTCCTCATTTCTCTCGCCCATCCTGAAATTCCCGTTCTTGGCTGAAGAGGGACGCAAGGTCCCTATAGCAGCCCGCCCCCAGTTAGGGGAATTGAAATTACCCCGAACCGTTTACCTTTTCTGCGACTCATCCGTATCTAGAAATGTAGCGGCTGATGAGTAGTCAGACACTACTCTTAAATTTGCCGAAAGTAACATTTCCAGTGGGACGCTATTTCGTACTGCTATCCACTGTCGACACGTTTTGATGTTTTTTATCTTTACCAACTCGACGATTAAATGCTTACTTTATAACTAATTTTGCTATTGCTGCTATGATATTTGACTGTCATTACATGGTTGCATGATTAGTGCTCCAGCTTTGTAGAGCTTATGCTTCAAGTCTCGCTTGTGCTTACACTTGATCACACGCATCTTGCACAAACAAACCATGATCTCCGCGATGCAGCTTTTTCAATATTTCTGCGTTAGGAGTTCCGTCCCATATGTACGGTACATACCGACAACTCCGAACCGGAAGCAGGAGCCTCACGCCGGAGCTTCCTCTGTATGAGCGGCCTAAATCGCCAACGTCTTTGTCCCATAACGGGGGTAAGTGCAATGGCGTAGATTATCATGTAAACAGTTTCTAAGGAAACGCTTGTGAGTAATAATATACCTATGTTATACTGTATATATATATTTGTTTGTATTAATAAAATTTTGTTGGTCTAAATTTGCGTTGTAAACTCATAGATTCATTCATTTTCGATTTAGTAAAAAATTTAGTTCATAAAAACATTTCTTTCTGTAGTTTTTAGGATGTTTATGGGCGCAGAAATACTCTTATCGACACTTAATAATAAGAAAAAAATATAAAGGGTGCAACACCTTCATTTTCTAATACGCGTTTCCAAACTGAAAAACTAATGGCGATAAGAGGCAGTTTATAGGGGGAAATAAAAAATCAACTTGGTTGCAGGAGCCCATGAAAAATTCTGTCTGCACTGCCCTTTATAAAACTAAGTACAGTTGAACTACAATTAACTGAATTATTAATTCATGTGACTAACAGTCTAATCATCAGCTACACAAATATGTAAAAATATGTAATTTAAACCAAATTTATACATTAAATTGACAGGTAACATGAAAACAGCCATGGGATAGGTCAAGCAAGATGTCGAAAGTGAATTTTAAACAGTTCTATCTCAACAAAATGCATGCTACAGATTAGGCAAGTTTGACTGTTTTCAATGGTTCCCACAATCAAGTTTATTTTTGATCTCCCTGTACAAGCAAGATTCACGATGTTCTAAAAAATTCTTTTGAGGGAACTTTGCATACACATATATCTAATATGGACAGGTCGATTCCATTCAATTAGATAACGATAAGGTATATTCACTTTATATATATAGATGTATATTCGATCCATTGCTGACTAATTTGTAGTGGGAAAGACTTTTGATTTCGTCAAAAACGCTGCAATTAGAATGTTGCTACAAGTGAAAGAGTCAAGTCTGTGTTCATTCTAATTAAGTCAACGCGTTTTGTCGCATTAAAGTGATTACACGTAAGCTTCTGTTACCAAGTTTATGAGTCACTCCCCTCGCAATTAGTGAATGAACGCCAATTATAATTAGTCCAGCCCGCCGATACGATTTCAAAGCGACTGTGCAGCATTACAGCTATTCTAAGCTATTTTTAAAACCAAGCAATGTACAGCTTGTACACGATTAGTCTAACAGAACTATATTTTTGAACTTTCAACACCTTTTTATGAAAAACTAGAATTGTAATCTCTGATAATCTGATAATATAAAAAAGGTGAATTATGTATAAAGATAGTTTGTTCGAGGAAACTTTAAAACATGCAAAATAAATAACCTTTTATCTCATAACTAACGCCCATGTTATAAATAAATGGAGTATAGAGAATATTATTGTTTTGTATTCTACAAGCTTTAAGGTTGAAATGCTTTAAACTTCCTATCTGGTTGGTAGAATCATACAGGTTGCTCTGAAAGATCTCAATATACCAAAATTAGAACGATTAACTTGATAACTGAAATAAATCCTATAAAATAAATGCTCGTAAGCCTTTCAACGTGAGAATGGAAGGCGTATAGGGTATATATAATACACCATAAGATTACTATTGCATCTTAATACAGCAAAACCTAAGGAGGGTTACAAAGGGAGGTATGACATATCGGAATACCATTTCCAGTAAATATTTTGATTTACTTTTTCAAAGTTAATCCACGACGTTAAAATACCCATTTAAAAACCAATACTCAAATACTAAATACTAAGCAAACACGTTTCAAATATTTAAGTTACCTTTCTTCTTTTTATAAACAGCTATAATATGTGTTCTGGTCCAATATGTTAAAATACAGGGTGTCGCAAGCGTTTGCTCTATTGTGCCCTTACTACTAAAGATGTAGAAAAACATGAGGCAGCGAACTTATAGAGGGTATTTAGATCTACATGGCCGATTCGTGTAGGGGGGGGGGGATAAACCTTCACATATATGTAAATAGGATAACTTATATTTTTTTCAGCTAAGCATTTATAGCCGAGATAGTACATCACGGTCAATCCCGCTAGGGCGAAACACGTGAACTAGCGAGGCCATAAACGCGAATACCGACCATGTGTCGTATAACACTTTTTTTTGTATATTGAACAAGAACAAGAACCATTTTTATTTTATTATAGTATTTAACGACATTAGGTCGATATTGAACATATAACGGGCGAGGGTGCATTTTGTGGCCGAGGCCCATTAGGCCGAGGCTAATAAATTATGCGAGTCAGTTATATGTATCGGCCATATTTTGTTTAACAGTTTTCGTAATATCTACTAAAAGTGGCCAATTGTAAGATATGTGATTTTAATATAAATACAACTCACTACTAACCTGAGCCATACACGTAATATGGAAGTGTAGTACAGATGTTTACAAATTCGTTTTCAAATAAATTAAAACAATTCACATAAATTGGTAGTGTCGCAACGGCCGTGGCTGCTATGGGCGACATTTCGATCAAGTACTGATATAGTACAATAAAAGGTAGGTATTATGAAACAGAATTATCTCAAACTATTTGCTTTAAAAATGCTGTGATTCTTGTTATACGTGGCAATACTGAAGTATATTGTTGGTGTCTATGTCAAATTCAAGGTTAGGCTTTGCGGCAGTTTGTGTTAGACTGACGAAAACCCTAACCTGCTAACCTCGAACTTGACATCGACTGACAGTGCCAACAACAATATACTTTAGTACTGTCAAACGTATAACACGAATCAAAGACGTTGATAAGTGCTACCGGCCTAGACCATAAAAACGTACCTACCGAACTCGTTGCTAAGCTGGTAGATAGTTGCTACCAAACTTGTACACAGCAAAAGTTATTCGAAGGTTTTGTAGAATATTAACGGGTGATTAAAAAAAATTCAACAAAGAGGGCAAAGAAGAAAAAAGATAGACATAAGCTGAATGTGTAGTATTAATTCAGAAAGTAGGTAATATTAATGAATATAACTGTCACTTTATATCAACTATTTAATAGTGTATATTTTATGTCGTGGTTTTCACTTGTCATCAAATACATGCTAAAAATGTAGTTTAGTAATGTGGAACTGTAAAAAAAATCAATTACGATTGAGTTTCCTCTGAAAGTGTAGATGCAATATTAAATAGTTTTAATGTTCCATATGAAAGCGGCGACATACGTGATTTTTGTCTAAGGTAACTTTGATGAATATTTTTTTGAATCACGTGTTACCTTCAAAACAAGCTAACAGAAGAAACTAAGCAAGCGATTCATTGTTGTTTTCGTAAGTTTAACGACATTTTTTTAATAAATGGGCATTTTAGTTCAGCGTTACCTTGCTAACTTCATTTGTAACCAACATCAAAACGTGGTTTTTTATATGTACATTCTTACAAAAATGTATGGTCCTGGCCTGCTCTGAGACATGTTGAAAAAACATAGACCTGGGAACCGTAACTTCCTCCTGATACTTCACTGGAAGTATCTATCTGAAGAGCACGATTTCATAACCTGATAATATGTGCATAGTATTTGCTCTTGAGTTTAAATAGTAACCCTTGATGTCAAACCTTATTAAAGGCCTGGGGGATGTCTAAAAAGATAATAGAGCAATACTGCTTGCCTTCAAAGGTCCTTTAAAATAGTATCACTAACGCCTACCCTAAAATTCAGAAAATCCGTAACAGTACTCAAATCATCCATATACATCTATAAGCAATTTAGCATGTGTCGTTAATTATCTGTACCATGTATTAAGATAGATAAATCATTCTATTTTGTACATGGAAGTATAATAAAGCTAGAGTACATTTAACGAATATCCAACTCTACCGCTTAAAATTCCATTGCAATCGATTTAGTTTCGAAGTGACTCACTTATTAGACTATATCATGCACTGCCCCAGTTTTCGTTTCCACCACTGCATTCACCACCTCATTACAATATTTCTTTAGTGAAATTTAAACTAGACCAATAATACGAGTCGATTAATGACTGGTAATTACTGTAAATTTTGAGTATTGCAAATAATTAATTTCGCCAAACATTCGGTGTCAAGCGCATTGAGTGGTAACAAAAATGCCTCGCCGTAGATTACATGTTGACGAGAAAAAGAACCGTGGTCAATTTCACATAAACTGGTAAAACAAGTTTCAAGTACAACAACCCGGTAATTCTCTATCTGAGTCGCAGAAATCAGTTAAATAGAGGTTAGCATCACGAACACTCTTAAATATATACGTGTTCATTTTACTGCGAATAAACCAGTAATGCAGAAGAGGATGCCAATAGTTTGACATCGCTTCGCTTAACAAGCAGCGCTAACAACCTGGAGTTGTATATTCGCTAGACGTACTCTACCTAGTGATCCGCATTTTACATTAGGTTTAAAAAACACACACTTTTTACACAAAGGTCCGTTTAATTTTTCCGAGTATACCAAACACATACAATCCTTTAGCCACTGATAATGAACACGTTCTTAATAGTTACCTATGGTATAAGTTAAATCAGTGACCTAACTATGCGGAGCGATGTGAGTGTTGGATCACCCCCCCCCCCCCCCCCCCAGATGCTTTAGGAATAACTAAATAAAATTCGTCTTATACAAAAAATCTAAAATTACATTTTATTAATGTATAATTGAATATCAATTATTACATTCGCACTCTGCTATTTTTCTAATTTGCAATTTTTGCCGCAACCGCTCCATCAATTGCGACCAAATCAGAATTACGATACGAAAGGTCATATGAAACTGCACAATTGTTGTGACGAGAGCAATCGCTTTGGCGTTAAAGAAAGTCAGAAACTTAGGTTTAGCGAAGGTGTTCACCGGATGGATGTAAACACTCTATCTCGAGAACGAAATTACCTATCAGGATGGTTTCTCTGCCAGCTTATGTGGAATGTTAATGCAAAGAACTGGAAGACTTTGGGGCGAGATTGGTCTGTCTTTGTATATGTTTGGCGATATGTACTCAGATTATTATAAATAGCCGTTAAGCGGTCGCGTAACTACTTTGTAAGTATGGTGTAATGGTAGAGTACTCATTTGTTGAGATTAGTTCGAAAGTTCGCGGATATATTTCTTTAAGTTATTAAAAGATTAGGATAGTATAAATGTCCATCCATTTTGACATTGGAATGTAAAATGCCACATTACAGGCGGTATCTGCCCCATCCGTACTGTTTGCTAATGGTAATGAAGAATACAAGTACATAAAACTTACAATTGAACGTATACCTCGTTCACTCTATTTTTGATCCTGAGTAGGCTTTTCATGTTCATTTCTAGAACGATTTAAGTGACATTTAGTAACAAAATATCACCAAGGTGAAACCAAATTTCATATTCATCAAGTGAATTAAAGTTGCTAAAAATAACATAACTGATTCTCCCAGTTCAGCAAGATGGCACTAATGGGTTTTCTAAAACTGAAGTACTTTTCACAAGTTATACAATATCAATGTCATTTTGACATTAGTAACTAAATATTTGGTACACTGGTAAAAAATAATCATATTCAAGGCCTGCTCAGAATCGCAAATGGAGTGAACAGGGTATCCTAGATTTCCTTTAATTGATTAACTATTTTGACTTAAATAAATATTTCAAGGATAACTTTACTTTTCTTCTTTAACATTTTCGAAACATAATTACTGTAGAGTCTAAAAAGCACGTTATTGTATACTTAAGTACATTTAAGGTTTTTTTTAAATTTGGCCCTGACAGTGCGGAAGTCAAGTAAATGTACTGTAGGCTTCGCAATATTAGTTCTCAGGGGCATTCCGAATTCTCTTTAGTCCAAGTCGGCGTGATCATGTATATCACGACCATACCACATTCAAAGAACCGTTGCAACAGATTACCGCTCCATGCCAACAGTGTGCCGAAGAGTCGATAATGTACCTTGTACCTTCTCATCTTGATTTCGGAGGCCTTCACGGCCATTGTCATTAAGTAACAAACGACTTCCGGGATTCGACCGTGTCATTATTGAGCTCGAAGAACTCAACGTTACGCCCATTTTCGTAAGGCGCTTTGTCAGGAGGAACAGCAAAAGAGCACGGTAACTCAACGTGTAAATCACGCCAGAGGCGAAACTCTTCTAACGGAATGAGAAATAAGGGGCTTCATCAGGATGAAAAGCAAAAGAGCACGGTAACTCAATGTGTAAACCACCGCCAGAGGCGAAACTCTTTTGCAAGGAAGGGATAGAAGAACACGGTAACTCAACGTGTAAACCACGCCAGAGGCGAAACTCTTCTAACGATCGGAATGAGAAAGGCCTTACGAAAGTGGGCGAACCGTTGAGTTCTTCGATCTCAATAATGACACAGTCCAATTCCCGAAGTGGTTTGTTACTTAACCTTCTCATCTTGTTACATTTCTTATTATAATGGGGTCAGTTTAAATGAAATTACTTAAAGTTCGTAAAAGCATTTGATTAAAATGTCGCGAAGGAAAAGATATGTGCCTACTATCGGTTCACTAAACTAATGCGTCTGTCAATGTTAAAATTTAGAAAAATGTCCTTACTCATATTTACGTTTATTCTGGAATGTAATTCAAACCTAGCAAAGATATTATAATAAAACTTATAGGTTATGAAATGATACTTGTCAAAAATATTATGAAATAGATATTTATGCATTAAGGGAGATATGAAAATGTTTTTCCCTGAGGTCGATATGGTTACAGACTGAGAACCTCTGGCCCGAGGTCTGTTAGTTAACCGAAGGTAAAGACCATTAATATCTCCCATGGTGCATACAATATTTTATCTACTCATTTGACACGACTTCCGTTAGGTAATGGAGCTCATTACACCACTCAGTTCTGTAATGGCTTCATTACCTAACTAAATGGTGCAATGGCTTCATTACCTAACTGAAATAGTGTCAAATGAATGACATGACATTTGCCTAGTAAAATATATTTGAAAATGACAGATCTGACATTTAATGCACTTTTCTCAATTTTAGGCAGTCGTAGATAAAATTTTGTACAATACATGTGTGATAATGCGTCACTTTGACAATTGATTTCATATTTGAAGCGTTTAAGAGTTACCAAATTAAAAACTGAAAAAGACACATTTGTAGGTAGTAGTAACTTTAGGGCTGTATGACACTTGCATTAGTTTAGTGAAGAGATAGTAGTGACGCTGGCGCTGTTCGGATCTGCCACGAGCCAGCGAGACGAACTATGCCACTACACAGGGCCGGCGGTTGACGTGGGTAGTAAGGGTAGTACTACCCACTCGAATATATCCGTGTGCGTAATTACCCACTGGAAACTCTCGAACAAAACCAAGTTTTTCAAGTCTTTAGAAAATTTTGCAACTGGTAAAACGAAAGACGCGGACGAAATCGTGGAATTCTATAGAGAAGATTTTGACAAATCGCGACTAACAAATGATAGAGATTTTTTTATGGGTATCATGAAGCTTGAAGGGGAAGAAGCAACTGATTTGAACACTATGGTAAAGTTTCTCAGGGAAAATGAACATTATATGAAAATCGTTCCCGAGTTCGTGCGTTTTCTGAGACTAATAATAACAGTACCGGGATCTTCTTGTTCTAATGAAAGAAGTTTTTCAGTTTTGCGTCGAATAAAAAATTATTTAAGATCGCCTATGGCACAGAATCGGCTAAACCACGTTGCTATTTTGCATCTCTACTCGAATTCAGTTGATGTGCTCGATTTAGAAACTTTAATGAATGAATTTATTGTTCGTAATAGAAAACGAACGTCTTGTTTCGCCCTACGAAAATGATTTATTTGTACCTTTAAACGAAAGCAAATAAATTGAACTTTGTGACATCTCAAAGTATATTTTTATCAATTTTTGATCGTAACCCTGTATCTCTCATCCCTTCATATGAGTGTATTATGAAAAATCACTTGGAACTCCACCCCCCCCCCCTTACTACCCACTCGGGCTAAAAGTGTGACGCCGGCACTGCCACTACAATGGTGCAACGCACACGTACAGTACAATTTCCCTCCTAGATCACCCCCCAGAGCCAAATCTTAGTTACGCCACTGAGTTAAAGTAAAATCAGTAACTTCAAAAATTTACAGTGGTGAACACAGAACCACTCGTATGAAACTGGTAACTGACGCACACGCACATTGCAAGAACCTGAACTAAAATAAATTATAGAAACAGACACTGTCATATTCGTCAACATAATTCGTGCAGACAAAACAATAAATCTCATATATGTATAACGATTATGAGTGACGAAAAATAAAAACAACATCACCCGGTGATCGACAACTTCGTACGTGACTTGTCAGCGTTAAGTTTTAAGTTATTATATTTCATACATCGTATATTATAGATCTTATTGTTCAGCCGTTAATCAGAATTCTATATTTCCACTGATTTCCAAAATAAAATAATTTTAAAAATTTTAATGTAATTGCATTTCAAGCTGGGGGGGGGGGGGGGTCAAGTGACCCCCCTTGCCTCTCCATGCGGGCGTCTATGTTTGTCTGTACTGCACTATACACATACCGTGAATGTACTAATAAACAAATTTGAGAAATTCGTTGTGATTTAAAAATCACATTTTAATAAAATGGCTTCAAGATTTTATTTATGCAGCCCATTTAATGGTAACATATACAAGGTGTTTCTAAAATAAGGACACATAGTTTGCAGAAGTATTCTACGATCAAAAATAAATCAAAAAGTCTAATAAACACGTGTCCGCAAATGAATCCTTTCAAAAAAACGTTTCATAATTTGGCTACTGTCAATTTGGAAAAGACTCTTGATAGAGCCTTAAAGCTTCACGGTCAATCCCATTCGCACGACATAAAAATCATATTCACTTTTTCACGAAGAAAAAATCAATTAGTCAATTCCATTTCTCCAAAATATACAATATAACTGCTTTATAGAGATGTTTTCGATTTAAAGAATTGAAGACCGTTTAAGACGATTTAATTTTAATCTAGAAAACATCTGCTTTCCAAGGAAGTCGATACTCATTCTGAACTTCATTGAAGGCGAAAGTTGGAATGCCGCCACTCCATACTGGCTTGTATGGTGACAGGATTATAGTAACGATTCTGTCAAAAAAATGTATCATGTAAATGTATCGACCTAGCCGATTTATCTTCAATCTTTGTAGCCTTGGCTACCGTCTTAATCACTTCTCCACAATTTCAGTATTTCAGAGTTCTGTACCATTGCAGGTCTTCCACGGTTAAATTCATTTGCCCATCGACGGACTGTCGATTCTGATTGGGAGACATCCTGGCAAACTGTTTCTAACCTTTTACAGCTACTTCAGAAAACTGAACATCTTCTCTAGTCAAGAATGTAATCACAGCCCGGTGTTCAATTTTTTCTATTTTTAGAAACTATCAGAAGATAATTACTAAATCGACCATAAAATCTGAAATTTTATACGAATCGGTATGAAACTTTCTTAACTAACTTAACGGCAAGATACGGATTTACGGAATGACACGTAAATAGATATTGTGTTTCGAGGCACAGAAGATAGAGAACGGCAAAAATTCCCCTTCCCTTATATCGTTATGCCTGGATCTCGTTTCGAAATATGGAAGTTAACACTCATTCTAGAACTCTCCCAATATTATTTTTATGTTTAAGTAAGGCTGTCAGTGCCGAGAAATATGGGTTCAAAACATGTATCTATCTTGCCAACACATTTTCAGAGTATGTTCCAGACAATTGTGCAAAACAATAGCGCAATATCTCAGAAAAAGTAATATTTAGCAACATAAACATTAAATACTACCTTCGTTAAAAAGGTGTTTGAAGATTGCAGAACGATGTATGCGTGTTTTAGAATTTAGTTCACGAAATTTACGGAGTGTCTACATATTATTTCGTTGAAATTCCTAGCATTTGCCAATATCCGCCAAGCACTTCCATACTGTGTGTTGTGCTGCATTTGATGATTAAACAGTCGCAACAAACGATTATTGTTTTGACCAGGTCTGACTAATCGAAAGCGTTGTACAAATACCAGCACTACTGTTTTGTCAACAACAATGATAAGCTCTGCGGTGGCGTGATATGATGGTGTTTTGATCCGATGTTAGCTCGCATGGCGTTTTACTTAATTCTGACACAGTATTAGAAAAAACCCAAACTTTCAGATTAAAAATATACGGAACTATTCTCATTTAGTTTTCACTAAAAGACCAAATCGGTTAAATGAGACTTTTGAATTATAAAATCAAGCGGTTATACACATATAGTAAGAAATAGGTGGGAAATTTTGAAATTTCACTTGTTGCACTGTGATTGTCGAAATACTGAAATTTATTAAAATTATATTCAACGTTTTGTGATATGGTTCACAAATATTTTGAATACCATTAAAACTGTAGCTCGGCTATAAGAAGACATTTTTAGATCTGCAATCTGACATTTTGTTTTAGACCTCTATTATTAACTTAATTTCTTACATACGTGCATGCTTGTGCGTTTTATCTTATTCTTGAAGGTAACTTGTTCCGAATTTTGTTCTGTTACTGCTATGGATGCCAATAAAAACACAAACATTTACATCAATTATTGAAAGCTCATTCTTTTGACAGTTTACAGTTGCACTTTCGAGAAGTTGAGGTTAAAGTGTATAAAAACACATTTTTATATTTTCATAAGTTGGTTTACCAGTAAGCATTATGGAAGTGCCGCGGAATGCTTTTCGACCAATGATTATCTTCGATTATAAAAGAAGTTTGGCCAAAATCATCAACATTTAGTGGCAGCTGTAAGCATAGTTTCTGTTTTGTCCATTTACAGCTTTAGTAAAATCCATATATGTATAACCATTGGGTTATCCGCAGTAGAAACCACTTTACAGCAATAGCTGGGCGTAAGGAAGCCGGCAAATCGGTGGATTCCACCGAACAACTACAAAAAACACGGGTAGACTGGTGCATATTTATGTTCGATGCAAGATCTTCTAAGCATGTACTTAAAATTGTTACAAGAAATTAGTCTTGCATCTATACTTATGACCCTGAGACTAAACACTAAACACCAATGAAGTGTTCGAGCTTTGTACATGAGGCTATGCCAACAAAGGTTATTCGCGGTAAAAGTGCAAACAACAAATGATTGCTGCTTTCTTCAGACGCCGTGGTTCAGATGTAGTAACTTCTGTTAAAGGTCGTAAAACTGTAACTGCTGATTGGTATACAGAAGTATTATGTAGTGATCGCCGAAAATCTGATTTACGTGGCATTTCTTACACTATGATAATGCAACTTCATATGCTGTCGCAAAAACTTAGCTTTCTTACACGCAATTTGTGTTTGTTTGATTACCTTCGAATAACGAACTTTTCTGCGTGTTCAAGAAGTGATTTTCATGTATGGACAAATGTATTGTGGCTAAGGGAAATATTTTCTTTAAAACCACATTTTTCTTATAGCTAGCAATTAACAGAACTTCCCTCGTATTACCTATATATAGGGTTGCCACTATACTATATTTAATAGGAGTCTCCTATATTTTGCCGCAATCTCCTATATCCTATAAATAAGGTGAAATCTCCCATATTTCCAATAACCTAGAAAAACAGTAAAATTGGTTCTATAAAATAATAATAAATATAAAAGTTTTCAAATTTCTATCTGAGGCAATTGCGCAATCAACTACCAACGCCGAACAATACCAAACGTATCCAACTCATCAACCAATATGGTAAATTTTGGGGGGCATAATTCTCTCTTTAACGAGTTAAAAGAATAAAATTCAGAAATAATTAAGGCTAATTATCATGCTTATGTAGTACACAGGCTGTGAAAAATTCTATTGATAAACTCGATTATGGTATTGAAAACCTAGTCCTTAAGTTATATGCACATTTTTCTGCCAGCTAAACGAAGAGAGACTTTAGGAGCCTGTTTTGAATTTAACGAGTCAGAATATCAGAAACTTCTTCATCATGTCACCTCAAGGTGGTTGTCATTATTTCCTTGTGTTAAGAGAATTTTAAAATCTTGGCACCCTTTACCTATTATCATATTTTAGAAGTTTGAGGGATTGCCCAAATCAAATTAAAAAACTATTCTTGGTACATAAATAATGATGAATACGAAGACATCCCTGATAATGACATCCCTAAAATTAATATGTTATTCTGTTGCACTTTTTTAAAAATATTTAGGATGCAATATTAAAACTAGAGGGTAGCAAAGTATCTATAATTTTGTATACAACATATTTAATTCACTATTAACTAAGCTTTCTTTAAGAAGAAACCACAAATTTTTTGGAATCATTGTCCCTCGAAAATTGAAAAAATTAGATCCTTCGATTACGTATATTAAAAATGGCTAAATTTAAAATGTTGTTTAGCCTATAACAATGTGGTTAACATTATTACAAACATTCCTAAAGGGTTAAATCTTGATCTAGATTCTATATTTGATGGAGTCACAACTGTTAACAAAATTCTCAATTTAATTTAAAATGACGAAGCCTTTGTTTGCAGTCAAAACAGTTGAAAAATGACTCCTTAATTTGGAAAAAAACTGAGGAAATTCCAAATATTGGTACTTTGATGTCATTTATTTTCAGTATTCCTGCAACCTCGGCCTTTGTAGAAAGGGTCTTTAGAATTATGGTAAATAAGTGGAATGGTGTTAGAAATCGCCCTTCAGTAGATTTAATTAAATCAGAATTACTAATAACGGTAAATTTTGAATTAAATTGTACAGAATTCTATAATTCTATAAAAACTAACAATGCATTGTTAAAAAAGGTGCAAACCAACGAAATATATACCTAGCATGGATGATGGGTATATTTTCTATTTTGTGAAATATCGTTCCATTTATTCAAAGTTTGTAAAATTTATAATAAAGTTCTCTCCTATATATTTTGGAAATCTCCTATATATTTTTTTACCTTCTCCTATATAAAGGCTTTTTAAATCTGGCAACCCTACCTATATATAATATGAGATACACATTTGGATGCCTTCTGTCCACAAAATTAAAATTTATCTACTTCAACGATGATCATTTTTGACAAAAAAAATGCCTGTACGCGTCATTCAAAATAGAGAATAGATTTTTTTCCAAAAATTTTAGTAAAAATTACACGTCCATATTGGACAACACTCTGCAAATTGTTTTATTGAATCGGTGTAGTGCCACAGTCATACTCATTTCACTGTTTGGCATATTTTAAACATTATGAAGGTACTCTAGGAGCTAGAAGAGCATAAGATAAAAAGGACAACTATCTTAGTTTCGTCGATTGTATTGCCTGCTTTTCTTGGTTTTTAAAAATCGATATGGAATTCCCAAAGGGATATACAACAAAAATTGAGTTATTCTATACAGGGCGATTCAAAAATGGCGCATTTCCTCTGGAGGGGTTGTTGGGGACTACTAGCGGAGTACGGGAAAAATCACAAAAAAAATCTTTACAATCTGAAGATGCATTTTGAAATAAACTATTTACCAATATTTTTTTTAAATTCAACGTTTAAATCGAAGATTATTATTGTTATTAAACATCCCAATTAAAAAACTGACAGTTTCATCAAACTTACCTAAAATTTTAGTTTTCAAAACTTCAGTTTTTGATGCCTAGTTTTGAAAACTTAACATTTTAGGTAAGTTTGATGAAACTGTCAGTTATTTAAATTGGGATGTTTAATAACAATAATAATCTTCGATTCAAACGTTGAATTTAAAAAAAATATTGGTAAATAGCTTATTTCAAAATGCATTTTCAGCTGTTAATATTTCAGAGGAATGATTCTAAAGATTTTTTTGTGATTTTTCCCGTACTCCGCTAGTAGTCACCAACAACCCCTCCAGAGGAAATGCGCCATTTTTTAATCACCCTGTATATCGTGCCAAAATTTCAAAACTTGATTGATACGTTTTTCGTCTTGGGATTCGAAGTTCAACAGATTTGCGAGAAAAACAAAGTTGGACTAAGAAAAAAAAACAGAACACTGATACTATTCCATCAAGTCATTGCTGGTATTTGCTGATTAGTTTAAAGTGCTGTCTTCAATCCATATCTGAAATTTATATCTTCAATAGTTTCTTATCTGCCAAATCTAAAAAAACTCCTCCAGAGATTCTAGTGCCTCGACCTTTACTAAAAAGGGCAGTTTTACGATTTTACTTACTTTGTTAAGAATATATCTTCTGGTTTTGCCCATGTGCGCAATCCATATATAAATGTACAAACAAATTAACTAATGAAATAGCATGTAGTATATAAACAGGTGTGAGAAGCTGCTCAAAAATTCAAATCTACCGAAAAAAAGTTATGTTATCTATAAGAACATTCTGATGACTAAAATCCTGGTAATAATTAAAAGTGATTGATTAAAATAAAAATGTGCACATTTTTACTATACTCAGACAACCTGACCACAGAACAATAGAAAAACTATGTAAAACTAACCTATAACAAATAACATCGTGTATTAGCATGTAATGCCAAGACAAGAAAATCGTTGAATGTTGAAAATATTTAATAACTCCAAAAAATCACACTTACATTTGGTCGATGTGCAGAGGCGCTTGAGCTGCTCTATGTAGTTAAAAATGCGCTAATTAGCTTGTTTGTGCAGCAACAATGCTAAGCATATTCGTTGGAGCGATTACTGCATAGAGAACGATATTATAAATCTACAAAAAGTTTTATAAAATAGTATGTGTTTAACTTTTATTTTAGCTATCTGGAACACTAAACAGTACACATATGGATTTATTTATATTATTTGATTGTCACTTTACAAATTACCTCTTATAATTGTCTGTAAATGTAACCCCCCCCCCCCTGGTAACGTATTGCTGCTTGCTTTCGGTGCACCCTATATATGGAAATGTTCGACTACAATGGTAGATTTTTAAAAGACGCTGTTATAATTTTAATTTTAGTAGTACCAGTGGCTTAAGTGGTTTTGCAAAACTAGTGCACCAGTTGAGTTTTTCAAAAAATGTGATGTGTGCACTGACACCAAACCCCCATTTCCATCTCCACATCAGGGCCGTAGCCAGTTAATGATTCTAGGCATGACCAAAGATATTATTGTAGGAGCAAACATATGCAGTGTGTCTGACGGAATCCGTCTCTTTGCATGCAAAATAGATTTTAGTTTCGCTTAGAGAGCGATTTCATTTCTATTTATAAGAAAAATTAACGAACCGTATTTATTTAGCCGTAATAACCATTACTGTCTTAGAAAACAACGTTGCTGCATTGAAGTTCAATAACTGTCACAATAGTAATTTTCATTAAGGAAGTGCCGTCCGTACCTCTCGCGCAGTTGAAATGCAACTTTTCCACTATGATTCAAGGAATTCATGAAGAAAAATGTGAAATTCTAGAACTTCGTAATTTTTCTACCAACGAAAACCCTTTATTAATAGAAATGACCCTCAATACCGGGATTCATATTGTAGAGAATTTCAGTAATTATTCACTAAAAATGAGGTATGGCCATCACACGATATACTTTTACCGCATAATTTGCACAGACAAATTTCAATTGACAGTAACAATGTCTTTAAAAATATATAAGGCCAAGATAAATGTTATTTCTGTCGGCCGATATAAAACTGTGCAAGTAACGACAATAAAAAAAATGTATTTTGAAATTATTTCAGAAGCTATACACAATTATGCTCTATACCTACAATACATTTTTAAACATTTATTTCCATAATTAATGTTTGGACTTGATGGAAGTTTTTGTATAAATTTAATTTTGTGATTTTTTAAAAAAGTGCGAGTCAATATTCACTCCCTAGCCCTAGGATATCGATTTTACAATTAAAAATAAGATAAAAAGGAAGAATACTGAAAGCACAGACGTTTACAAGTAAAATTGAAATAAACATTTTTTTAGAGTTTCATTTAATCTCAAAATATTTAAAAAAATAAAACTATCTGGATCGAGATAAACATCACCAAAACATCTAATTCCTTAAGTAATCCTAAAAAATGTTACCATTTTCGTTAATACACGTATGTAACCTATGTCTAAAATTCCTGGCAACAGAACTGAAATTATCATTATTTATTTCTGCTATTGGAACAATAACGTTATCCACTCCTTCATGCACAGTGAAATAAACCTTTTCTTTTATGTGTCCCCACAGCCAAAAATCTATTGGAGTGAGAGACCAGAGTGGCCAGACTATTGGTCCACCACGTCCAATCCATTTATTAGGAAAACGACGATTCAAAATTTCTCGCATTTGTAATGTAGCATGTGCAGGCGCTCCATCTTGTTGAAAAAACATTGTTGCACGTTGTTGTAAAGGAGTATCTTTTGTATTTGAATTCATTGAGATTAAACAAAACTTTTAAAAATATATATTTATTTCAATTTTAGCTGAAAACGGCTTTGCTTTCGGAATTTTAATGTTCTCCATTTTTGTCTTATTTTTAATTGTAGAACACATATACGAGGGCTGGGGAATGAATATTGACTCACCCTGTATGCCTTAAAGAACTTTTATCTACGACAGTGTGTAAAATTGCCTTTTAGTTGGCAGTTTTAAGTTTGTGAAACGACTGTTTAATAACATGTTTTCATTAGTTTACATCGTCAATAGTAACGTGTTTCAAAGATTTCATTAGGCACGTTGTCAGTAGAAACGTGTTTTAAAATTTTAAAACACTCAAAATTACGCCCGGTTGCCGGTAATCCGAATTTACATTAAAAAAAATTATATATACCGTGTTTTCTAGATTGTATCGTAGATAAAATATTGTACGATACACATGCGTAAAGCATCTTTAGTCACTCGCGGGGCTTAAAACGCTCGTTCACTCGCGTTTTAACTCTGTCCCACTCGTCACTAAAGAGTAGCTTTACGCATTTGTATCGTAAATTACTACATAAATGAAAATTGTAGGTAATTACATAATACATGATCTTGTTCGCAAGAATTCTATTTTTATCAAGCAACTATACATTTTCCTTGAAAACTGGAAAAACATAAGAGTAAATTACACCGATTACAACGTCTGGGCTGTAGAGAGGACACGGGCATACTGACAGGCTCACAGACGTCACTTCGAAAATAACTTTTTCTGAATCAGACGACACCAAAATTAATATTTCTGAAAAGAAAAGAAAATAAACTACTAAATTTAACAAAATTGCTGTTTTGGTAATCAAACTTCAATGTGGGAACTTTATTTTTAAGTTTGTAAGTATTGTAATGTTTGTTTTACTTACTTGTTATATATTTTTTTACCTTGATTCAGAATGCACTTTTGTTTAATTAGTCGGTTTGCTCATGCATTGTACGTTCTTTTTTATGTAGTTTATATGTCCAAACCTATTATTGGATGGCTGCCTCGGCAACCTATCTGTTGGTTTGTCTGGTATATACAGGGTGTTTCGGGAGGAAATGGAAATATTTTAAGGACATGTCTAGAAAGCCAAAATAAGCAAAATAAGCTCATATGTTCACGTCCGATTTTTTGTTTCAGAGATACTTTGATTATTTGTAATTTAAAAACTAAAGAAAAATTCATTACAAAACTAACAAAACAAAACAAAAAATACACAAATTGCATTAATTCACAACAAATTTTTGAAAACATCACCGCTCACTTCGATACACTTATTTGGGCGTTTATATTATATAGTTTTTAAATTACAATTAATCAAAGTATCTCTGAAACAAATAAAAAATCGGGCTTGAACATATGTACCCTGTATACAATAAATAAATAAATAAATATTTTACGTCCGTGTATCGTACAATGTTTTATTTTACACTGTTTTATACAACATGTTCATTGAAAAAGTCGGCTGTGGAAATTCAAACGTATAAATATGTTGGTGGCACTGTAAGTCTATGTCAAATTCGAGGTTAGCAGGTTAGGTTTTGCGTCAGTCTTGTCAAAAGTGACGCAAAACCTAATCTGATAACCTCGAATTTGGCATAGACTTACAGTGTCACCAACATACTATTCAGCAGTTACCTAGCAACACTTTCCGGCTTTGTGATGTAATGTTCCACTTTCCGGCCTTGTGATGTAATGTTCCACTTTCCGGACTCAAATTAATGACTTAGTTCTACTTTCCGGACAGTATGAAATAAATGTACAAAGTATATAGGCACTCCGCACCTAGGTGAAAACTTAATTATTACGAAAAAGAGGACCATGTAAATTACTCCTCAAAGGAAAAAATTCTTATAGGAGGGGCTTTGTCCCCCCGTCCCCCCCTGGTTACGACCCTGCTAAACAGCTTCCATCTAGGTGCTTTCCAATTATACCATTTTAAGCTAGCTTGAGCAAAATGATTTCTAGAAAATGAATGTTGCAAAATTTATCACAGAAAATGTTTGTTAACCTAATCGAAAGGAGTATTATAGTAATCCACCAGTCATAGCCAGTTTACTTGTTGAAATAATTTAAACATTAGAACGGCAGGTTATGAACAAGAAAAATCAGAAATTTTATTTGAGTAAATTTGTCTTAGATCCTGAGAAGATATCGAAGAAAATATTGAATAAATGTAATCACGTCTCGAACCTCGAGTGTCCAGACGAAAACAAGAATTCTTAACTTAAGCGTCATCGTCAATCGATATTGTTTTTATATATGAACCTTTATAGACGTAATCTTAGGTTCTTTAGATTCTCTTCTCAGATTTGTTGGAAAAAATCAAGTTTGACTATAAAGAAAAAGTTTAAAAACTGGTAGCCCTGACCTGCCAAGTCCCAGGTCGAACTCGTCCTTGGCGAGTAGCGTCGCGACCTTTACTAAAAAGAGTGGCTTTGGGTGGGCTCAGATCAAGACCCGTTTTTCCAGAACCAAAATAGCGAACTGCAACTGTAAAATGATTTTTTAACTTTTTCTGAAAAAACATCAACAGCTTAAAGTTGCTGTGAACATCAAATGCACCGTTTGAGCTTTCAAGAAATATAATGCATAGCCCTGGCACCAAATCCCCATTTTCACAATCCCCATTGGCAGCCGAACCCTTGCGCTCGTCGAAACTCTCCACAGCAGCGTTGCAATCTCTTCGGGTTCGATCTAGAGCTGGCCCCGAGGAGCGCATCTGCGGAAGTGCTGGCTGCTCCGGCTCTCTGATTCTTCTTCACGTACTCCAGGAGCTAGGGGAAGGCAAAAGAGAGCCTCCGCCGCGGGGAGCAAAGCGAATCCGACGCAAAGGGCCGCTGCAACCGCTTCTGAGAGCGCCGCAGCGCCAGAACACATCCTCGGCTGTATCATATAGCAGCGTCTGAAAATAGCCCCAGTCGGCGTTCGTCGGCGCGAGGCCCCTCCAACGGGTAGCTGCAGGTCCGCCGCGGGAGACGGCTCATTCTTCGCTCGCAATTCGCAAACGACCGACGTCTTGGTAAAATCGGGGATGATAACTTGACTTCTGCTAAATGAAGCCGTGGAGGGCACTCGAACGTGAAAGGACTTAGCTTTTTTATCTACGAACTATATTATTCTTCCGTGTTAGTGTTGTGTTGTGCATTCGCTTGTGAGCTTTAGTGTGACACGATGAAGGGCCAGCAGCAGCAGAAGAGTCAGCAGGTGACTCGACAGAGTCAGCAGACATCGCAGCAGAGTCAGGTTCAACAGAGCCAGACTCAGCAGACCCAGCAGCAGCGGGTCAGCCGCACGGAGACCCGCCAGTTCAGCACCCACCAGACAGGTTAGCCCTTTTTCTTGGCGAGCTTTCTGCTAAGCCTTCAGATTCAACCATTCAGACGCTTCATCACCGGAGGCTTTTTGCGCTCGATCGCATGGCTGTAGCTTGCTGTAAAGTCATCTAAGCATGCCTTGGTCGTAAAAATAGTAGTAGCCTTTGAGCAGGCCCCGTTCATCACGTAACGAGAAACCTTCGAGTGGCAAATCCAGAGAATTCTGGCCTCTGACTCATCCCCCCTCCAAACGGTCACCGGCGCCATATGCAATTCAAAATGGAGTCAAGGTCCTTATAAGGAAATGACAGAATCGAACCATTATCGGTGAAAACTCAAGCTCTTGTCCAGGATGGTCACTATGCCACTCGGTCAGCGATTCTTCCTAACTTTATTGCTCGCGCCACTACGTTAATTCCTGCTTGTAATTAACTTGTTGCATGTGGAATTGTAGATTTGATTTACATGATCGCCCATGTAGCTCTAGTACTGTAGTTTTTTATCATTGCTGGTGCATTTGTGTCACATTCCAGCACTCAAACCCTTTTAGAAGTCTAGCAACGGTTGATACTCGCCGCTACTTTTAAAGCGCTTCTAAAATTACTTGTAAGTTAAACAGTTTAATTGTCATGGCAACGAGGGCTATGCTATGATTAGCCTCCATATTGCTGTTACTATGGTCATTTTAGAATGGGTTGGCATAGGGTTGGAAAGGGTTTGAACATCGTTTTTGAGTTTAAACAATTTACACAACTATATCAATCATTAAAAACACCTAGAAATTTAAATTTTGGAAAGCTAACCCTTTGTGAAAAACTAAGTATATTTCGATCCCACAGAAATCTCGATACTGAATGTTCCTAAATTGTTATTAACAATCCATACGAAATTAAAAAAAAGGATTTATACAGATGCAAGCTGTCTTTCTACCGTTATTTCCATATTTCGTCATTCCAAGATTTTTGGATCTTCCTCTTTTCCCCAGTGGCATCCATCTAATTTTTGCTAGGGCATCTACCTTCAACCATTCGAATCAACCATCACACTTTTTTAATCCAGTAACTAATATCGTCATTTGTTCTTGTTTGAAAACTCAAGGGCCATGTTTGACGTAGTTCGCTTCTGTGATGTTAAGTTTCCATTTACGTTAATGTAAAATATCACACATACATTTTATACTCGAGTAAATGTTACCATTGTGCTTCTTTATGTTTCTATCAGTGTCCTTATCTCAATATATGGAAAATGGAATCGAAAATCCTATAATTATAAGGCATATTGTTTCAACCATTCCATGCGAAGGGTTCGGCGGGGGCTATTTTTATTGACTTGCTAAAATCATTCGATTTTAAAAATTTATAGCATTGGCACATATCATAAAAAATCAAACATTTAGCATAATCCGCTTTAACATCTAAATTACAAGCAATATTTTACACATGCATACACCTTTAAAATTTAAAATAATCTCGAATATATAATGCCATAAAGTCACACAAGTCAAAATTAAAAAACAAGTTTTATTGTGACTGCATTTAATATTATAAAAAAATACAGTAAAATTATTGAAAAAACTTAAAATCTTGAAAAATACAAAAACAATTCTCCAAAACGTCAAGTGCAAGAAAGTATTTTATAAAAAAAACAAAGGCAAAATCTACGAATGTACCAGTAAAAATAAAACAACAAATTTCTTACCAGTTCGTATTGCACATCACATCTCCAAGTAAATATCTTGAGCTGCATCTTATATCTGAAAACCAAGACATACAAGGTACACCTTTGAAAAACAAAAGCATCTTATAGTAACACTTTGCATAAAGCAATCAACATTGCAGAACGAAGAGAATCCACCATTCCGGCCCTTGCGTTCTCTGGACCTTAGGGGATGTTTAAATTTAGAGATATTTGCTGGAAGAATATTAGTTATCAAAGTCAGTAGTCTACCAAAACGTGGTTAGGCTACTACTCGTTATGTTTCATGCTATAATCATAAGGTCGGTGTGAGAATTAGACTAAAATTTGATTAATACAGACCTACTTAACTTAATTTCTATCTAAATAGTGCCCATTTGCCCCATTTAAAGAAATTTGATCGCCCTAGGTCACTTCAACTTTTAACACCGAAATTAAAACTGTCGACACCATGTAGATGAGATTAGTAAATACTATACCGAAAAAGGGTTTGGCAGAATTTTATTGGCTTTTTTAATTAACAAATTTTGGAATTAAGTCTACAAGAAATTTAAAAATTGGAATTGTAAGCTTGACACCAGAAGTTTAATTGAAATTGAAGCTAATTCAATGCTCAATATTTTTTTCAAAAATTGCAGTGGTGCATATCAGGCCCTTTTTATTAAATCTATCACCGTCTCTCATGATTCAATATATCCCTAATGATCTCTGTATTTTAAGTATAATTTCTGAAATTTATGGAGCCAATTCTTCTATACTTTTACAATTTTTACAACTTTTATTGGTGTTTTAATTCAGATTGATGTGGTTGTTCGAAAATGCTATCTTACCGTATGCGTTCAACCAGTCAATTTCCATTCTGAAATCAAGCTGAAATAAACAATTACCTATATTGCCAAATTCTTATTCTTCTTCTTCTTTACATTGTCTTCACAAATCTGGCCCATAAGTTGTTAACATCATCAAAATTGAATATGGTAAATACCGAACTGTGTTTTTGTTTATAGTACAATTAAGGACATTAAATCTCGGCTGATAAAAAAACCGTCAACAGCGTCATATATTGCGCACTTGGCGCAACCATGGTATAAAACTGGCAAGCGATTGATTATTTTGGTGTTGCATACAGGATCAGCTTTTCTAATCAGGAAATAAATGATTTAGTACTGAAGTCATGCGGCATCGAGTTGCTACAATGAGCAAAAATAAAGGGAGATGTCTCTCTATTCAACCTAGTTCCCTTAATTAGAACGGTGTCTATGCCAAATACGAAGGGCATGTGTCAACACCTTCTAGATTTATTGCGCCGACAAGTGCATCTCCTGTCTGGATTTCCTTTTGAAATTATTACATTTTCTTCTTCCACATACGTACCATAGTTTTTTTCCAGTCAGGTTTTTAGAATTTCTCTTGTATAATAGTTGTCACAGTTTACTATATCAATAAGAAGGTACTAAGTTTAAAGTATTTTAAAAAACAACAGTTGCTTTCACAAGATAAGACTTAAATTTGAGCACTCACGATCTTTCTTTATTTTATTCATTTTTATCCTGCGTATGACAATATAACAGGGGTCTAGGACAATTCACAGTCGCCAATTGGCCGTCGCCGATTCGCCGTAAGTATAATTCGCCGTTAGCGGATCAAGTTTTAAATAAATAAAAATGCTACTTTCAAAACAGCGTAAATAATTTTTTTTTAATTTCACACGTTATCGCTGATGCGCTCGTTAGGGTTTAACCGTTTACAATGGCCCAACTATGATCACATTGTTTTGAAATAGAAAAAATAGATTAGTTAGAAGTCCAATACCATGACTTCCAGAAATTCTTCGAATAACAATTGCATAGTTTAGTAATAATTAGAAAGATTTTAAAAGGATTACATCTCAGCACATAGATAAAATGTGATCGTTAAAATTCATCAGAATTAGAATCACGTTTCTTTATTATTTAAACATTTAAAAAATCAATGATTTGCCACGGCAAATCGGGAAGACGGCGAATTTGACCTATGGCGAATCGTTGACGGCAAATTTGACCTATGGCGAATCGGCGACGGCGAATTTGACGTATGGCGAATCGGCGACGGCGAATCAGCGACTGCCAATCGGCGATGGTGAATCGGCGAATTATCTCATCCCCATGTAACAGAGTAGACAAGCATCATGTTTTTTATTTTACTATGTATCTTCCTATAGTCATACCTGGATTGACTGCAATTAATGGAGTAATTATTTTCACTTTTATATTTCCTGGATATTACAGATGAGTTTGTACAATCTTCTTCTTCTTCATTGACTGTTAATGTTCGAGCCATAATTCTAGAGTAGTTAAGGTTCTATAGATAGAATATATAGTTAATCTACATAATTTGATGTGTCGAGTTTTCGTTTTCTTTGTCCACTGCGAATTTCTCTCTGAATGAATTTTTAGTTTTTTAAATATTATTTAAACCGAAATCGCATACAAATCTACTCAATAAATCCCAAAAATTCCCCCGAAAAATTGTCAATTACAAACAGTAGAAGCTGCTAACTGGGAAATCATATGGATGTTAAAGCACTAGAAATTCCAATTAGTAATTTTAATAATAAAATTTTAGATTTCATTTTTGTACGCGTTTAAACCTTAAGATTTGGGATTGTCGAATTTTAATACAATTTTCCTTTAGAATTATATTATATTTCTTAACCTAATATCTTGTATTTATCTTCGTTACTGTTAGTATTGATTGAAATTGAAATTTTATTTCTCTTTTACTTTTCTTATTATTTATGTATCTACGAAACAGATTCACGTTTTAAAAATCTATTACTAAAGACACTTGAGTTTATTCAGATATTTACTCCTGTAACGGTAACATAAACTATTAATTACCGCCGAAGATATCTATACTTTCAAGGATACATAACTGGACGAAGTGAATCATAATAGATAGATACTTGATCCTTTCTACATAAACAGCACACCTTTCCATAACCTACAGTTTTATCTAGACGATAACTGCACTAGCTGCAGTTCTAATTGTTCGTGTAAACGTAATGTAATTCTGATAAAAAACACTTGCTTTTGATTCTCAATTTATTACATTCAATTCCCAAACATATTTATTTGTAATACCAGCATTTAATAACGCCGCACTGAAAACATTCCTAGATTAGCCAGTTAACATGCGTCAATTAGCAGTTAAATTTAATGTGCTCGAAAACTATTCGGCCATAATTTCATTAAACTGTGACAAAGCGTAAAACACGAATTCTAACATCGCCGTCTGGCAGGGGCCCTCAATTCGGGGCATCTCGAATTGAATGATAGTTTTGTTCGTTCGGTTAATTCGGTGTTCTTATTACGCCGGAGGTAATGACCTTTAGAAAGCTCCATGGGATTTGTTTTCGTGCTCCCAATAGCTATGAAAACTGAATTGCAGCTAATCAAGAGCAGTTGCAGGCAGGAAATTGCAGTAGAAAAATTCGAATCCGAAAGGGCCGCTATCGCCGTTTTATTTCTGTTTAGACTTCGCTGCGAATTATTTTAACGACTGCTTCTACTTAACAATCGACCGTAAGCTCGTAACGTCAAATAACGAGATCGAGCGAATGGCCTATTTGTCGACTGTTCATTTACATCGTTTGCCAGCATCTCTCTTTGTTAAACATGGAAACATAATACTTGGCGTATGGAAATAGCTATTAATAAGGGAAAATCAAGGTTGATGAGTGCTACAGGTGTTGCCACAATAGAAAGGATGAACGCCAGCCAAATTTATAACCAAATAAATTACTTTCAATTTATTTCCTTAAAATCCTTGGGTAATACAGTAAACAAGAATATTCACAAAGACAAAAATAAAGCAACTGGAATTTGGTAGCGAAATAATTATAAACATGCCATAAATTTCAGTCAAGCTGCATTATAAATAAATTCCGACATTGCTAATTCTTGTCGCCTATTTTGCATTGGGCAATCAAAGGCCAATTGCCAAACAATAACGATGGCATTAGAAAACAATCCTGGCAGCTAAGTCGTTGCTATGGCAGGAATGCCGGGGATTCGCGCCAAAATTGGTTCAGCTTCGTTAAAACTAGGCGCAGTAACTAGTTTGCAGCTTTCTAGCAATCGCAGCTAAAGCTGCACTCGCACCCAGCATCCAGGTGCATTTTTAATGCTGAAAGGCTGCAAGTCTGAAATTCTAGTTATCATACCTGCCGCGCGGCGCTGGGCGCGCGGAGTCCCGATCCCATTGGCAGAGTAAAGATAGCTGCTCCTAAAATGGGCGGCTGTAACTCGATCCAAGATCAGAAATAGCCTCCGCTGGGCCCCATACCGATCTTACACTGTCAACAAAAATATGCTGAATGTCTACCTACATACTCATCAAGTTTGTCGCTTTATTTAGTTTTTCTTCAGTTTAAACATAGCGACTTCAGTTGCCTTTTTCATGGATTCTTATCTGCCCATTGAAATGGCCTCTGGACACACTTGGGGCTTATGTAACTGAATGAATAGGTGCTCTAATTTTGTAACATTTATTAATAAGCCTGGAATGAGAACTAGCTTGAGTTGCAACCCTATTGCAGCCATGCCATTCACTTGAACTATTTATAGGTAAATCCAAGAATGCAGCAATTGATTGCGTGTGATGCAATTATGAAGCTATTTCAAGCATTATTGCTCTTCAACTCACTACAGTTTAAATTTTTATAACATCTACTATATGAAAAAGAGGAGTCTTCTTTTAGAACATTTGCACAGCGAGGTATAACTGTTTTAACTTCACATTTTTAACACTTTATTTCCAATAAGTTAGTGGCGGAACAGAAAAGGTTTAGGCCCCCCGCAAGAGCCCCTATGGGACCTCCATGTCCATTTATATCAAAACGTCCCCGTCTTCTAGAAGCTTGAGCCAGTAGACCCCCTGCGATGCGAAAGTTGCAGAGGTGTTTGGCACTCCAATAAGTGGCAGTTATAAAACCAAAAACTTTAACCTAAGTGTTAATTTTTAGATCCCATATCATAAAGCTCTCATTGCAACTTGTACGTCATTAAGTAAGAATTTAGGCAACCCAAACTACACAAGCTACTGTGATATCATAGTGTATAAGTATCTACGACGTAATGTTGGATATATCTATCAACTTCCCAAAGCTATTTATACAAAAATAACGGAAATTTCAACAGGTCACCATTGTACTTACAAAAATTACCAACAAATTAATCCTAACATAACACTCTACGAATACTTTATACAAAACGACAGAACGTCAACTTTAACAATGACAAACAAATGAGATCATCATAGAAAACGGAATTGTACCCACGGCAAACTGCATTACCTAACCAAATACATTTACGATCAAAGAAAGCACTGCATTAATAGCACAATTTGTTATAGCTTGGCTAATCTAACCAGCAGCTTTCAAATAATCTCCAGTCACTATGGCGATGTTTCTTACCCCTTATCTATTGTTACAGTGCAAGAAGGGCATGTCCAAGTGTCCGGGCAGTCTGGAGGAATGCAGCAGATTGCTGGATTTGGGCCGAACGCGGCGCCTCCAGTGTTCGAGAAAGTATTTCAAAATGCTCGCTTCGCTCAAGGGGGCAACGCGATATTCGACGGCCGCGTGACCGGAAAGCCTCAGCCGACGGTTGTATGGACGCGCAAGGGCGCACCTTTGCGGGATTCGCCGAAACACAGAATTTCCCACAACGAACAGACAGGTGACATGACCCTAGCCATCTACCAGATCGGCCCCGGAGACGAGGGCGAATACACCTGCACTGCCAGAAACCAGTACGGCGAGGCAGTGTGCTCCGTCTTCATCCAGCCTGAGGGCTTTCCGATGCAACAGCAGCAAGGGTTCCAGAAGACTCAAACCTTCAAAAGTACCGAACAAAAGACTAGCAGTAGCACACAGGGAACAACCTATCAGAAGCATCAAGAATCTTCTGAAAAGACTTCTTATGCCAATGGCCTGCAGCAGGAATTCAAAATAGACACCTTCGAATATAGAATTCTGCGGGAAGTATCCTACAGGGAATCGATAACCAGAAGATTTGCAGGCGAGACTGACACACAAATATCTACAACTGTCGAACGATCTTTAGGTCCGGCAGCTGCGCCTCAAATTGCACAAAAACCTCGCAATAGCAAATTGCTAGAAGGGTCTGATGCAGTTTTCACAGCCAAGGTTTCTGCTAACCCAAGGCCTAGGCTTACTTGGTTCAGAAATGGACAACGAATTACTCAGACTCAGAAATACGAAACGAGTTATTCAAACAACCAAGCAACCCTTCGTGTAAAACAAGCCAAATCTGACGATTCCGGCCATTACACTCTACTTGCAGAAAATCCGCAAGGTTGCGTGGTGTCCTCTGCATACTTAGCCATTGAACCTGTGACTACTCAAGAAGGATTAATAAATGAACCCACTTTCAAAGTACAACAGATGGAAGAGCCCTCAGACAGCAACAAAGCTCTTGCACCCAATTTTGTCCGTGTATGTGGCGATCGAGATGTTACCGAAGGCAAAATGACCCGCTTTGACTGCCGGGTTACCGGACGACCATATCCCGAAGTGACATGGTACATCAACGGTCGCCAAGTAACCGACGACCATAACCATAAGATATTAGTAAACGAATCTGGTAATCACGCTCTCATGATCACAACAGTTGGACGAAACGACTCTGGCGTAGTGACATGCGTAGCACGCAACAAGACTGGAGAAACCTCATTCCAGTGTAATCTAAACGTTATCGAAAAGGAACAAGTTGTCGCTCCAAAATTTGTAGAACGCTTTACCACAACTAGTGTGAAAGAAGGAGAACCGGTAGTATTACTTGCAAGAGCTGTTGGAACTCCGACACCACGAATCACTTGGCAGAAAGATGGTGTGCCAGTAACGCCCAGCCCCGAACTACGTATTGCAACCGACAGTGGAGCCTCTACGTTGGATATCTCGCGAGCCAAGGCGTCGGATGCGGCTTGGTATCAATGTACCGCCCAAAATGTCGCCGGCTCCACTGCCACTAGGGCCCGTCTCTTTGTGGAAGTACCCCAAGGTCCCACATCAGAACCCTGGCGACTACACCTTCCCCGACCGACTACAGTCATCGAACCAGAGTACGCCGACTTCGAAACCCACATTCTTATGACTAAACGCTTGTATCTTTCAGACCCGAACCTGGCCCTGAAGTCATTTACTTGAGGCACGTTGAACCGGTTCAGCCGCACATGCGGCGACCCGAAGAAGATCGCATATATCCACCACCTCAGTTTATCATTCCTTTGCACGATGTAGTACAACTAGAAGGTGGCAAGGTTCACTTCGAGGCCAGGATCGAACCCGTTGGCGACCCTACAATGCGTGTAGAATGGTTCGTCAACGGAAAATCTCTTGAAGCAAGTAAGTCGTTAAATCAAACAAATAAATAGTATGTATGTATGTATGTATTATCTGTAACCTCATTTACCTGCGATATAGAAGCTGGTGCTTTATGCGCTGGCATCTGGCGGTACAATGCTCAACTTACCCCGGATTCGGGATACAGAGTTGGAGCGCCCCTTTGGTGCTTGCGCAGCAACCACTGTGTGAGGTGCGTGTCATGGTGATGTGTTGACCTTATTACTCTATCTCTTAGGTCTGTGGTTCTACACAGTTAATTTGGTGCCCAATTGTGAATGGTCTCACCGAGCCCAATTCCAATCGCCAAGGCTACGGAAAAATTCCGACCCCCGCGGGATTCGAACTGAGGACTTGCTTAATGCAAACCTGGCGCTTACCAAACTGCGCCACGCGGCTTCTTCTTAAGAATTTTTCCGTAGCCTTGGCGATTGGAATCGGGCTCGGTGAGACCATTCACAGTTGGGCACTAAATTAACTGTGGTCTACTCAAAACCACAGACCTAAAAAATAGAGTAACAAGGTCAACACATCACCAAAACACACACCTCAAACAATGGTTGCTGAGCAAGCGCACAAGGCGCGCTCCAACTCTGTAACCCGAATCGGACAATTTGAGAATTGCACCGCCAGACAATAGCGTATAAAGCACCAGCCTCTACACCGCATGGTAAATGAGGTTACAGATAATATATACGTAACGAGGTAATTTTAACGCTGCTTACTTTATAGGCTCCCGAGCAACAGCCATCTTCCGCTTCGGATTTATTGCCTTGGACTTACTCACCATCGCAGTACGCGACAGTGGCGAATACGTTTGCCGCGTAACGAGCGCCACCGGAACCGCCGAATCCCGTGCAAACTTAAGCGTAACAGCGCGCGCTTCTATTGAACGTAGTAGCCAACACCCTGACAGTTTGCAATACATTCAGCAATTAGAAGACTACTCAAAATACCAAAGAACTGACAGCTTAGAAGAGACCTCTTCTCAGAAGCCCCACTTCATCCGTCCACTCCAAGATCTCGGAGAACTGCAGGAGGGCCGCAATGCCCATTTCGAAGCTCAACTTACACCTGTCAGTGATCCCACTATGAAAGTGGAATGGTACAAGGATGGAAATCCAATCACAGCTAGCTCGCGAATATCAACTATCTTCAACTTCGGTTACGTCTCCCTTAACATAATGCACCTACGGGCCGAAGATGCAGGAACCTATACCGTGAGAGCTGTGAATCGCATGGGGGAAGCTATCAGTACCGCCACCTTGCGAGTATTCGTACGTTCTACTGTTACTGGAGATTTAGGAATCCCAGAGCAGCAACGCTATATCGAAAAGGTAGGAGAATTAGAAGCATACCAACAACAACAGCAGCATCAAAAATATGTACATGAAGCGCCTGAAAGTTTGCATCCTCCTGAATTCAAAACACCCATAAAAGATCAGCACGGGGTTCGTGAAAGTGGATTCGCTCACTTTGAAGCCCGGTTAGAACCTACCGGCGACTCCACTCTTAGAGTAGAATGGTTCAAAGATGGACTACCAGTAGAAGCAAGTTCAAGAATTACCACATTCTTTAACTTTGGCTATGTTGCTTTAACCATAAAAACAGTTACAATTCACGATGTTGGCAACTACACCTGTAGAGCATACAACGCCTTAGGTGAAGCTACTACCACAGCTCAGCTTAGCGTGGTTAGCAAGAAAGATATTATTATGGACTCTCAACATCCTGGAGGCTTAGAAAAGATCCAACATCTGGAGGATACGAGCCGATACACTCGTAAAGCTGACGAAGAAGTAACCGTCAGACAGAAACCTAGATTCTTGGGACCACTAAAAGGAACAAATAAAATTGTAGAAGGGCAACGCGCTCATTTTGAAGCTCGCGTGGAACCCCAAAATGATTCAACAATGAAACTTGAATGGTATTTCAACGGAAAATTAATCCAAAGCGCTAACAGAATCCAAACTTATCATGACTTTGGATATGTAGCACTTGATATTCTCAGTGTCAGAGGCGAGGATAGCGGAACTTACACAGTTGTTGCAAGAAACGCGCTTGGTGAAGCTCAACTGTCCGCAAGCATGGTAGTTGAAAGTAAGTTGCGCTAGTTTATTTATTACCAACATTCTATTTAATTTTATTTTCAGCTCGAGCAGGTATTGATACCCGAAGCATGCATCGCAGTGCATACGAAAAAACGCAACGTTTAGAAAAACCACCACACGTGGAACCTGAATATGAAATCGAAGAACTCTGCAAATCTAAACCCATATTTGTGGTGCCATTATCGGATCCGCAACCAGTGTCTGAAGGAAGAAACATTCATTTAGAATGCCGCCTAGAGCCAATGGGCGACCCCACCATGCGAGTGGAATGGTTTTGCAATGGAAGACCAGTAACTGTTGGTTCAAGGTTCAGAACCTACAACGACTTTGGTTTTGTAGCTTTGGATATCATCCACGCTACAGCTTTAGATTCAGGAGAGTACACCGTAAGAGCTACAAACCAGCTTGGCACCGCCCACACTTCAGCTTGCGTTCGTGTAATTGACCGTTCAGGGATTGTTACTGAAAGTCAGCACGAGCAATCTTTGGAGCAAATTCAAATGCTCGAGGATTCCGCCCGCCATCAAAAACACGTAGCTGAAGACGTAACTATAATGCAAGCACCACAATTCACTCGACCCCTTCATAATATCGAAACTATCGAAGGGACCAATGTGCATATGGAATGCCGTTTACAACCAGTAGGCGATTCCACAATGAAAGTGGCATGGTTTGTTAATGGCCGCCCCATTAAGACAGGACATCGATTCCGTCCAGCCTATGAATTCGACTATGTAGCTCTCGATCTGTTAAGCGTGTACCCTGTAGATTCTGGCGTTTACACTTGCCAAGCCAGGAACCAGCTGGGAGAAGCAGTGACCTCATGCTCTGTGAAAGTACTGGCAAAAAAGGATTTACTTCTGGAAACCCAACACCCTGGGGGCCTTGAAAAAATTCAATATCTTGAAGACACATCTCGCTACAAACGCAGCGAACACGTAGACGAAGTCATCAGCGTGAAACCAAAATTTATTACGAAGCCTAAAAGCTTAGAAAATATGCGCGAGCGCCAACATGCGCATTTTGAATGCAAACTCGAACCTGTAACCGACTCCAACTTAAAAGTTGAATGGTTTAAGAACGGTCGTCCAATCATTATTGGACACAGATTCAGACCGATACATGACTTTGGATACGTTGCTTTGGACGTAATAGATTTGATTGCCGAAGACTCTGGGACCTACACTTGTCGCGCCGTGAATCTTGTAGGCGTTGATGAAGTTACGTGTACGTTAGATTGTCGGAGTACTCGTCAGATAGTTACTGAAACTCAGAACGAGCAGGGTTTAGAAAAAATCCATCATCTTGAAGACCGTGCGCGTTATCAGCGTGCAGAAGTTGTTGATGAAATTACGACTCAAGCACCAATTTTTACAACGTCGTTAAAAAACATTGAGATTAAAGAGGGCCAAAGAGCTCATTTAGAGTGCCGTTTAATACCGGTATCTGATTCAACCATGAAAGTAGAATGGTTTCACAATAATCAACCCCTTAAGTCAGGGTCCAGATTTACGTTAACAAACAGCTTTGGATTTGTAGCCCTCGATATATTGTACACGTATCCAGAGGATTCCGGCACTTACACCTGCAGAGCCACAAATGCAGTAGGAGAAGCTGTTACATCTAGCATGTGTGTAGTGCACTCAAAGAAATCCATTTACTTGGAATCTGTCAATGAAAATGCTATGGAACGCATTCATGAACTTGAGGACCACTCTCGCTATGAGCGAAAAACTGCTCAAGAAGAATATGTGTCTCAAGCCCCAGTTTTCACAATGCCCATAAAGGATTTGCGGGTCGCTGAAAACCAGGCTGCACATTTTGAAGCACGTCTAATCCCTGTTGGCGATTCTAGACTTAAAGTTGAATGGATGCGTAACGGAGTACCCATTCAAGCTTGTAAGTACAAAAAATAACTATACAACGATAGTGTTACTAATATCAAATACACTTTTATAGCTAACCGTGTTTCAACAATGCACGACTTCGGATATGTAGCCCTTAACATGAAGTACGTCAATCCAGAAGATTCCGGAACTTACACTTGCAGAGCTGTAAACGAGCTGGGTGAAGCAGTTACTTCAGCCACTCTTGCCGTACAATGTAAGCTATTCCGGTGGTATCTGTGACCTTAATTTTACCAAAACTTTTTTTTTCAGCAAAAGCGGCTTTGCAATTAGAAACGCAACACGAAGGAGCACTTCAAAAACTTCGTCAGCTTGAAGATTCAACCAAATACCAACGTCGTGAAGAAGAAGATGTTATGGTAACGGAAGCTCCAAGATTCACCACTCAGCTAAATGGACCAACTGAGTTAGTTGAAGGCCAAAGTGGCCATTACGAATGCCGCATTGAACCGTACCCAGACTCGTCCCTTAAAGTCGAATGGCTCCACAACGGCAAGCCATTGACTACAGGACATAGATTTCGTACAGCCTACGACTTCGGATTTGCCAGCTTAGACGTACTTACCGTATATGGAGAAGATGCCGGTGAATATACCTGCCGTGCCACCAATCGCATAGGCCAAGCTCAGTCGTCCATTGTTACGAGAGTTACAAGTATGATTATAATATTTTTACCTAAACGAGGTCTAATTCCTTATCTTTTGTAGCAAAAGCCAATATAATCAGAGACACTCAGCATGAAGGAGCTCTTCAAAAAATCCAGTACCTTGAAGACGATTCTCGTTATAAGAAGGTCGCTACCGAAGATGCGCTTATTCTTGAAAAGCCCCAATTCGGAAAAAGTCTTAAGAACATTGAGAACTTGCCCGAAGGCCAAAGTGCTCATCTAGAAGCTACACTTACGCCAGTCAATGATCCAACCATGAAGGTAGAATGGTTCTGTAACGGCAGACCAATTCAAACTGGCCATCGTTTCAAAACCACTTACGATTTCGGCTTTGTCGCCTTAGACATACTGTATGCCTACGCTGAGGACTCTGGCACTTACATGTGCAGAGCCAGAAATGCAGTTGGAGAAGCCGTCACCACTGCAGCTGTAAATGTAGTCGGTAAGTGGCTAAATATACGCCTTCGATGACTGTGTGACTTATCTATTGTTTACCTATAGCTAAATCAGGACTACACCTGGAAACTTTAGATGAGCAACGTTTAAAGAAAATCCGTGAACTCGAGAGTTACGAGCGTCCTCAACGTGAAGAAGTAGAAGCAGCGCCTCAGCCACCTGTTTTCTTGACGCCCCTAACAAACCTTGAAAATTTGAAGGAAGGAGAGCACGCGCATTTGGAATGCCGCGTGGAACCAATCAACGATGCCAATTTGAGAATCGAATGGTACGTCAACGGAGTTAAGTTGAAAACTGGCCACAGATTTAGGACTACTCACGATTTTGGCTATGTTGCACTCGATATTCTATATGCTTACGCTGAAGACAGCGGAACATACATGTGCAAAGCCGTTAATCTTGTTGGTGAGGCTGTTAATACATGCCAAATCAAAGTTGGAAGCCACCGCAGCATTCTTTTGGACACTCATCACCCCGAGGGCCTTCAAAAAATCCGGGAACTGGAAGCTCAAGGTCGTCCAACACGCCTTGAGGTAGAAGAACCAGAACCAACACCGCCACGATTGGTCACTGAATTAAGAGGCACCACTCATGTATATGAAGGGCAGACCGCTCACTTTGAAGCACAAGTTGAGCCCATCCATGATCCTAACCTACGAATTGAATTTTATCACAATGGAAAACCCTTGCCTTCTGCTTCGAGATTCCATATTACCTTCGACTTCGGCTATATAGCTTTGGACATAGGCCACTGTGTCCCCGAAGATGCCGGAGAATACTCCGTTAAGGCAATCAATAATTTGGGTGAATGCAAATCCAGTATTAGTCTGAAGGTTACTGCTAAAGGCAACATAATTTTGGACTCCCAGCGTCCTGAAGGGCTGGAAAAGATCCGCAAACTCGAAGAGCAAACTCCATACAAGCGGCCAGAATTTGAGGAACCTCAAACTCGCCAAAGACCCGTGTTCACTCAGCCATTACAAAATATCGATAGCATAGCAGAAGGACAAACGGCTCACTTCGAATGCCGCTTAATTCCCGTGGGAGACCCCACATTGAAGGTTGAGTGGTTCAGAAATGAAAAGCCCATCGAAGACAGTTCTCGTATCACTAAGGTCCACGATTTTGGATACGTCTCCCTGGATATTACACACGTAAGGGACGAAGATCAAGGAGTGTATATGTGCAGGGCTTCCAATCCTCTTGGTGAAGCAGTTACAACTGCTTCCATGAAAGTTAGCAGTAAGTATTATTTGTGCTCATTTAATCAAATTGCCAATACAATCATTAGTTCCATATCAAATTACTTGAAAACGGAGGAATAAACGAACAAAGCTGAATTATTACCACGGCCTGAACTAATTTATCTATTTATTTACAGCAAAGGCCAACATTCAGCTAGAAACCCAGCATGAAGAAAGTATGAAGAGAATTCACCAGCTCGAACAACCACTTGCTCCACGCCCTGAAGAACCAGATCGAGTTTTTGATAAACCAGTTTTCACCCAGCTGCTTACTGGACCAACTGAACTTTGGGAAGGACAGCACGCCCACTTTGAAGCACGAGTTGTGCCCGTTGGTGATCCCAGTCTACGCTTTGAATGGTACGTCAACGGCGTCGAACTGAAACTTGGATCACGGTTGCGCGTAACACACGATTTTGGCTTTGTTACTCTTGACATCATGTCGACCGTGCCAGACGACTCGGGAGTATATACCTGCAAAGCAATCAACAAATCAGGAGAAGCTGTTTCTTCAATTTCCATGAAGGTTAAATCACGCTCGCACATCATGCGCGACGCACTACAGCCAGATGCCTGGGAAAAGATTCAACTGAAAGAGGCGGAAATGAACAAAGTTCCCGAGAAGTTCGTTGATACTACGCCACAGCAAGCGCCAGTTTTCACCACTCACTTGCAAAGCTACGACAAACTGGTTGAAGGCCAACACGTCTATCTCGAAGCTCAAGTTGAACCACGAGCTGATCCTAACCTGCGTGTTGAATGGTATAAGAATGGAATATCTCTTACCACCGGCACTCGTCTAAAGAGTACTTTTGACTTTGGACATGTAACTATGTCCATCAATAGCGTGCGAGGTGACGATTCAGCCATTTACACTTGCAAAGCAACTAACCTCTTGGGTGAAGCAGTATCTACATGCACCCTTAAAATCGAAGACAAACATTGGTTATTGGCCCAATCTCTTCATCCTGACGCGATACCCAAATTGGAAGCTCTGGAAAGACCAGCAGAAGAGCGCCCAAGTGCCCCAGAGCCTACCTATGATATGCCTATGTACATTTCCCATTTAAATAACGTTGAATGTGCGGAAGGCGATAATGTGCATTTCGAATGTCAAGTCGAACCATCTAAAGATCCCACAATGAAAATCGAATGGTTTATCAACGGAAAACCTCTACCAAGCGGTGCTAGATATAAATCTACGTACGACTTCGGTTTTATAGCCCTTGATCTTTCACACGCTTATGAAGAAGATTCTGGGGTTTACACATGCAAAGCTACTAATAGCAAGGGTTCTGCAAGCACATCTGGGTCACTTCGTTGCACAGGAAAACAAAGTATTTTCAGGGATACTCAACATCCACAGGGTAAAGCAGGTTTCGACAAAGTTCAAGAAGTCGATGATGAACTTGCTAACAGATACCAGCGCCAAGCTTCAGGTCCTGACAGCCAATTCCCTAAACCTGTATGGACTGTACCATTGAATCCCGAATTCAAACTAATGGAAGGGCAACCTTTACATTTGGAAGGTACTGTCATTCCAAAAGACGATCCTAACTTGAAAATTGAATGGTTCGTAAACGGAAAGTCGCTGGACCACGGCTCAAGATTTAAGCTGACCAATGACTTTGGATTTGTCACTCTCGATCTCACAGATATTTACGAACGCGACCAAGGTATCTATACATGCAAAGCATCCAACAAAGCTGGCGAGGCATTTACATCTACAACTATTTACTGCACAAGCAAGTCCAATTTGATTGAACGAACTCAACATCCCAAAGGCAAAGAAGGCCTCGAAAGAATTCAAGATTTGGAAGATTCGCTTCAGAGAGGAGAAGCTCCCAAAATCGAATCCGACGAAGGACACGCGCCAGTGTTTACTTCCGAATTCACCCATCTCGTTAACCTTAGTGAAGGAGAAATTGCCCACTTTGAAGCTGGACTTACACCAATCGGTGATCAAACTATGGTTGTTGAATGGTTCTACAATGGAAAGGCCATTGCGGCAAGTCATAGATTACGAACTGTACATGCCTTTGGAATGGTTGTTCTGGAAGTTCTTGGAACTAAAATTGAAGATACTGGTACGTTCACGTGTCGTGCAACCAACAAATGGGGCAAAGCCGAACAAAGCGTTACTCTACAATGTGTTGACAAATCCCAAGGACAGAAGCCCAAGTTTACCACACAAATTAAAGATATTGTTGGACTCAAGGACGGCCAATCAGCTCATTTCGAGTGCACTGTTGTACCCACTAATGATCCAAAGCTCAAGATCGAGTGGTTCCACAATGGCCAAGCTATTTTGCAATCTTCTCGTATTAAAACAGTATCCGACTTCGGCTTCGTCGTTATGGATATTTCGTATATCCAGGGCCACGACTCTGGTGAATACGTCTGCAGGGCTAGCAACAAGTTCGGTGAAGATTTCACTCGAGCCACAATTTCTGCCTCCGGAAGGGGCGGAGTATTCACAGACAGTTTACAACCCGATTCTCTGGCGAAAATCCGAGAGCTTGAAAGTCTGCAAGGACAACAGAAACAGGGAGAAGCGCCTATTGTAACAGAACCACCCAAGTTCATTACACAAATTCAAGAAATCTCAAAACTTCTTGAGGGACAAAGTGCACATTTCGAAGCTCGTCTAACACCCGTAACGGATCCTGATTTAGTAGTAGAGTGGTATTACAATGGCAAAAAGTTGCCACATGGTCACAGATATCGTACTTTCCATGATTTTGGAATAGTGATTTTGGACATCCTCTACTGCTACGAGGAAAATTCAGGAACATATGAATGTAGAGCTTACAATAAATACGGTGAAGACTCTACGAAGACCACGATGAGGTGTATCTCGAAGGCTAACTTAATCCTGGACTCGCAACTACCGCGGGTAAATATTATCTTGCTCAATTTTAACTCTAAATTTTACTCAAATTTGTCATTAGGGCATGGAAGGAGGTCTGGAGAAAATCCAAACTCTAGAAGATTCCCTCATACGCCAAAAAGAGGAGACCACGATTGAAGAAAAGGGTAAAGCTCCCGTATTTACCGTTCCACTAGCCAACATTGACAATTTGCGAGAAGGCGAAAACGCTCATTTTGAGGGCCGTCTTATACCAACTGACGATCCTAAATTAAAGGCAAGTAAAACATTTAGTTCTGATATAACTTTACTAAAATTCAATTTATACAGGTTGAATGGTTCTGGAACGGCAAGCCTTTGAGAACTGGTTCAAGGTTCCGTACCTTCCACGATTTCGGTTTCGTAATCTTGGAAATATCACCAGTGTACCCAGAAGATTCTGGAGAATATTCGTGCCGGGCTTCGAATGACTATGGCGAAGCAGTAACTACGTCCACAATGAAAGTACAAGGAAAGAGAAGCATAATTTTGGAATCACAACTTCCTAAAGGAATGGAGGGCACTATTGATAGAATCGCCGAACTTGAAGGATTGGGTGCCGCCCCTACGCCAATGTCTCCTGAAGAAGATTCTGGAAAGCCTCCAGAATTTATAACCAGCCCTGGAGACCTTACTTTGTCTGAAAATAATTTAGCGCACTTTGAGTGCAAATTAATCCCTGTTAATGATCCCAGCATGCGAGTAGAGTGGTTCCACAATGGAAAAGCTTTGTGGGCTGGATCCAGAGTTAAGACAATCAACGATTTTGGATTCGTTATTCTTGAAGTTGCAGGAGTGTACCAACGAGATTCTGGTTTGTATACTTGCAAGGCAACTAACAAACACGGTGAAGCCACAGTATCTTGCAAATTGCAAGTACGAGGGCGGCAAGGAATTGTTTTGGAACCTCAACTTCCAACTAACTTCCGCACCGGTACAGAAAGCATCCAAAAACTAGAAGAAATCTTACACAAGAAGGATGAAATTCTAGAGGAGGAGGAAAAACCAAATCCTCCGAGATTTATTGTTGAAATTAAAGACAATGTTGATGTACCTGAACAAGGTCCAATCCACTTTGACTGCAGGGTTGAACCAGCCAATGATCCTACTATGCGAATCGATTGGTTCCATGATGGCCGTCCATTTGCTACTGGGTCTCGTGTACATCAAGTAAACGATTTTGGATTTATTGCCTTAGACATAGACTACTCATATTCTCGGGATGCTGGCGAGTACATTTGTAGAGCAACCAACAAGTGGGGATCATGTACTACCAAAGCTGTAGTTACATGCACGACAAAACAAAGCATTGATAGAGAATCTCAACTGCCTTCCGGAATGAGTGCTGAGAAACTTAAAGAACTCGAGAAAGGTGGCCCCGTCTCTGCACCTCCAAAAGAAGAGTTGCCTATGGGACCCCCCAAGTTTATCACTCAAATCGAATCTGTCACTATTGAAGAATCTGAATCCGTACATTTCGAATGCCGCGTAGAACCCAAAGAAGATCCTAAATTGAGAATCGAGTGGTATCGCAATGGAAAACCTTTACCTATGGGCCATCGCTTCAGAAATGTTTTTGATATGGGCTTCGTCTCTCTGGATATATTATATGCATATGCTGAAGATTCTGGCGAATATGTATGCCGTGCTGTCAATGAGTATGGAGAAGACTTTACCAGAGCAAATGTTTCCTGCAAACAACTACCAAATATTATTCTCCAAAACCAAGTACCAAAGGGCATGAAGAGATCCGAAACTCTTATGCAGATGGAGGCCGCAATCAAAAAGTATACGTCGGAAGTACATCTTACGGAAGATGATCTGTATGATGCCGACAAGAAACAACCTCCGCGGTTCGTCACTCAGATTCAAAACCAAACAGAACTCGTTGAAATGCAGACTACCAAATTTGAATGCCAGCTGGCTCCTGTGGGCGATCCTAATATGAAATTAGAATGGTTCCTCAACGGAAAACCTCTGCCACATAGTAGGTTCACATTACTTTTTATAAGTGCCTAAAATACTAACCATACCTTTTACAGAGAATCGTTTCACCCCTATTTACGACTTTGGCTACGTCGCCATGAACTTCGGATGGGTTTATCCTGAAGATAGTGGTGAATATCTGTGCCGAGCTACTAATTTATACGGCATGGATGAAACTCGAGCTGTAATCAAAACTGCCGGAAAACCTGGCATTATCTACGATTCTCAGTTGCCTAAAGGGATGAAGAGTATTGAAAAAATTCGTGAATTAGAAGCCGCATGGCAAGTGTATGTATTCTGAATTGCAATAAATTCGAGAGTACGATGGCATATTTTTACAATTGCAGTGTTCCTGAAGAACCCGAGGAAGACACCAAGCCACGCACTGCGCCTGTGTTCGTGAGCAAACCAGAAGCATGCAGCGTTGAAGAAGGAGAATGGGCCAGATTTTGTTGCCGCGTGACTGGACATCCACGTCCTCGCGTTATGTGGTTAATTAATGGAAATACTGTCGTCAATGGTTCAAAATACAAGCTGACCTACGACGGAATGTATCATATGGATATACCAAAAACTCGTCAATACGACACTGGAAAAGTTCAAGTAATTGCAAGAAGTTCTGTGGGAGAAGCTACGGCTGAAACCGATCTTACAGTAGTACCTAGACACGATGACTATAGAGGAGTTTTGAAAAACGCGCCAAGACGTGAGTTGCTCTTCATGATTTATGTAATAAGGAATGCCGTTTGTTGTGTTTATTGATTCAAACGGCCATTCCTTATTGCGCACTTAACATATTAACATTTTATTGCAAATATATACAAAATCAATATTCTGCGCAATACACAATCATGACAAAGTCATCTACATGCAACATTTTTTACCTCGAAATAAGAGAAGTTGCGGTAAGAACATGCAGCCTAACAGAATTAATACAAAAATATTAAACTCACACTTACTACTTATTATACTCCCACTCCTCATCCCATCCAAGACGCTTGGAAGCCAATCATCGAGCTGTTTTTTCATGCTTGCTGACTTCGGAGGACCTGAAAGGTATGAAATTAAAAGTAGGTATGAGCGTCCCCAGTTCCAAATGTATGTGTATGTTCTGCATGTAAGTCGTTCTCGATATAAATTTTCCTCTTGTGTATTGTGCCCTTGATTGTTGTATAATTCTTGAGCCTTTTGACCAGTGTTTGAGTGTCCATTCATGTTTAGCTTGGTATGATATCGAATCCGCCGAATACCAAAAAGATCGTACAGATACCGAACTCGAAAAAGTATTCGATGAACGCAACGCGGCCTTCCAAGAATCAGGCCGCCAACATACAGTGCATATACAGCCGAAAATGTACAAGGAACCTGAGGCTGATTGGCAACATTCGGTGAAGCAAAGGAAAGGAGAAGACTACTTCAGCAAAATCAATGAACTGGAGAACGAGCAAGTCACTAAGGAAGTCAAACTTAGGGAGTCTACTCATCAGTTTGCCATTCCCGGAGATAAAGTTATGCAAGGTTCCATGGCGAAAGGCATGGCTCAGAAATATCAAGAAAACTTGTAAGTCGTTCTATTTAACGTGAGCGAGTACAATACTAATTCGTTTTAATTTTAAAGGGAACGAACAGATGAAGAAGAAACTCAAATACCTCATGCTCAACAAGTACAGCTACGAAAGACCGATAAAGGCAAAGAGCTATTGCAACACACTACCGACGTGCAAATTGATTCAAAGAAGGGTGCATATCCCCCGGACCCAACGGAATCCGCCGTGCATGGCCGCGAGGTTTATGTGACTAAGCAAAAGCAGACTCAGAAGGAAAAGAAAGGCGACAAAGAAATAACACGCCACATCACAGCCACTGAAACGACTGACGTAGAGCATAAAGGCAAGACGAAGGAACGCGTGGTCCAGGGACAAGTACTTCCCTCCACGCCTCCCGTGTTCACCAAAAAGGTCCAGCCGTGCCGTGCATTCGAGGGCGAACAGGCGCGGTTCGAAGTCGAATTCGATGGCGACCCATTGCCCACCGTGAAATGGTTCCGAGAGGACTTCCCCATCACCAGCTCTCCCGATTTCAAAATTTACACGTTCAGCACCAAATCCATTTTGGTGCTTCGTCAAGTATTCCTGGAAGATTCAGCCGTGTTCAGCGTCATCGCCGAAAACCGCGGTGGTACTGCTAAGTGCAGCGCCAACTTGGTGGTGGAAGAACGCAGACCCCAAGCTCGGGGAGGAGTTATTCCCCCTAGCTTCACAACCACGGTGCAGAATGCACGTGCGACTTCCGGGCAGTTGGTAAGATTCGACGCCCGAATAAACGGAACCAAGCCTCTCGACGTCTATTGGCTTAAAAATGGTAAGAAGATTGCCCCTGATATACGGTACAAAACTCTAGAAGAAGACGGCGTGCACACTCTGCTGATCATAGAGGTAGTGCCCGAGGACTCTGGAAAATACGAATGCGTAGCCCATAATGGCGGAGGAGAAGCACGCTGCGAAGCAGAATGCGTCGTTCAGGCACCTTCAACGCCCTCCAAGCCTTCTAAGCCGACCACGCCTGGAGCAGAGAAAGCTCCCACAGTTATCGAACCACTGAAGGACCAAACCATCCGCGAAGGCCAATCGGTGGCTTTCAAGTGCAAAATCGGGGCCAAGCCTGCCCCACAAATCAAATGGCAGAAAGGGGAGAAACAAATTAAACCGTCCAAGTATTTCCAAATGGCCAAGGATGTAGACCTTTACACCCTGAAGATATCCGAGGCTTTCCCCGAAGACGAGGGCGTTTACAAATGCGTCGCCACGAATCCTGCTGGATCCGTCACCTCCCAAGCCAACTTGAGGGTCCTGGCTCCAGACAGCCAAGACGTTCTGCCATCGTTGACCCCTCTGAAGGATGTCATCGTACCTGAAGGCAGCCCTGCTCAGTTTAAAACCACCGTTGCTGGAAAACCCAAACCTACCATTCAGTGGTTGCGGGAAGGTTTCCTTATACCCGAATCTCCAGATTTCAAGGTAAATATTGAAGTTCACTTATTGTTTTTAACTTTTGAGCACATGTATTGTATCACAACTGATTCAACTGTTGTTCTGCCGACATGCCTATTAGAATTATTACAATTTGTTATGGAACCCATGGTATAAAGAATACAAGATGAAACGTTCCCGGAGATGCGCCATCGTTCAGAAAGTAGAGGGGAGAAGTCAACTAATCCCCAATGCGCCTAATCAGGAAATCCATCATGGCCGCGATCATGGTGTAACCATGTCCGCGATCGTATATTGTTGCTGGCACTGTCAGTCGATGTCAAATTCGAGGTTAGCAGGTTAGGTTTTTCGTTAGTCTGACACCAACTGACGCAAAACCTAACCTCGAATTTGACATAGACAGCGTCTTCAACAATACACTTCAGTACTACCATTCGTTCCCTTTGTGAGTCCATTTCTTATTGGTTGAATTTGAGGCTCCGCCCATAATGTATCCATTTTGCGGAACGTTACATCTTGTATTCTATGCACCATGGTGGAACCTAACGTTTTAAAATATTGCTTGTCATGTTGGCAATATATGGCGCTGCACTGATCACTTGAACTCTGAGATTTGTAGTAGGGTGTTAAAGAGAGAAAATAATATGTATTCATACATCGATATATTTCACGCCCCTTTCACTTTTAGTGCGTTGGCGCTTTAACTCCTTATTTCTTTTTTGGATTAACGCGAATAAAACAATATTTTAGTGATCCAAACTGGGAGTAAAACAAGCATGGGATTTGAAGTTGCCATGGGAACCAAAAACACAGTGCAAATATACCTCACGGCAAAATTTTTAGTATGTCAAACTTTTAAACGGAACTACCTCCGCTGCTTCTTACATGTCACTAAATACAGGGTGATCAACAATAACTGATTGGGTTGACAATATAAAATTTTGCTTGAAATTGGCAAGACTGCAATCTGAACATATTTCCCGTGGTTTTGTTTAACATCTGGTTAACATTGTTGTCAGCTGACAGAAAGTTCAATTTGTCCAAGCAGACCACCAGACCTTACTTTCTTATGGCGGACATTTAAAGTAGTATCTCTAAATTCTCAGGACTTCTCCTTTTTCTTCCTTATTATTAATAATAAAACCGTTGTTTTACATAACCTAATTTTCGGTGATTTGTCAAATTACTCTTCACTTGCGTTTAGCAGACAATTTATTCAACCGTGACACAAAAAAAGTCCATTTTTTATTGCCAACTCAATCAGTTATTGTGGATTACCCTGTAGTACCCCCTCCTTTATCCTTTAGCTAAATCAATCTTTTCTTGTATATTATACTTTAACTACTACTTCACAATCTAAACGACAAACAGAAATAAACAACTGAATAGGTGAATATAAAAGCTTGGAAGTCAATTATTATTATTTAATTTTTGCACTTCATTTATTTGCAATAAAATTGCGTCCGTTCGTGCAACAGAATGTTGTATGCGAAGAGGATTTAAAGTGTGTTTTAGTCCCTTGCATAAATGTTTATGCTGCGATTAAAACACCAACGGTAAATAACTATTTTTCACTGCCATACTAAGAACTTACTATAATTTTTTTCTTAATCCGAGAAATTAATTTGCTTCATCTAAGGCAGTAATGAATGATTTTTATTACTAGTAGGTACTCGAGGTTGGGTACCATATTTTCTAGCGACATTTTAAATGGCCGCCGTTAAATGGCAGTTGAATCTGTTGTGAAACAGGCTATAGTAATATCAACTTGGGGTAAAAAGACGATCAAGGAGATAGAAATTTAAAAAATAGAATCGTTGGCTAGCAACTGGTTTTCCACAATTCTAAAATTACGTTAGTCACTGTCAAAACTGACGCGGGGCGCTTCTGCTGTAATTAACTGCAGGTGGTGTACGTTTTGGATAGCTGAAGATTATTGGAAAAGACGCACGTCTGCGAGTCTATTCTTAGCGGTTTCTTATAAATTGTATCTGTTCTTATGCCAAATTAAACAAAACTCGCCAAGATATTTTAGATCTGAAAGCGTTTTCGATAAAATCGCAATTGATTCGCTTTATATAGTCCCATCGATCCATGGGTTTGCGGCGTTTTATTTTTATTACTATTAGGATCCTGACAGATTTAATGATAATACAATAAATTCACAAAACTGCAATGGTTGTTCAAATCAAACTTGGAATTAAAACATGTACAACATATGTAAACTTACATGAGTTTTATAAAATTTGGATATCCCTGCAGAATTTGCGGAAACATTGCAGCTGTGCAGTTGACCAGGTAACGCGTGACTATCATTGTGTAATATTACAGCAATCATGCCATAACTTGGTCCGCTGCACTACATGTAGTTATGCCGACTTTTTAAACTAAGATAATAATTAAGAGGCGTGCGAGTGGGGTTTTATTATCCGTAGGGGTCTCATAAAAATAAATGTAAATTACAGTGAGAAAAGAATAGTTATTCAATTACTTATTACACACAAGGAACATGGAGCTATTTTAATAGTTATTTTGAAAAAAAAACAATGCAAATATTTTTTGGGATATAGCAATAGGGCACACGTCTCACTCTAGACATTGAAATTACAGTTGATGTTACTGATGACAATCTTTATTAAATGTTGATTTTCTCAAAAACATTCAGCGTACGGCACTGAGTATTTGTTTTGAAAATACTTATCGTTAAATCTGCCCGGATTTAATATCATAGTAGGCGCCTAATCATAAATTAAAGATGGACGATTTTGAAAAAATTATTACTTTTCTACATCGATATATCGACTATACTGATTCATCAAATTTATCGAATATATGATTTACATAGGTACATCAATAAATATTAATAATGTATCTATGTATCATAGATAAGAAAATTCCGTCTAGGCCAAAAATTCCAATGGGGGTTAAGATAAGAACCAATAAGTATCTTTAAAATCCTGTACAATCATTGCCCTGTTTAAGTAGTTTATTCACAATCATATATGTAGTAAGGTCATTACTGACGTTTAAAAAGTTGGAAAACCAACTTTTATTTCCCACCCCTGGTGGAAAGTCCTTTCCATGACAAGTGGGTGGGAAGTTATTCCTTTTGGGTAAAAAATTACAGTTCAATACTTCCATCCCTTTTTCGGAAAGTGACATTTGTGCCAAATCTCGAAAACATCAAATGTCAATCACAACCTGTCAAATAAATGTTTCCAATAAAGTGGTTATGAATAAAATAGTATACATACCGCGGTGAAAAGTTTCATTCCTGTCTCGAGATAAAGTTAACCTCGACGCTTCGCGTCTCGGTTATTATCCAACATCTCCTATTTATAAGGCTATTACTCTAAAGTGACCCATGGCCTACTAGTGAGGTAAAAACCATAACCCACTAGTGAGGTAAAAACCATAACCCACTAGTGAGATAACAACTCACTCACTACTGCATTGTTGGTAGCATTGTCAAGCTATGTCAAATTCGAAATTTTCACGTTGAGTTTTGCGTCAGTCTCTGTCAAATAACAAACAAAACCTAACCTACTACCTCGAATTTGACACAGACTGACAGTACACTTCAGTACTGCCAAACGTGTAACACGAATCCCAGGCGACTCTAATTTATAAACTTATTTGATCTCTCGGTACTTTCTAATTTGTCACTATGACTTTTCATGGCTGTCAATACGAAAATTATGTTTTTTAAGTTGTAGGATAAAATTTAGTATGGCACAAGTGTGTTATTACAAATAATTCACTCGAGAAAAGACACCTCTCGGCCTGGCGGCCTCGAGGGCTCAACTTTTCTCTCGTGGATTATTTGTAATGTAACACACTGGTACCATAAATACTCGTTCTGAAAATAATATAAGATACAGTACAGTAGAGGCGAAAATAGCTTGTAACAATACCTACCTGCCTATTCAAAACATCCAGCGTTAGCTTTGAACAGGTACGAATTGTTACAAGCGTTTTCTACCGGATTTTGATGGTACTTATCGGTTCTTATCTTAATTCCTCATTGCAGTTTTAAAATGCTCAAAATCTGACAACATTCCCATCAACAGACTGAGTAAAATTGCAAAGCATTAATATAATCCCCTTCTCTTTTTCTCATTAAAATCTGAATCAAGCTGCAGGCAATGCGAATAATTTTATTCATCACATCTATTAAAAGATCGTGATGATCAGAGGCACTGAAAGGCCTTTCCATTTTCCATTGTCATTTTGATAGAAAATAGTGAAATATTCTAGAAACCATTGTTTTGAAAATGATTTACTTTAACACTATTCAGATAAGAACAATGTTTTCATAAAATTCATTGCTTCATAAGTTCCAATAAGTTAATGTAGAACCGCAGTCTGATCGTTGGACTATGACATAGTTTGGAAATTGCGTTAATTAGTCAACTTCCCAATCTAACAGGTTGTTTCGAACCACTGAACTGTAAAGGACAACGTTTGATTTCGGTATTGTCAGTTGTAGCTACGTAGAATTAGTGTTAGTAAAAGCCAGTGCTTTAACAACGGCGTTTTACTCTTTGCAGATGATCCACGAAGGAAACAATGCTATTCTCCTAATTGCGAACACGTACGAAGAGGACACGGGGACATTTACTGTACGAGCAACGACGTCTGCTGGTCAAGTCGAACGATCCGCCAAACTGATCGTCAAAAGTAAGAAATAATTTCTATGATTAATTTTTATGGTTCATGGCTGTCGATAAAATAAGCTACGATTTTATAATTACTCGTAATCGAATTCCACCGAAAATCAAACATCTTTTATGTAATATTTGTTACACTTATGTTACCTTCTAGTCTGCTATTATTTTGCCTCAATGGTGTGCTGTTACTCTCAATTTTTATTTTCACTTGAAATTTTTGCACGTCGCCAATCTAAGAAGCGTGTTATCAGGTGGTTGTTAAGCTGTTCAAGTTCCAAGTGATGATGTTTTTTATAGGAATGAACTTTCGGCTTCGCACTAATCTGTTAAAAGCTGTGCTTGTGTAATTATTATAATATTGTCAAATGTATCGTTAAACGCATTATTAAAATAAAAGGCTGTTATTATGAATATACCTGAGTTTTCAAATGCGACAACCTTCTTACAAACACAAGTAAAAGACGAGACAGAACTTTATTAAAATCATGTGTTCTACAACGTTCCAGTTACATCGCTGCAACCTAAAAATACAAAAATAAAGAGTGCACTGCGACATAAATCTGTTTATGACTCGCTAACGACTCTAGTAAAAATAAGCGAGAAGTAGCCATAAAACCAATTATAACCTAAATAGTGCTAAACGAAAATGAGTACAATCTATTTTAAACCGAAATATCGTGTTGCTTAAAGTAGAGTTTTAAAATCTTGCTTAGAACTGTGGGGTCGTGTGCAGCGTGACACACGCCGAGAACTATTTTCAACTTGACGTGTATTACATTACCGATCTAAATTAGGAGACCCCGGCGACTTCAATATACCTTGCCAGAGCTTTGCTTATTACACGTTCGTGTAATCGGGCTCTCGAGGACTTCAGCTGCATCGGGCGCATGCACCATCGCACCTTCGACGACTCCTGTGAAAACCTACGGCTAATTAGCTCTGAAACTACTTAAAAAAGTATTTTCGGCCCTCCCGAAATAGCCTGTGGAAGCAACGACTCGCAGGTAAATGGGTTCGTTTGGGAAGTGTCGGTTATGACCCACTCTTTTGTAAAATTTTTGGACAGCAGCCGATGAACCGATGACGAAAATCATCTGAGTCACAGCGATTTACTAGACTTTGACTGGCTGATCTCCAACGATCTGTCACTGCGCTGATAAAGCGTCGACGAAATGACCCTGCCGACAGTTATTGTTCTTAAATCGAATTTTAAAAAGCGAGAGTTGGCGATTTGACTGCATCGTGGAAATGCTTCGACAGGCCAATTCGTTAAAAAAAAACATAATTTGTATTTATAAATGGTTTTATGACTACTTCGAGTGCTACAGTATGAACAACACGGTGTTTCGCAAAACCTGGCGCACCAGTGACTTTACAAATTAAGGCACTTATGAGCTAAGCGGTTAAAAATGGACAGGTGTAGATCGAGAGATAGTTTCTGTTTATTTCAGAAGCTATTTCTATTCCCATTCTATATCGGTACCTTAAAAATAATGACTCAGGTTTACAATATTAAGAACAGCATCTTATGTCATAGTTTAAACTATCCTGACAATCATAAGCAAGCTTAATAGGTAAAAACAAGTAAACAGTTTTAATGTTATCACTTGGAAACTACACTTAACCCACTTAATTTAACCGGAAAACCGTTCAACCGGTTCAAATAACGGCCGTGCGAAATTTACTTCTCCTTCGTTGTGGAAATTGTGTTTACACCTGCACTTCTATACCATAGCATAGAAGCTTTCTAAAACTTCGAAGAAGTTAATAAATTTTACACGGCCGTCGCTTCAGCACCTCACAAAGTCTGCACTTTCGCGCACTTTCAGTCTACCAAAATTTACACGTCCCGGCTGAACTATCACCACAGCACTTTGTTACGCGCGGTCGAGGAAACTAATAACTCGAAGAAGTCGATGCTCACGTGCAGCTTCTCTGGCGCCAAAAATACGTTTGTGCAGACGCGTTGGTCCCGCTCCGCGGAAAGTTGTACGTACGCTCGTGCCGAAACCCTCCCACCACGAGCTTTCACGCACAATTCGAAGAATGCGTCGTTGCGTGCAAGGACCAACGCGATGATTCATGTGAAGAATAACTTGGAGTTACACAACTTAAAAATAGCCCGGGTTACTAACGGAGTGACGCTCCCTATGCGTTTGAAACTAATGCCGCCCACGCCTTGATTTATCAAAAATTATTTTAGGAATGACCCGCGTGCATAAATATGCAAACTTACCTGTTCCAATTACCTCAGCCTATTCTTACAAATCTTAGTGCTTTCCCATATTTTTGTAAACGAACCATAGACACATTACCAATATTACAGGGCGTCCAGGAAAGTTCACTCGCGTTCCCGTGACTGACCAAAAGGGAAAACCTTCTGCTACGAAGGGTCAACCAGGTTCAACGCAAGTAGGCCCAGGCCAGGCGAAGCTCATCGACGGGGTTGGTGGGCCTCGCACAGGCCAACCTGTTGATGCCGAGGAGTTGCCCCAAGGTGACGAAACGTTGCCATGGAGAAGCGGCAAACCCGGAGTTCGCCCCAGAGATCGGTCTCTGGAGCAAGCAGGTCGAGAATTAGCAGGCCCGCAACAGGTTCAGCCTTGGACACAAGAGGAGATAAAGCTGAAAAAGACTTCTAGGGATGTGAAAGAGATACCTAGAGAAACACTAGAAGATGTCCAATTGAAACCGACTCAGCAACAAGGGCGAGACGTATCTAAACCGGAATTAGAACAAGTAGACCTAAAGGGTTTCAAAAAGCCTACGCAGAAGGATGTTCAGGTACAAGAGATTAAAAAATCGAAAGAAAAGGCAGGGTTAGCAAGGTGGGGCGAAGTTGAAGACACCACTTTGCTCGACGTTGATCAATCTGAAAAAGTATCGACAGTACAGACAGCGCAACCAAAGGATTGGAGGAAACCAAGAAAAGGAGTATTAACTACAGAAGAAGACACTACCATTTTAGATGTGAAAGAAACGCAACAAATTCTAGTTAAACAGAAACCTAAACCCAGAGATCGTAGCTTGGAACAAACTCGGGAAAAACAGGAAACAGTCCCTTGGACACAAGAAGAGATTAAACTTAAAAAGACGCCATTTGAAAAGAAAGAGATTCCAGTAGAAACCATAGAAGACGTTCAGCTAAAGCAAGGGAAAGTAAAAAGAACCGACCTAGAAGATACTACAATTTTACAAGTCGACGAAACCACAAAACAGGTTATAACAAAAGATGCAAAAACTCAAGACTGGCGAAAGGCGAAGAAAGATACAACGGAAGACAAAACAATCTTAAAAGTTGATGAACAAGAAACTCAGGAACGAACTTGGCGAAAACCAAAGAAACCAACAGAAGTGACTGAAGTGGAAGAAAAACCGGATGCTACTTTACAGCCAACGCCAAAACAACTACCCTGGACTGAAGAAGCAGTTCACCTAAAGAAAACGCTGAAAGAAAAGAAAGATATTGCTGAAGAAACGATAGAAGACGTACACTTGAAACCTACAAAACGAGGACAAAAAGATATTGTAAAACCTGAAGCACCACATCTTAAGCCCACAAAGAAAGATGAAACGCCACAAGAAGTTTCAGAAGTTCACGATTTGAGAAAAGTACCGAAAACAAAGAAAGTTACAAAACATGAAGAATCTAAAGAGACAGCGCATACAGAAGAAATCGTTGAAATTACCGAATCGCAACCTAAACCAAAAAGAATACCCGAAAAACCGCAAAAAGATGAACCGGTGCCTTGGACAAAAGAAGCTGTCCAGCTAAAGAAAACCCAAGTCGAAAGAAAAGAAGTTGACAAAGAAACGATAGAAGAAATAGAGCTGAAACCAAGCACTAAAGGTGCAAAAGAAACCGTAGAAAAAACAAAGATTGGTTTAAAGCGAGTAGAAACAGAGGACACTACAAAATTAACTACAGCGGAAACCGTAGATGAAACTGTATCCTGGAGGAAACCTCAAAAACCAGAAAAACCAACAACTCTTGAACAAAAAGTACAAGAAACCCAGGACGCAACTGAACGCACAGAAGATAAAAAACTAAAGAAACTTCCCGAAAAAATACAACCCAGACCAGAAGAACCAGTTCCCTGGACAGAACAAGTTGCACAACTTAAGAAAACTCCAAAAGATAAAAAACCACTTGAAAAGGAAGACGTCGAGGAAGTGTCTCTCAAACCCATTTCCCAAAAACCAAAAACAACAGAGGAAAAGGCAGAAATACAATTAAAGCGTGTTGATAAAGTTCAAGAAACTGCGGAGGTAGTAGAAGAAACTTCTGAAACAAAATTATGGAGAAAACCACGGAAACCAGAACAACCAAAAACAGCAGAACAAGAAATACAAAAAGTTGAAAGTGTAGAAGAAGTAACAATAGATGAAAGAAAACCTAAGAAACCGGTTGAAAAGGTTCAACCAAAGCCAGAACAACCAGTTCCTTGGACGGAACAGGTTGCGCAACTTAAGAAAACTCCAAAAGACAAGAAACCACTTGAAAAAGAAGACATAGAGGAAGTGTCTCTCAAGCCTATTTCCCAAAAGCCAAAAACGACAGAGGAAAAGGCAGAAATACAATTAAAACGGGTTGATAAAGTTCAAGAAGCTACAGAAGCGGTTGAAGAAACTTCTGAGGCCAAATCATGGAGAAAACCACGAAAACCAGAACAACCAAAAGTAGCAGAACAAGAAATAGAAAAACTTGAAAGTGTAGAAGAAGTAACAATAGATAAAACAAAACCTAAGAAACCTATTGAAAAGGTTCAACCAAAGCCAGAGGAACCGGTTCCTTGGACGGAACAGGTTGCCCAACTTAAGAAAACTCCAAAAGACAAGAAACCGCTTGAAAAGGAAGACGCAGAGGAAGTGTCTCTCAAGCCCATTTCCCAAAAGCCAAAAACAACAGAGGAAAAGGCAGAAATACAATTAAAGCGTGTTGATAAAGTTCAAGAAACTGCAGAGGTAGTGGAAGAAACTTCTGAAACAAAATTATGGAGAAAACCACGAAAACCGGAACAACCAAAAGCAGCAGAACAACAAGAAATAGAAAAAGTTGAAAGTGTAGAAGAAACAAAAATAGATGACAGAAAACCAAAGAAACCGATCGAAAAGGTTCAACCCAAGCCAGAGGAACCGGTTCCTTGGACAGAACAAGTTGCACAACTTAAGAAAACTCCAAAGGACAAGAAACCGCTTGAAAAACAAGAAGCAGAGGAAGTGTCTCTCAAGCCCATTTCCCAAAAGCCAAAAACAACAGAGGAAAAGGCAGAAATACAATTAAAGCGTGTTGATAAAGTTCAAGAAACTGCAGAGGTAGTGGAAGAAACTTCTGAAACAAAATTATGGAGAAAACCACGAAAACCGGAACAACCAAAAATAGCAGAACAACAAGAAATAGAAAAAGTTGAAAGTGTAGAAGAAACAAAAATAGATGACAGGAAACCAAAGAAACCGATCGAAAAGGTTCAACCCAAGCCAGAGGAACCGGTTCCTTGGACGGAACAAGTTGCACAACTTAAGAAAACTCCAAAGGACAAGAAACCGCTTGAAAAAGAAGACGCAGAGGAAGTGTCTCTCAAGCCCATTTCCCAAAAGCCAAAAACAACAGAGGAAAAGGCAGAAATACAATTAAAGCGTGTTGATAAAGTTCACGAAACTGCAGAGGTAGTGGAAGAAACTTCTGAAACAAAATTATGGAGAAAACCACGAAAACCGGAACAACCAAAAGTAGCAGAACAACAAGAAATAGAAAAAATTGAAAGTGTAGAAGAAACAAAAATAGATGACAGAAAACCAAAGAAACCGATCGAAAAGGTTCAACCCAAGCCTGAGGAACCGGTTCCTTGGACGGAACAAGTTGCACAACTTAAGAAAACTCCAAAGGACAAGAAACCGCTTGAAAAAGAAGACGCAGAGGAAGTGTCTCTCAAGCCCATTTCCCAAAAGCCAAAAACAACAGAGGAAAAGGCAGAAATACAATTAAAGCGTGTTGATAAAGTTCACGAAACTGCAGAGGTAGTGGAAGAAACTTCTGAAACAAAATTATGGAGAAAACCACGAAAACCGGAACAACCAAAAGTAGCAGAACAACAAGAAATAGAAAAAGTTGAAAGTGTAGAAGAAACAAAAATAGATGACAGAAAACCAAAGAAACCGATCGAAAAGGTTCAACCCAAGCCAGAGGAACCGGTTCCTTGGACGGAACAAGTTGCACAACTTAAGAAAACTCCAAAGGACAAGAAACCGCTTGAAAAAGAAGACGCAGAGGAAGTGTCTCTCAAGCCCATTTCCCAAAAGCCAAAAACAACAGAGGAAAAGGCAGAAATACAATTAAAGCGTGTTGATAAAGTTCAAGAAACTGCAGAGGTAGTGGAAGAAACTTCTGAAACAAAATTATGGAGAAAACCACGAAAACCGGAACAACCAAAAGTAGCAGAACAACAAGAAATAGAAAAAGTTGAAAGTGTAGAAGAAACAAAAATAGATGACAGAAAACCAAAGAAACCGATCGAAAAGGTTCAACCCAAGCCAGAGGAACCGGTTCCCTGGACAGAACAAGTTGCACAACTTAAGAAAACTCCAAAGGACAAGAAACCGCTTGACAAAGAAGACGCAGAGGAAGTGTCTCTCAAGCCCATTTCCCAAAAGCCAAAAACAACAGAGGAAAAGGCAGAAATACAATTAAAGCGTGTTGATAAAGTTCAAGAAACTGCAGAGGTAGTGGAAGAAACTTCTGAAACAAAATTATGGAGAAAACCACGAAAACCGGAACAACCAAAAGTAGCAGAACAACAAGAAATAGAAAAAGTTGAAAGTGTAGAAGAAATAAAAATAGATGGAAGAAAACCAAAGAAACCGATCGAAAAGGTTCAACCAAAGCCAGAAGAACCGATCCCTTGGACGGAGCAAGTTGCGCAACTTAAGAAAGCTCGAAAAGATGAAAAAATTGTTGAAAAGGAAAAAATTGAAGAGGTTACTCTGAAACCGTTTGCTAAAGAACCTAAAGTTACACCAGAAGAAAAGCCTGAAATTCCTTTAAAAACTACTGAAAAAGTAAGCAAGGACGTAGTAGAAATAGAAAAGGTAGAAGAAACAATAGAAACTCAACCTTGGAGAAAACCGAGAGAACCCGAAAAGCCGGAAGTACAGGAAGTTGTACAGGTCACTGAAACTGAAGAGAAAATAACTAAACCAAAGAAACCGTTTGAAAAGAAGGAAATCGTAGAAACAGTAAAGACAGAGGAAACTGTAGAAACAAAATCTTGGAGAAAACCGAAGACGCCAGAAAAACCAAAAGTTACAGAACAAATACAAGAAATTGAGGTGACAGAAATTAAAGAAAAAGAAATTAAACCAAAGAAACCGTTAGAAAAAGAAGTAGTTACGGAAATGACGAAGGTAGACGAAACTGTAGAAATCAAATCTTGGAGAAAGCCCAAGAAACCGGAACAACCTGAAGTTGTAGAACAGGTAACTGAAAAAACGGTCGATATTACTGAACAAGAAATTAAACCAAAGAAACCAGTAAAACAGATTAGTGAAACAGAAAAAATAGAAGAAACTGTTGAAACAAAATCTTGGAGAAGGCCAAAGAAACCAGAAACACCTCAAGTTGCTCAGCAAGAAGTACAAGAAATTGAACAAGAAACAATTACCAAAATCGATGAAAAGGTGAGTAAACCCAAAAAACCAGTTGAAAAGAAAGAAATTGTGGAAACGGAAAAAGTTGAAGAATCTACTGAAAAAATATCGTGGAGAAAACCAAGAAAACCAAAACAACCAGAAGAACTAACACCTGCAGAAGTACAACAAATTGAAGAAAAGGAAATAGTCGATATCAGACAAGAAGAACAGCAGCCGAAGAAAATTCCTGAAAAGTTCCAACCAAAGCCAGAGGAACAGGCACCTTGGACTGAACAAATTGTGCAACTTAAGAGGGCTCCTAAGCAAAAGAAACCAACTGAAAAAGAAGAAATGGAAGAAGTAACATTAAAACCTGTAGCTAAGGACACAGAGGTAACGCCAGAAAGAAAAGAGGAACAAAAATTAGAGAAAATAGATCAAGAACTTATAGAGGCAGAAAAGCCAGAAGAAACTCCAGAAACTATATCTTGGAGAAAACCAAAACGTCCAGCGAAATCTAAAGTTACTAAAGAACAAAAGGAAGAAGTTACAGAAACAGTAACAACAGAAAAAATAGAAGAGGAAGTAAAACCGGAAAAACAAGAGGAAGAAAAGACCGTTGAAGACATTTCAGAAACAAAATCATGGAGAAAACCTCGAAAACCCGAAAAGCCTACAGTAGCAGAACAAGTACCAACTATCGAAGACGAAGTAGAAAAACCAGTAAAAGATGAGAAACCAGAAGAACAAATTCCATGGACAAAGGAAACTGTGCAACTCAAACGAACTAAAAAAGAAAAGAAACCTTTACAACCTGAAACGATGGAGGAAGTTGTCCTTAAACTTGTGAAAAAAGAAACTGCAGTCGAACAAGAAACTTCTGTGGCTGAAATAGCCGAAGTAGACTACCAAAAGCAGGTAGAAAAAGAAGAAATTATTGAACAAGATACAAAAACTAAAAAGCGTAAGCAGCGCAAAGAAACAAAAACAAAGAAAGTTATTGAAGAAACTGATGCACTTCAACCTGAAAAAACTTATTTAGTGGAAGAAACGGTAACAGAAGTTGAAGATACTATTGTACTTAGATTAGACCAAGCTAAAGAAAAACCTAAACCTGAAGAAATTACTGAAGAACTACCGAAACCCGAAAGAAAACCCAAAAAGGAAAAAGTAGAGAAAGTTGTCCAAGAAGAAAGAATAGAAGATGTCAAACTAAAACCTGTCAAGAAACCAGAAAAATCTACCGAAGAAGCAGTTCTAGAAACTGTTACATTAAAGGCAATTCCAAAACGCGAAATTGCAGAAGCGGAAGAATTGTCTGTGCAGCCAGAAGTACCAATGCCAATGAAGGAAGAAATCGCCGTTATACCGGATGATTTAACAAAATATGAACCCGAAAAAGTAGAAAAATACGAAGAACCCGAAAAGATAAAGAAAGAGGAAGAGGTAAAACCAGCTGCTCCATGGCGTCGGCAACCAAAACCAAAACCGGAAGAAGTCGTTGAAGAACCAGTCAAAATTAAAATTGGAAAAGGAAAAATACCAAAAGAGGAAGATATTAAGGAAGAAGTTCATCTTAAACCAATACCGAAAAAACCAAAAGAACCGGTAGAAGACAAAGAAAAGCCTGAATTGATTGAAAAACCAAAATATCACGAAGAACAACCAGAACCTGTAGAAATATCTCTTAAGCCCATCGATAAAAAAGATCGGGTTACTAAACCTAAGGAAGATGAGGAAGTACCCGTCGACATCAAAGCTGAAAAACCAGTAGAGGAAGTCCCAGAAGAAAAATCCTCAATGCCGTGGAGGCGTCAACGAAAAGAAAAGATAGAAGAGACGCCAGAGGAGAAGAAATGGCCCACCGGTAAAAGAAGGCCAAAGGACGTCGAAGAGCAAGAAAAGGTAGAACTCAAACCAATACCTAAGCCTAAAAAGGAACCTAAAGATGATGAAATCCAAGCTATACCTGAAGTTGTGCCTAAAGTGGTATCTAAAGAAGAAGAAAAGGAAGAAGTTGTACTAGAACCTTTCCAACCAACAGAAATTACTAAATCTGAAGATAAACAAGAGGAAAGGGCCCCATGGAGAAGACCGAAGAAACCAAAGGTGCCAGAAGAAATAGAGCAACAAGAAGCAGTTCCTGAAGTTGTTCTAAAACCTGTTAAACAACTTCCTAAACCAGAAGAGGAAGTTCCGGAAGACGTACAACTTAAACCCACACCGAAAAAACAAGTTGTAGAGCAAACTGAAATTAAGAAACGAAAGATACGGCGCAAGCATAGACGTGCAGGGGATATTAAATTTGAAGATGAAGAAGAAGAAGAAGAAGAAATTTGTTCTGTGGAGTATGTGGAACCTCTTAAACCTGAGTTAGTTCCAACTAAACTAGAAGATGTAAAAGAAATTTCTCCTCAACCAGTAGAAACAGTGCAGTCGGAAGCTCAAATAACATTAGTCGAAAGAGAGACTACTGTCAAAGAAGAAGTGGTGGCGGAGAAACCTGAACCTGAAGAAGAGCAAATATATCAAAAAGAAATGCAGGTGGATGTTGTTTCAAAGAAGGCAGTCAAAGAAAAACGTCGTGTAACATATTTCGATGACAGCGACCGTCCTCTGCCAGAACTAGAAATTATCACCCAAAAGAGAAGTACCGAAGGCGTTGACAAAGTTCCTGAGGAACCAGTGGTAGAGGATGTTGAGGTACGAGAAGACAAGCGTACTGTACGAAAATCTCTTGTACAAAAAACAGCAGCTGAAATACCTATATCTAAACCTAAACCGAAACCTCCTAGATTTGTTAAGAGGGTTGAGCCTGTTGTTGCGGAAAAAGATAAGCCTGCTCGACTAGTATGCAAAGTTGAGGGCACTCCATTCCCAGAAATCAGTTGGTATCGCAACGAAGCACTCTTCAAGCCTAATGAACGTGTTCAGATGACGGTAGTTGAAAATACCGTCACATTGGAGTTCGCAAATATTCAACCACAGGATGTAGCCGTATACTCTTGCAGAGCAACAAACCCTGCGGGAGTTGCAACATCTACAGCGAATCTAGTTATTTTAGGTATCTACCGATGTGTGCTGAGTGTTCCTTTTCTGTTTATTGTTTTGATTATCCGTTATGCAATTGCATCTATTTTTAACTTGCTTGTTTGTGTATCTGCGCTGTTTAATATTTGCTGCTGTTGTTTATCCCTCATTCTAACAGTTTATTAATTTTGTTGCAATTTTTAGAAAAAGAAGAAAGTGGAGTAGCTCCACACTTCAAGCAACCACTGAAACCGCACATTGTGGAGGAAAACAAGAAGGCGATATTGGAATGTGTTGTATTTGGCACACCTACGCCAGCAATTAAATGGTTCCAAAACGAGAAAGAAATTAAACCGGACAGGGCGAAGAAAATTTCATATAACCCAGAGACGGGTGTCGCAACGTTGGAGATACTAAAGCCTACCCCCGAAGACGAAACCATGTTCACAGTACGAGCTGACAATAAATTTGGCCAAGCACAGTGCCGAGCAAATCTAGTAATATCAAAGGCAGTAGGCGTTACACAACCAGTAGTAATGCAAGCACCAAAGATCACAAAACCTTTGAAAGCTACTGTTGCTAAATCTGATAAGGAAGTAGTGCTGGAAGCAGAGTTTGAAGGCGTACCTACACCTGAAGTTACTTGGCTGAAGGACGGAAAAGAAATCAAGCCGTCCACTGATGTTAAAATTACAACCACTGAAGAGAAGACAGTTCTACGTATATCCAAAAAGAGTCCAAAAAAAGCAGGTAAATATGAAGTTCGCGCTGTTAATCCCAGGGGTGAAGCACGCAGTTCCGGATCGGTTACTATAACTGAAGACAAAGAAATGCTAGAATCAGTCGCGCCCAGGTTTATTCAGCCAATTAAATCACAAATTGTAACACCAGGAGAAACTGTTATTATGGAAGCGGTTGTCGAAGCCCAGCCACTGGCTTCCTTCCAATGGTACCATGGGGTAAATCCCTTAATATCATCCCCAGAGGTACGGATAACCACTTTAGATAACCGTTCCGTACTATTAATCAAGGAGACGACGTTTAAAACCGCCGGGCCGATCACGTGTCGTGCAGAAAATGCAATAGGCTCAGTCACTAGCACAGCAAATATTGAAGTCATCGAAGAAACAGAATGGGAAGAAACGACTGAATTGGTATATCCCAGATTTGTGAAACAGTTAACTCCAATTACGATCATGGATGGCGAAAAGGTCACGCTCACCTGCCAAGTCACAGGAAAGCCCATTCCAAAAGTGCAATGGTTCTTCAACGAGCAGCCCGTTCATGAAGCCAAAGACGTTACCATTTCTCAAGACTCGGAAGGTGTGTGCATGCTTGCCATTGCAGAAGCATTCCCTGAAAATGCAGGGGAATACACTTGCCATGCGGTAAATAAAATTGGAGAAGCAGTATGTAAAACTACTCTCATTGTCGAAGGTAATGCTCTTTTAAGGTATTTGAAGAAATAACAGAATTTAGTTTTGACACTTCTTCCAGCTTATGAATACCTCGCTGATTCTGAACTTGGCATGATGACGGGCCCAAGTGGATCTGAAGAAGATCTTCTAGATAAGGTACTGGTAAAATTATCATTTAAGGTACTAAAACTAAATAATTTTTTTCTACATAGACGTTAAGCGATCTCGAAATGCAATCAGACAGTGAAGTAGAGTGCGCTCCCAAAATCATAAGAAAATTGCCAGAAGTAATAACCACTAAAGATGGAGACGTTACAAGGTTGCAACTTACGTGTATTCTTTAGTTACCATTTAATAACTTTTTGTTTTTGAAACATTTAGACTGGAAGTTAAAGCAATTGGTAAACCAAAACCAGAGGGTAGATGGCTTAAACAGGGAGAAGAAATTCACCCATCCAAGGAATTTACCATCGAGAACTTTGAAGATGGCACATCAGTGCTTACAATTTCCGAAGTATATCCAGATGATACAGGAGAAATTGTTTTCGAAGCTCATAACCCGTTGGGCGTTGCTGTTACCACAACCGAATTAACAGTAGAAAGTTAGTATTTTACGTAACAGACGAAGTTATAAATTTGCATTGCTTAATGTAATTTAATAATCTGCTATTTTTCAGTTTTTATTTTAATTTTCAACCGCTTCGTTAGTGCAGCAACAGACATAATACACAAACAATTTAAACTGCCCCCTTTGTTACACCTTGATTAATCTATTTAACCGTGTTCACAAATCATACGGAATTCCACCGGAAAATTGTGAATACGGCGTGCTTAAATACTCCAAATACTAAATATTTGATTTCTAGGTATTGTGGGAACGAAAGAGTACAGGAAACCCGAATGGGTTACACACATGGAAGAGCTTCAGGAAGCACTACAAGGTAACGAAAGATTCAGTGGTTTAGCTTGCATGTCACGTGTGGCTAGGTCCCATGATTTGTCAGTGGATAGTTTAGAGGTATCAAGCGTGTGTTCATCAAAGCAAGGTAAACAGCGCTGTGCTTCGCTGGACTATTCAGATTCCGCCTCTATATTTAAAACGCTGTCGAACACTTCATCGGACGAACACCAAAACCGAAATGCTTCTCGCAGCTGCCGATTATCAGAAGGACAGTCGATTACATCAGTTTGCAGTGAGCCAATCAGCAGGCAAAAAACTAAATTAGGGTTTGTTCAGTCAGCCATGGCAGACTATTTGAATTCTCACAGACACTCCTTGAGCTCTGTTATGGAGCTCATTGATGCCACAGAAAGGGAAAGGCAGGCGGACAAAGCCCTGAATACCAGTTTGGAAATGCCCAAGCTGCACGTTTGCGAACCACAGATGTCCGTCTACGAGATGGAAAAACAAGCCGAGACAGTATTTTTACCCGATCTTGATAATTCCGACGAGTATCTCAATAACAGAAAATATCCTCAAGAAGGTTCAAACTACTACATTTTATCTCCTATCGAGGAGAACACGGAGCCATCCACAGAGAGCGGCAGTTTTGGTGGCAGTAACGGACTGGATAGACGAAGACTCAACTTTCATACGTCGCGTATATTTTCCAGTTCATGCGACCCAATTCCATCAGAGCTAATGGATTCCGCCCCAGTAATGGAAAAGTACCAAACTTTCCCTAGATCGAGGAGTTCTATTAGTTTCCGACAGAGATATGACTATTACCACGAAACAACTATGTATCCGTTAGAGCCGCGAGAACTAGACCCTTCGGCATTCTTTCAGCTGCACACGGCAGACAGTCAAGAAGAATTGCAAGAGTTTTTATTGCTGGAAAGCGAATGCATGAGCGATAGTAAAGGACGTGGTTTAGCTACAGCTTTTCAGCTTTCAGACGACAATCTCTCTATTCCAGAAGACACCCACAAAACTAATGCTGGTCTAGGTAATTTAACAATCTTAACTCGTTTTCTGTGTGTTGCTAATTCTAATATGCATGTGTGTTTTTGCATTTCTGTAGATCACTGATTATTGAGATAAGATAAGCTAAGGAACAAGGCGAGTAATCTAGTCAACAAAGGTTAGTGTATTGTTTTGCCCCAGTCACTATTTCTTTCTAAAATTATTTATAAAAAATTACAGCTACTCGAAGCGTTCCTACATTCGTCCAGGAAATCAAAGACATACGAACAACCGAATTAGAGACAGTCACATTCGAGTGCATGTTTTCTGGAACACCAACTCCAGGTAATGCGCTGTGGACTCCTCAGCGGTGCCAATTTGTAAAATTCTGTATTTCAGATATTGTTTGGTATCACAACAACAAAGTAATACGCAACACTGAAAAAGTCAAGGTAAGAATTCAGGACAACGTTACAACCTGCACCGTTAAAGACGTATCAGATGAGAACGTAGGAACGTATCTGTGCAAAGCCGTCAGCGATGCAGGCATCGCCACCACTAAAGCCAAGTTGTATGTACAAGAAATACCACTTGAGAAGAAACTGAAAATAAAGAAGGCGCAAGAGGAGGAGGAAAAGATTAAAAAGGAAAGGGTAAAGATCGAAAAGACGATAATAAAGAAGAAGAAGAAGGGAGTATCTGTAACGGAAGAAGAAACCAAACACGTAGATGTGCAAGAAGTGCAGGCAATTGAGGGCACCGAAGAAATTAAAGAAGTCACCGATGAAAAGGCAAAGGCTCAACCGATCATTCCCGTGCAGGAACCAGTATCAACAGAGGCGACCGCAAGCTGCAAGAAGATCGACGAGGAGACTGAAACGTTCGAAACACTGGAGCAAAGGGCGGAAAAGAAATTGCTGCCCCAGGAGTCTCTCTCTGTGTCCGACATTATCCCCGAAGATATATTGCAGGAGATGAAAGACCGGAAGCCTGAAACAGGCACGGCCTCTACAGAAATTAAACCATCGGTTTCGGAAAGAGCCACAGTGACTGAAGTTAAGCTCGAAGACATTATAGAGCGTGTGGAAAAGATAATCGTCAAAGAAGAACTGCGAATGGCCAAAGAGGTAACCGAAATGATGGACCTCATCAAGGCGAAGGAATTCGGACCAGGAGAGCATCCTCTTCGGGAACTTGCAGAGATTGGGTATCTGATAAAGACTGGGGTTACGGTCAACGAAATTACAGTTTTGTACAACGAAGACAAGTTCCCATCCTTGAAGACACCTCACGCGCAATCCGCCCTTGTCAATGTCGTGGAACGCAAGGGCCACAGCCCTTTGATATCGGAAGTTCTAACCGAAGAAACGACCAGCGATGAGGGGAAACTGGCAGCGACAGTTGGGTTCAAGGCCTTCATGAAGATGATCGAGATGAAGCACGCCACCGTCGAAGAGGTGCTCACGCAGTTTGCACCGGACGACTTCGTTCAGCGTGTTTGGGAGACAACTGAAGCTAGAAAGGTAGGTTCTGTGATTGCTAAAAAGTCAAATGGGTTACACTTGGAATCGTTGCAGGATATCAGCAAAATAGGAGCTACTGAAACCGTTACGATCTCCAAGAAAACAGAAATTCATGTTGGTGAGTGCGAGTTTGTGCGTGATTTTGAGACTTTTGTATTGTGCCATATAAGACTGATTTGCTCCAGCTTTATTGTACTAATTTATATGTTTTTGTTTATATATAAGCAAGCACGTTCCAATGATGTAAATAAATGTGTCCTAGCTAACACTATTAATGTATTATATTGATTTTTTGTGTTAAATAATAATTGACCTAGCGAACCATTGATGTTCCAGCATACCACATAGACCATTCCTCCGAACAAAATACAAACACATGTATGACCTATGCAAAAAATAAATTCGAAATGGGCACTTAAAAGTGTAAAGTACACAAATAAGTATTGTGCAACTTCGTTTTAGTATTAAATAGCTTGTATCTTTCTAACCTACTTGAATTTTTTATCAGATCGATATAAACAAAAATTCTTGCCTTCCACACTGTTATTAGTATGCAGTGTGTCCATGGATTTTTATTCAGGTAAAGCACCTTTTCTCTTCCATATCTGGAAAAAAATTTTAGAATCTGAACAGCTTAGGCCCTGGACACACGTGGATTCTGTATGCGAGATACCGGTATCCCAGATACAGAAAATACAAGCGCTCAAATGGAGTTGTTCACACGGCATTCGGCGACGCATACAGTATCGCGCTGCAGAATTTCGGTATTTGTCCTTTTCGGCCGCCGGTGACAAATTCTGTATCTCGGATACCGATTTACCATTAGACCCTGGACACACATAGATTCCGTATGCGGGATACAGAATCGCGGTCTGTTCAGACGCGGCGACTGTATCTGCTACGCGGGCCTTCAGTCACTTGCGAGAACAGTTCAGTGCCGTGCTGTTATGGACCTAGTATTGCTGTTCTTTGTTTCTGTCTAATTAGTCTGGATGTGCTGTATTCTAAGACAGGGATTGGACTCGACTAAGCTAATAAATTTTTCATTGTCAAATAATGTGCGCTCCATGATCGTTGTATAGCAACGAACGCACTGTTTATTCGATTTAAATAGAAGTTGAAGAAAATCTGCTACGTCTATGATATGATATCGTGTGTTCTGGCTCGCAAAAGTATGCGTGTGTGAACGGCTCCATGGTTCTAATGGTAAATTGTTACCCGAGATACAGAATTTTTCGCCGGCGCCGGCGGCCGAAAAGGACAAATACCAAAATTCGGAAGCGCGATACTGTATGCTTCGTGTGAACAGCTCCATTTGAACGCGTGTATTTTCTGTATCTGGGATACCGGTATCTCGCATACAGAATCGACGTGTGTCCAGGGCCTTAGTGTCGTATTTAGAACAGAAAAAGTACTTTACCCGAAAAAAAAAATTTTTATCTACCGCCGAGGCGTCCTTAATTTGAACTAATCAAAAATGTACTTACTTCAAATAAGGACTTAATTCCGAAATATGTAATTCCATTTTTTATCAACCGTACCACATCATACTAGTCAAAATATTTTCGTCGATCTTCTGAATCAACTTTGGCTATTTCCATGGCGATTACTATACACACAAAGAATGGCTCTCCAATTTTACATGTGTTTTAATGCAAAATAAAACATATTGTTGCTTTAACCAGCATGCTAGCCGAGTGTTTCCTTCCCCGCTCTACTGGAAACTCATACCCTTACTTTCTCCACAGATGAGAGTGTCGAGGTTACAAAAACAAAAGTTGTAAAAGAGGGCATTGATGAAGGTAAGACTGAGTATGATTAGTGTTATTTGATTTTCTAATTCTAATATAAAAATAGCGCTTAAGGGAAAACAGTATTTTTTGGGACGTCTACAGATGTATTTTTTTGGGGATAGAAATAAAATCGTGTCAGATTTTTTGAGTGTTGCTCCATGAGCCAGACGATACAATCCGCAGCAAATTTTAAAGATTGTGCCTGAGCTGTGGACGCACTTACACGTATTAAAAACATAATTGGAGATATATTTTATATTTTTGATATTTTACTTGAACAATTCCAAAAGTTAAAAATGTAATCTGGCAAATTCCATATTGATTCTATGCCTGTTTAAATGCATTTATAGCTCGATTTTATTATAAGACTGTTATAAGACTTAATATGGATAGTGTAGATTATACTCTAACGATTTCCTTTTTTTATAGTTAAAGTGGTAAGTTTTTTAATATCCCAAATATTATTTTTAAGGCAATTATTTTTCTGACGTCCCTATCTATTTTTAGTGTTAGCGCAATAAAAATACGAAGGACGAGTTGGCCAAGCCGTTGCTTACATTGACACCTTAACTGACATTTGTTTATGAACAATTAGAATATGCCAAGCGAATTTGATGATAAATTGCTTGCAATTTTTCATTTTCTAGTCTAGGAAATCGTGCCCTAAATTACTGATTACATTAAAACGTTGCGAAGTTCAGTAGATGGAAATCAACCCACTTGCTGAACTTCAAATGCGCATTTTTTCTTCTTAGTTGTAGCACTGTTAGTTATTAACACACTACAGCACATTTTTCCTAACTATCTTTTTTTAACACGTAACAATTTTTAAATGTTATCAGTTATTTAGTGCAAACTATTGAGGCATAATGTAGAAAAATCAAGAGGATTTTTAAATAACAAGTAGGCGCTAATTATTCAAAGACATAAATTTGACGATTAACTGTACCAAGGAAAAATTGTTAAGCAGCACTTAGCTAAAATTCGTCCTACGTTTTAGTATATAGATTAGTGGCTTAAGCGCTCTCTCGCGATTCTTAGCGAATCCGCCTTGCCGCCCTGATAACAGCTATAAGTAAATAATTAAAAGCTGAAATGTAGTTTTGCAATGCCATTCGACATAAGTGTTTAAGTAGCATGGCTTACTGTGATCGAACGTAATGCTTCGCTTGAGCTTCAGCTTCAGCTAGTAATAGGTGAGTGAGTTTGTTTCTCTTGTATTATCTTATTTCTTCTATGAAATATGTAACACATAGCACTACTACACTTACGAACACTTCTCTCTTTAATGCTTCCGTTAAGCAGTCTAATATCACACTCAAAGCTTAAACGCTCCTTCTAGTCGAAATAGTTGTATATATATATATAGCGATAATTTAGTCGACACTGTCTGTGTAAACGAAACACAAAACAGTCGTACACTTTCACAGAAACCCTTGAAGTTGAAGAAGAGATAGTACGCAAGGCAGCCGTTGAGGCTAGCGATAAACTCCCAGAACAAACACAACCCACACGAACTGAAAGCGTGCAGATTACAGAGTTGCCCGTTGATCAAGAAACTATAACAACGGAGTCCTTCGGCATCGTCACCCATCCTGAAGAGAAGATTGTGCAGGACACGAAAAAAGAAGAAGAAGAGATTATAGTAATTGAGAAAACCAGAACGGGAAAGATCAAAACCATTAAAAAGAAAGTGCCCAAAAAAGAGGAAGAGGAAGTGGTTGAAATTGAAATAGAGGTGAAAGGTGGACAAAAACGCATAATTAAAAAGAAAATAACAGCTCATACTCCTGATATTAACGAGGAAGTTATCGACGAAGAAAATATAGGAGTTGTAAAGCCTTTCCTCACGTCTCCTGAAAAACAATTTCCAGTCGACACGCCTTACGTTCTATCTGAGACTACGCCCACGAGGCAAGTCACAGAATATTCTACAGAGCATGCAGAAAAACAAACGGTCGACATTAATTTGATAACACATTCCGCCATATCTAAAGAGGAAATAACATCCCAAGATAAAGAAGAAGTTAGTAAGGATATAGATCAAATAACATATACGGCAACAAAAACTATTGATGTCGTTGAGCCATACGAGGTAACGGAGCAGGACGTGCAAACCGTCCCTGGTATTTTCGAGGGTAAGTTAAAACCGCAAACAGCTGAAGCAAGTCCACGATTTACTCAGAGCGAAAGCTTGGCAGTGAGTGAGGTTCAAGAAGGACACGGGGTAACTGACATTCAAGAGGAACAGACCAAGGATAGTAAAGCTTCAGTTTCGCTGTTGCTGAAAGAAGCAGCAGGTATTGCTGAAACTGAAGTATCACAACGAGAAGAAGATTTTGAAGCTGGAAAGCTGCCCGGAACTGCTCAAGCGAGCAAAACAATTAGCACCAAGGAAAGCATTTCTGTAATGGAGGTGCAAGAAGGAGTGGCAGAGGACAAGTTCGATGGTACCTTAAAAACGCTTCCTGTGAAACCCAAAGTTGACATAAGTGCCGTAGAGTCTCTAATTGTAAGTGAAACCATGGCTGAAGTTAAGCCAGGCAAACACCTACCAGAGGCGTTTGTCGCGACCGAGATAGCAAACACAAATTTTATTCCCCAGAAACAATTGGTATCTTCGGAAACAATAGCCCCTGAACTCGAGGGCGAGTATATTCCAGGAAAGCTACCTCCTAGTCAAACAGCTGGTATCGGTGTAACAACTGGCGAAAGCGTTGTAGTCGAGCAACCACAAGTTCAAGATAAAGAAACCATGTTTGAAGAAGGTAAAAAGCCTGAATCGACTACAGCTTCAGAGGAAATCGTCTTGTTGGAAGGCATTACTGTAACTGGAATTGATACCCAACAGCCTCAAGGCAAAGTTGAAGATGAAAAAGTTGAACATCAAACTGCAGATGTTGAGTACTTGACTAAAGAATCCATCGTAACATCAACGAATATTGCTGTAGAAAGCGGTAAAGATTATTCACCTGACGATAAGCCTGAGTCTAAAACAGCTGAAACGACGCTTTCGTGTTTAGAAACAAGCGGTGTTTCCGAAGTTTCAGTTCAAGAATCGGAAGGCGTTTTAGCGCCAGACTCTAAGCCTAGTGAAAGCATAGCCGAGGCATCAGTAAAACCTAGGGAACCTCTTACGATTTCACAAGTTGAAACTGCTGACATACCTTCAGATTTTGCAGATTTTCCTAAATATAAAACTGAAGAGGCCACTTCCGACGTTCAAACACAAGAAGCTAAAGAAATAACAGTAACACATGTAAGTGAGAAGGAATCAACCTATTCTGAAGAAAAGCCTTCCGAATTCAATGTAGAGACATCGTACACTAGAACACAACAAGAAATTGAAATAACGCAACAAGAGACGATGGAATCTGAAGGTAAATTAAAACTGGAAGAAGTACCGGAGAGTCAGATAGGAAAAGAAGTATCTACTCACAGTTTACCAACTGGTGTTACTGAGGAAATAAATCCAGAAAGCAGAACTGGAGATCTTACTGATGAAGGTCCTGCAACTGGCGTTGCTACAACAAGCCAAACAACTCACACGGAAACTGTTATTGCCGAGGCAATTTTAGGTGAAACCTTAAAACAGTATAGTCCCGATCAACAACCTGAAAGTAAGCAAGCAGAAATTGCATTGTCCCCTGAAGAAGGCATTAATGTTACTGAGGTATATGTCAAGGACAAAGAAAGAGAATACGTCCCTGGAGAAGCGCCGACAAGCTACCAGGCTTCAGCAGACATCAGTGGACAAATTGTCGCAAACACAACGGAAATACAAACAAACTTTTTACCAGAAAATATAGCTGAAGATAAGCCCACGGTGGGTTATGCAAAACCCGAACAAGACACTTTCGAAGGTGTGCAAATTATTCAATCACAAACGGGAGAAAAAGAAGGTGAACACACACGAGATGCTGTTCCTGAAATGAAGCAAGCACTTATGGATATAGAAGAAGGAAATGTGCAAGTAAATGTTATGCAAGTGCAGCCCCATGAAAAGGAAGATGAATACACGGCAGGAAGCAAACCATCGGAAATATCAGCAACACCATCGGTTGAAAGCCAGGAAGTAATCGTACAATCTCAAATACAAACTGTTGTTCACGCTGATGAACTACCGGAAGAGGAACCTGTTACTGGTAGAGCGAAGAAGTACGCCCGGCCATTTACGGAATTAATAGTAACAGAATCTAACGTAACGGATATTGAAAAAGACCTACCTAAAGATATATTTCCAGACCAAAAGAAGGCCGGTGTCGATATTATACCAGGGCAAGGTATCTCGGTAACTACGGAAGTTGTAACGGACGACAAGGAAGCGTACATGGAGTCCTATTCCCAACCTGCAGAAAAGCAGGCGTCCCTTGAAATCTTACAAAAGGAAGTTGCCGTCAAAGAACAGATAGTTGCTGATTCGCACGTCGGGCGGTTTTCCAAAGAATCCCCTGAAAAAGAAATCGCCCAATCTCATCAAGATACTTCTCACTACCTTGTTCAGTTTCAAGCCACTCCTGGTGAGTTGGAAGGCCAACATGCCCCTGAAATAAAACCAGATGAAAAGCGCATTGATATTACGTTCGAAGAAGGTTCAAGTGTGAACGTAACACAAGTGCAACCTCAGGATAAGGAAAAGCCACTTGAGGAAATGGTTTTACCAGAAAGTGTTCAGGGGACCTCAGATATATCGTCTCACGGTGTTGCAGTCAAATCCGAAGTACAAACTGATGATTCTACTAAACAAATTCCAGATCAAGAAATGACAAGCGCGACAGCCACTGCAGATCAGACAGCACTACTAAGTTTAATACAAAGCGAATCTGTTGCTGCTGAAAAAGAATCTACCTTCTCAGAAACAAAACCTGACGCACAAACGGCTAGCTCTGACCTTGAATTGGGTGAAAGTTTGTCTGTTACTGCTGTAATACTGGGCGATACTGAAAATAAACTTGAAGAGCAGGAAAAGCCAGAATACCGCACGGCAGAAGCAGATATTACAGGTCAAGATGTAGCGCAAAAGACTGAAACGTATTCGAGTGATACGTATGACAAGTTTGATAAAGAATCGCCTGCTCAAGTTATAGCATCCGTAGGCCATTTAGAACAACAAAGTATAGTTCAAACTGAAGCAACCATAGGAGAATCGGAAACAACCTTTGAAAAAGATAAAATTCCAGAATCCAAACAGGCAAATGTAGAATTTGAAGAGAAAATCATTCCCTCAGTGGGTGAAGTAACAACTACAGAAAAAGAAGGCCTATATGCACAGCCAGAAGAAATAGCACCCTCGAAGGCAACATTCGATATTACAGGTCAAGGTGTAGCTGAAGTCGGGGAAGTAGTGCCAGAAAGCAGCACAGGCCAAGTGCCTGTAGATGAATCAGTGCAAGTACAAGCTAATGTGGAGCAGTCGACTTTTGAAGGCCTCATACAAACCCAATCATCGGTTAGGGAAGCGGGAACTGCATTTGACGAGTCTCCAGCCGAAAGCAAACAAGCTGAAATTGAATTTATAGAGAGTAAAAGCATTACAATTACAGAAGTTACACAAGGAGATTCGGAATCGGTACAACAGCCAGCATTAGCAGCAAACGAACAAACTGCTGTACCTCAAATTGATGCATACGAAATAGCACAGAAATCTGAAGTAACTCCGAGCGACGCAATAAAGGTTGTAGATACTGAAAAACCGGAAACGGCATCAGCTCAAACTGACCATTCCACATTTACTAGTTTACAGCAAACTGAAACTGTTACATCGGAAATTGAAGGAGATTTCGAGAAAGATAAGCAGCCGGAATCAAAAACTGCATCTGTACAAATCGATGAAGATCAAAGTATTACAGTAACTTCGGTAGTAACAGACAGTAAAGAAACTGAACTGACTCCTGAGGAAATACCTCAGTCAAGTGTGGCGGAACTTGAACTTATAAGTGAGAAAGCGTTACCCACCACATTAAAAGTTACTCCTGAGCTAATGACAGGCTCGTTGGAAATAGATTCTAAAGATGAAGTCAACGCAGTTTCAGAAACAATTCTGTTAGAAACAGTTACGCAAACTGAAGCTGTTGCGGCAGATAGCGAAAAAGTTCTGCCAGAAGATGAAAAACCAAGCGCTGTAATTGCTAATTTCGGTGTAGAGTCCCGTAAAGGTGCTTTGACGTGTGAAATTACCTTAGGAGAAAATGAAGAATCTTACAAGCCAGAAGTATTACCTTTCACTAAAACAGCACATGTGGATATGGATGCTGCTCATGGTGTTGTTGAACAGAATATCACCCAAACAACAGACGACACGGCCGATTTGAAAGAATCTAGGCCGACCGAGGCAAGTGCTGAAGAAACTCGTGATACATTAGAAAGCATCATTGTATCAGAAAGTAGAATACAAGAAAAGGAGAAGGATTTCACAGAGGAATTTAAACCAGAAACAGTAAATGTCGATGTAAACGTTGAACAAGGTAAAATTGTTCAGAATGTAACTGAAATTATTACAGAAGATAAGGAAGAAAGACTAGATACGATTGGTACTCCACAAGATAAAAAAGCCACGCCAAATATTGACAGTCACGAAGTAGCAGAAAAAACAGAGGTTCAAACAGAATCTATTGCTTCAGAACTAACAGAAGAAGGAGTGACTAAATCTACAGCTAACGTGAAGCAAACAACGGTGGAAGGAATCATACAAACTCAAGTGGATATCAAAGAAAGTGAGGAAGCATTTACTTCAGAATTAAAAATGGTTCCAAAAACTGCCGACGTTGGAGTTGACGAAGAAAAAAGTGTGGTTATCTCAGAAGTCATGGCCACGGAAAAGGAAAACGTTTTAGAAGAATCTAAGCAACCAGAAACTACTACAGCACAATTCGATATATTAAGCAAAGAAGTCGCATCAAAAATGGAAGTTCTACCGGAAGCAACGGTAGGCGATTTTATTGAAGATGCTACCGACAAACTTACGGCTGATGTCAAACAGACTCCTATAGAAGGCCTAATACAAACACAGGCAAATATACAAGAAAACGAAGCTCCATTTACTGAGGAATTAAAAATGGTCACTAAAACAGCTGATGTGGCATTAGAACAAGCAAAAAGTATAACTACGTCAGAAACCTTAGCAAATGAGATGGAAAATATACTGGACGTTACTCAAGCTCCCGATAGCAGTACGGCTCAAGTAGATATTTTAAGCAAAGAGGTTGCAGAAAAATTGGAAGTCGCTAGTCATTCCGTTGCATCAGACTTTACGAGAGATTCGGTCGATGAACTAACCGCTGTTGTAAAACAAACACCCATAGAAAGTATTATTCAATCCCAACCTAACGTTCAAGAAACAGAAGCGCCTTTTACGGACGAATTAAAAACAGTTACAAAAACAGCAGACTTCTCGGTAGAGCATCAAAGAGGGGTTACCATTTCTGAAGTTCTGTCTGTTGAAAAAGAAAATATACTAGAGGTTTCGCAACAACCCGATAGTGGAGTTGCTCAACTAGATATCACGGGAAAAGAGGTAGCCGAAAAAATGGAGGTTCGTACCGAGGCCGTAGCTTCCGATATTACAGAAGATTCGATAAGTAAATCTACCGCCGATGTAAAACAAACGCCAGTTGAAGGCATTATCCAATCGCAAGTTAACATACACGAAAAGGAAGCACCATATACGGAAGAATTAAAGACGGTAACCAAAACAGCCGACTTTTCCGTTGAACATAAAACAAGTACGTCAGTTTCAACAGTTACGCCTTCAGAAAAAGAAAGTATTTTAGAAGTTACTGAACAACCGGACAGTGCTGTAGCACAAATCGATATTCTCAGTAAAGAAGTTGCAGGGCAAATGGAAGTTCTCGCTCAAGCAACCATTTCAGATTTTAAAGAAGACGAAGTTAATAAATTTACTGCTGAAACTAAACAAACGGAGGTAGAAGGTATCATCCAAACGCAAGCAAATGTACATGAAAGAGAAGATGCGTTAACGTCCGATCTGAAACCCGTTGTCAAAACTGCGGAGTTACTGTTTGACGAAGAAAAGAGCGTCACTGTTTCTCAAGCCCTTTCAACAGAAAAAGAAGATATCCTACAAATACCTCAACAGCCAGATCTTAGTACTGCAACATTCGATATTCTTGGAAGAGAAGTAGCATCGAAGATGGAAGTTCTTACAGAAAGCTCTTTAAGCGACTTCGAAAAGGATTCCATAAGTAAAATCACTGCCGAAGTGAAACAAACCCCTATAGAGGGCGTGATACAATCTCAAGCCAATATACAAGACAGCGAAGAACCGTTCACAGACGAATTAAAAACGGTATCTAAACATGCCGACGTTTTGATAGATGACGAACAGAGTGTTACTATTTCCGAAATCGTCTCGAATGAAAAAGAAAAGACGTTAGAAGTCTCACAAAAACCTGACACCAGCACGGCAGAACTTGAAATCGTTGAACAAAAAGTTGCAGAAAAACTGGAGGTACGTACAGAAGCGTCTATTTCCGATTTTGCAAAAGACGACATTAAAAAATTCACTGCTGAAGTGAAGCAAACGCCCGTGGAAGGAATTGTTCAATCAGAAATAACTGTTCAAGACAAGGAAGAAACATTTTTGCCAGCTCTGAAAGAGGTTTCGATGCAAGCAGATATTTCTGTCGAACATGAAAGCACAGTTACAGTATCGGAAACTATACCTACAGAAAAGGAGCAACAGCTGGAAGAAACCCAAAAACCCGATGTTAGAACTGCCGAATGCGATATCGAGGGCAGAGCAGTAGCTGCAACTCATCACCCCATATCAAATATGTCTGTAACAGAAATTGTTTATGAAAAACCAACTGAAGCTTCAGCTTCATCGACGCAAACTCCTTTGGAAGGTATTGAACAAAGTCAGGCTACGCTAGCAGAATCAGAAAAACCTTTCGATGAAAAGTTCGAGCCAGCAACAAGGACAGCCGAAACAGAATTTGAAGAAATAAGTGGCGTCAATATATCTCAAACTGTAGTTGCGTATAAAGAAGAAGATTACCAATCCGAAGCTCCCATCTCTCAGCAAGCTGAAAAAGATATAACACCCATTGAAGCTTTGCAACAAGTGCAAGTTCAAGCAGGTGAAGGTATCTTTGATATACAACCAGAAACAACGGAATCAAGTTTTGTGAATATCAATCAAGACACCGTAGAAGGTCTCATTTTATCAGAAAGCACAGTACATGAGCGAGAAAAAGAACTCGAAGATATGCCCAAATCCGATAAAAGAGAAGCAGTGGCCAGTTTTGAGGAAAGTGAATCGGTCTATGTAAGCGAATCAGTATTACATGAAAAGGAAGAACAATTAAGTAAGGATACAGCGCCGACAGAGCAATATGCCCAACCTGAAATTTTTCCCCAAGAATCGATAGAACAATCTCAAATACAACTTCAAAGTTCTACAGGAAGGTTTATTAGAGAATCTCCAGTAAAAGACATCGCACAACCGATACAAGACAATCTGCAATCTCTAGTTGTCAGCGAAAAACATTTACACGAGCAAGAGGTACCATTAGCAGAAAAACCAACCGATACAAAAACCGTTGATGTGTCTTTTCTCCCGGAAGAGCATGTTTCCATAATAAAACCTTCAATTCAAGAAAAAGAAGGTATATTAGAAGTAACTCCTGCACCTAACGAAGCGACTGCAGACACAGACATTCCTTCCCAAGAAGTTTTGCAAACTCTAGTCACTACAGCAGAGTACAACATTGATTCCTTGGAAACCCCACAGCCTCCCACTGCACAAGCGGAAATTGAACGATTGCCTTTAGAAACCATTACTGTAACGCAGCTAACATCTGCGGATAAAGAAGAATTACTGAAAGAACAGCCGAAACCGACATCAACAACAGCTACGTTTAATGTTGAAACCACAGAGAAAACTATTACAGTATCCGAAGTAACAACTGATCAGAAAGAAGAAGTATTAGTTCAACCGCTCCCAAAGTCTGATAAAGCAAAATTACAAATTTTAGATCAAACTATAGCCGAGCAAGCTCACGTTCATTTATTAGATACAGCTTTAAATATGCAAGATATAGAAATACCGAAAACTGCACATGCAATTAGAAAGCACAGAACTTACGAAAGTATTATGCAAACAGAGACAGCAGCTGACGAAACAGAAGTCGCATATGAAACCGAACAACGCGAATCTAAGCAAGCAAAAATAGATATCATTTTTCAGGAGGGCGTGGATGTAACTCAGATTACACCTATAGAGCAAGAAAGCGAAAAAATAATGGAAGGATTAGCTAAGGAAGAAATTGCACAAAAAGAAATATTACAAAAACATATCGCGCTAAACGAAGAAGTAATTCCTATGCAAGCATCTGGCATATTTAAATCGGAAGATTTAAAACAGATGACGGCCAGACAAACCACACCCGTAGAAAAATATGGACTCGTAGTTACTGAACAAAAATCAACGGGCGAACTCGAATCTGTATTGCCTGACTCGGAAAAACCCACTTCCAAAACGGTCCGAGTGACTGTAGAGGATCACGCAACCAACCTTCTCATAAGTGAAGTAGTTCCACATGATAGCGAAGGTGAGTAAGACATTCCACATATTACCAATAACAGAGTACAACCTTTCTAATGAATTTAATGCGGTAAATCGGGCACAACAAACACAACACAAACATCACCTACACAAACTAAAACTAAAACGAAAAAAAATCACCTTCTAAAACTTTCACATTACAGGACACCTGGCTGATATTGCACCACACACAACACGGGCAAGAACCACACAGTCAACTACAGACCAAACCAACGTCACAGAACAAATTATACCCGATGTTAGGCAAGATACAGACATCACACCCAAATCCGAAACTGAGGAAACGCATGAGATAATTACTAAGTTCAAAACCACACCGGGTTCACAAGAAAACACAACAGTAATTACAAAACGCACAGTAATTAAACAAAAGAAAAAACAACCAGACACAGGTGACATAGTAATCGAAGAAGTATTAGATGAAATTAAGGGTGATGAAACAGTAATTTCCAAGGACAGCGGCCCACTGATTGAAGAAATACTAGAAGAAACAGAAGCAAGACCTGTAGAATTTCCCATTATCGAAGAACTACCAGAAGAAGAACTAGTAACACATGTGGTAACTGAACACGGAGAAAAGAAGAAAAGAATTATTAAAAAACGCAAAATTATTACCAAAGATGCTGGTAAACAAAAAACTACAGAAATAATAACCACGGAAGACGAAGGTAAGCAACCCGAAACAACTGTGACAGTAAAAGAAATCGAAATTCCAGAAGAAGAAATAAAAGAAAAACCACGTCGCCGACCTAAGACACCGAAAGTTGAAGAATTACCCGAAGAACAAGAGGTAACCCAAATTGTTACTGACGATGGAGAGCGAAAGAAAAGAATTATTAAGAAACGCACAATAATTACACGTGAAGATGGTAAAGAAAAAACCACCGATATTGTAACAGTTGAGGACGAAGGCAAACAACCAGAAACTACTATAACTGTTAAAGAAGTCGACATTCCTGAAAAGAAACCAAAAGAAATCGAAGAACTACCTGAAGAAGAAGAAGTAACACATGTTACTACGGACGAAGGAAAGAAAAAGAAACGTATTGTAAAGAAACGCAGAATTATTACGCGTGAAGACGGAAAAGAAAAAACCACCGACATCGTAACGGTAGAAGACGAAGGTAAACAACCAGAAACAACTGTGACTGTTAAAGAAATTGAAATTCCAGAAGAAGAATTCAAAGAAAAGCCACATCGTAAACCTAAGAAACCAAAAGTTGAAGAATTGCCAGAAGAACAGGAAATCACCCAAATTGTAACTGATGAAGGAAAAAGAAAAAAGAGAATTATTAAGAAACGCAGAATAATTACACGAGAGGATGGTAAAGAAAAGACCACAGATATTGTTACCGTTGAGGACGAAGGTAAACAACCGGAAACTACTGTAACTGTTAAAGAGATCCAAATTCCCGAAGAAAAACTAAAAGAAATTGAAGAACTACCTGAACAAGAAGAGGTGACACATGTTATTACGGACGAAGGAAAGAAAAAGAAACGTATTGTAAAGAAACGCAGAATCATTACGCGTGAAGACGGAAAAGAAAAAACAACAGACATAGTAACAGTAGAAGACGAAGGTAAACAACCAGAAACAACTGTGACTGTTAAAGAAATTGAAATTCCAGAAGAAGAAATAAAAGAAAAACCACGTCGCCGACCTAAGAAACCAAAGGTTGAAGAATTGCCCGAAGAACAGGAGGTCACCCAAATTGTAACTGATGAAGGAAAAAGGAGAAAGAGAATTATTAAGAAACGCAGAATAATTACACGAGAGGATGGTAAAGAAAAGACCACAGATATTGTTACCGTTGAGGACGAAGGTAAACAACCGGAAACTACTGTAACTGTTAAAGAGATCGAAATTCCGGAAGAAAAACCAAAAGAAATTGAAGAACTACCTGAAGAAGAAGAAGTGACACATGTTATAACGGACGAAGGAAAGAAAAAGAAACGTATTGTAAAGAAACGCAGAATCATTACGCGTGAAGACGGAAAAGAAAAAACAACAGACATAGTAACAGTAGAAGACGAAGGTAAACAACCAGAAACAACTGTGACTGTTAAAGAAATTGAAATTCCAGAAGAAGAAATGAAAGAAAAACCACGTCGCCGACCTAAGAAACCAAAAGTTGAAGAATTTCCCGAAGAACAGGAAGTGACCCAAGTTGTCACTGACGACGGAAAACGGAAGAAGAGAATTATTAAGAAACGTAGAATAATAACACGAGATGATGGCAAGGAAAAGACTACTGATATTGTTACTGTTGAAGACGAAGGTAAACAACCGGAAACTACTGTAACTGTTAAGGAAATTGAAATACCAGAAGAAAAGCCAAAAGAAATAGAAGAACTACCGGAGGAACAAGAAGTAACACAAATCATTACTGATGAAGGAAAAAGAAAGAAACGCGTAATAAAGAAACGTCGGATAATTACTCGCGAAGATGGAAAGGAAAAAACAACCGACATAGTAACAGTGGAAGACGAAGGTAAACAACCAGAAACAACTGTGACTGTTAAAGAAATTGAAATTCCAGAAGAAGAAGTAAAAGAAAAACCACGTCGCAAACCTAAGAAACCAAAAGTTGAAGAATTGCCTGAAGAACAGGAAGTAACTCAAATTGTCACTGATGAAGGAAAGAGGAAGAAAAGAATTATCAAGAAACGTAGAATAATAACACGGGAAGATGGCAAGGAAAAGACTACCGATATTGTAACCGTTGAAGACGAAGGTAAACAACCGGAAACTACTGTAACTGTTAAGGAAATTGAAATACCAGAAGAAAAGCCAAAAGAAATAGAAGAACTACCGGAGGAACAAGAAGTAACACAAATCATTACTGATGAAGGAAAAAGAAAGAAACGCGTAATAAAGAAACGTCGGATAATTACTCGCGAAGATGGAAAGGAAAAAACAACCGACATAGTAACAGTGGAAGACGAAGGTAAACAACCAGAAACAACTGTGACTGTTAAAGAAATTGAAATTCCAGAAGAAGAAGTAAAAGAAAAACCACGTCGCAAACCTAAGAAACCAAAAGTTGAAGAATTGCCTGAAGAACAGGAAGTAACTCAAATTGTCACTGATGAAGGAAAGAGGAAGAAGAGAATTATTAAGAAACGTAGAATAATAACACGGGAAGATGGCAAGGAAAAGACTACCGATATTGTAACCGTTGAAGACGAAGGTAAACAACCGGAAACTACTGTAACTGTTAAGGAAATTGAAATACCAGAAGAAAAGCCAAAAGAAATAGAAGAACTACCGGAGGAACAAGAAGTAACACAAATCATTACTGATGAAGGAAAAAGAAAGAAACGCGTAATAAAGAAACGTCGGATAATTACTCGCGAAGATGGAAAGGAAAAAACAACCGACATAGTAACAGTGGAAGACGAAGGTAAACAACCAGAAACAACTGTGACTGTTAAAGAAATTGAAATTCCAGAAGAAGAAGTAAAAGAAAAACCACGTCGCAAACCTAAGAAACCAAAAGTTGAAGAATTGCCTGAAGAACAGGAAGTAACTCAAATTGTCACTGATGAAGGAAAGAGGAAGAAAAGAATTATCAAGAAACGTAGAATAATAACACGGGAAGATGGCAAGGAAAAGACTACCGATATTGTAACCGTTGAAGACGAAGGTAAACAACCGGAAACTACTGTAACTGTTAAGGAAATTGAAATACCAGAAGAAAAGCCAAAAGAAATAGAAGAACTACCGGAGGAACAAGAAGTAACACAAATCATTACTGATGAAGGAAAAAGAAAGAAACGCGTAATAAAGAAACGTCGGATAATTACTCGCGAAGATGGAAAGGAAAAAACAACCGACATAGTAACAGTGGAAGACGAAGGTAAACAACCAGAAACAACTGTGACTGTTAAAGAAATTGAAATTCCAGAAGAAGAAGTAAAAGAAAAACCACGTCGCAAACCTAAGAAACCAAAAGTTGAAGAATTGCCTGAAGAACAGGAAGTAACTCAAATTGTCACTGATGAAGGAAAGAGGAAGAAAAGAATTATCAAGAAACGTAGAATAATAACACGGGAAGATGGCAAGGAAAAGACTACCGATATTGTAACCGTTGAAGACGAAGGTAAACAACCGGAAACTACTGTAACTGTTAAGGAAATTGAAATACCAGAAGAAAAGCCAAAAGAAATAGAAGAACTACCGGAGGAACAAGAAGTAACACAAATCATTACTGATGAAGGAAAAAGAAAGAAACGCGTAATAAAGAAACGTCGAATAATTACTCGCGAAGATGGAAAGGAAAAAACAACCGACATAGTAACAGTGGAAGACGAAGGTAAACAACCAGAAACAACTGTGACTGTTAAAGAAATTGAAATTCCAGAAGAAGAAGTAAAAGAAAAACCACGTCGGAAACCTAAGAAACCAAAAGTTGAAGAATTGCCTGAAGAACAGGAAGTAACTCAAATTGTCACTGATGAAGGAAAGAGGAAGAAGAGAATTATCAAGAAACGTAGATTAATAACACGGGAAGATGGCAAGGAAACGACTACCGATATTGTAACCGTTGAAGACGAAGGTAAACAACCGGAAACTACTGTAACTGTTAAGGAAATTGAAATACCAGAAGAAAAGCCAAAAGAAATAGAAGAACTACCGGAGGAACAAGAAGTAACACAAATCATTACTGATGAAGGAAAAAGAAAGAAACGCGTAATAAAGAAACGTCGGATAATTACTCGCGAAGATGGAAAGGAAAAAACAACCGACATAGTAACAGTGGAAGACGAAGGTAAACAACCAGAAACAACTGTGACTGTTAAAGAAATTGAAATTCCAGAAGAAGAAGTAAAAGAAAAACCACGTCGCAAACCTAAGAAACCAAAAGTTGAAGAATTGCCTGAAGAACAGGAAGTAACTCAAATTGTCACTGATGAAGGAAAGAGGAAGAAGAGAATTATCAAGAAACGTAGAATAATAACACGGGAAGATGGCAAGGAAAAGACTACCGATATTGTAACCGTTGAAGACGAAGGTAAACAACCGGAAACTACTGTAACTGTTAAGGAAATTGAAATACCAGAAGAAAAGCCAAAAGAAATAGAAGAACTACCGGAGGAACAAGAAGTAACACAAATCATTACTGATGAAGGAAAAAGAAAGAAACGCGTAATAAAGAAACGTCGAATAATTACTCGCGAAGATGGAAAGGAAAAAACAACCGACATAGTAACAGTGGAAGACGAAGGTAAACAACCAGAAACAACTGTGACTGTTAAAGAAATTGAAATTCCAGAAGAAGAAGTAAAAGAAAAACCACGTCGCAAACCTAAGAAACCAAAAGTTGAAGAATTGCCTGAAGAACAGGAAGTAACTCAAATTGTCACTGATGAAGGAAAGAGGAAGAAGAGAATTATCAAGAAACGTAGAATAATAACACGGGAAGATGGCAAGGAAAAGACTACCGATATTGTAACCGTTGAAGACGAAGGTAAACAACCGGAAACTACTGTAACTGTTAAGGAAATTGAAATACCAGAAGAAAAGCCAAAAGAAATAGAAGAACTACCGGAGGAACAAGAAGTAACACAAATCATTACTGATGAAGGAAAAAGAAAGAAACGCGTAATAAAGAAACGTCGGATAATTACTCGCGAAGATGGAAAGGAAAAAACAACCGACATAGTAACAGTGGAAGACGAAGGTAAACAACCAGAAACAACTGTGACTGTTAAAGAAATTGAAATTCCAGAAGAAGAAGTAAAAGAAAAACCACGTCGCAAACCTAAGAAACCAAAAGTTGAAGAATTGCCTGAAGAACAGGAAGTAACTCAAATTGTCACTGATGAAGGAAAGAGGAAGAAGAGAATTATCAAGAAACGTAGAATAATAACACGGGAAGATGGCAAGGAAAAGACTACCGATATTGTAACCGTTGAAGACGAAGGTAAACAACCGGAAACTACTGTAACTGTTAAGGAAATTGAAATACCAGAAGAAAAGCCAAAAGAAATAGAAGAACTACCGGAGGAACAAGAAGTAACACAAATCATTACTGATGAAGGAAAAAGCAAGAAACGCGTAATAAAGAAACGTCGGATAATTACTCGCGAAGATGGAAAGGAAAAAACAACCGACATAGTAACAGTGGAAGACGAAGGTAAACAACCAGAAACAACTGTGACTGTTAAAGAAATTGAAATTCCAGAAGAAGAAGTAAAAGAAAAACCACGTCGCAAACCTAAGAAACCAAAAGTTGAAGAATTGCCTGAAGAACAGGAAGTAACTCAAATTGTCACTGATGAAGGAAAGAGGAAGAAGAGAATTATTAAGAAACGTAGAATAATAACACGGGAAGATGGCAAGGAAAAGACTACCGATATTGTAACCGTTGAAGACGAAGGTAAACAACCGGAAACTACTGTAACTGTTAAGGAAATTGAAATACCAGAAGAAAAGCCAAAAGAAATAGAAGAACTACCGGAGGAACAAGAAGTAACACAAATCATTACTGATGAAGGAAAAAGAAAGAAACGCGTAATAAAGAAACGTCGGATAATTACTCGCGAAGATGGAAAGGAAACAACAACCGACATAGTAACAGTGGAAGACGAAGGTAAACAACCAGAAACAACTGTGACTGTTAAAGAAATTGAAATTCCAGAAGAAGAAGTAAAAGAAAAACCACGTCGCAAACCTAAGAAACCAAAAGTTGAAGAACTGCCTGAAGAACAGGAAGTAACTCAAATTGTCACTGATGAAGGAAAGAGGAAGAAAAGAATTATCAAGAAACGTAGAATAATAACACGGGAAGATGGCAAGGAAAAGACTACCGATATTGTAACCGTTGAAGACGAAGGTAAACAACCGGAAACTACTGTAACTGTTAAGGAAATTGAAATACCAGAAGAAAAGCCAAAAGAAATAGAAGAACTACCGGAGGAACAAGAAGTAACACAAATCATTACTGATGAAGGAAAAAGGAAGAAACGCGTAATAAAGAAACGTCGGATAATTACTCGCGAAGATGGAAAGGAAAAAACAACCGACATAGTAACAGTGGAAGACGAAGGTAAACAACCAGAAACAACTGTGACTGTTAAAGAAATTGAACTTCCAGAAGAAGAAGTAAAAGAAAAACCACGTCGCAAACCTAAGAAACCAAAAGTTGAAGAATTGCCTGAAGAACAGGAAGTAACTCAAATTATCACTGATGAAGGAAAGAGGAAGAAGAGAATTATTAAGAAACGTAGAATAATAACACGGGAAGATGGCAAGGAAAAGACTACCGATATTGTAACCGTGGAAGACGAAGGTAAACAACCTGAAACTACTGTAACTGTTAAGGAAATTGAAATACCAGAAGAAAAGCCAAAAGAAATAGAAGAACTACCGGAGGAACAAGAAGTAACACAAATCATTACTGATGAAGGAAAAACGAAGAAACGTGTAATAAAGAAACGTAGAATAATTACTCGTGGGGACGGAACGGAAAAAACTACCGATATCGTAACGGTAGAAGACGAAGGTAAACAACCCGAAACAACGGTGACTGTTAAAGAGATTGAAATTCCGGAAGAAGAGTTAAAAGAAAGACACAAGCGTAAGCCTAGAAAGCCAAAAGTTGAGGAACTACCAGAGGTGCAAGAAGTGACACAGTTTATTGCAGATGATGGAAAAAGAAAGAGAAGAACAATTAAGAAACGCCAAATAATTACTCGTGAAGATGGTAAAGAAAAAACGACCGATATTGTGACTGTAGAAGACGAAGGTAAGTTGCCGGAAACTACAGTGACTGTTAGTGAAGTAGAAATTCCTCAAGAGAAGCTAAAAGAAATCGAAGAACTGCCTGAAGAACAAGTTGTAACACATGTTATTACTGATGAAGGTAAAAGAAAGAAACGTATAATAAAGAAACGTAGAATCATTAGTCGTGAAGACGGTAAGGAAAAAACCACCGATATCGTAACGGTAGAAGATGAAGGTAAACAACCAGAAACAACTGTGACTGTAAAAGAAATTGAAATTCCAGAAGAAGAAATAAAAGAAACGCCTCGACGAAAACCTAAAAAACCAAAGGTTGAAGAATTAGAACAGGAATTGACACCACTTATACTAGAAGAACTACCGGAAATAGTAGATGTTACATATGTACTTACAGATAGAGGAAAACGTAAGAAAAGGACGAAACGAGTGCGAAAAATAATAAAAGAACAAGCTGGAAAACAAGAAACAACAGAAATAGTAACTGTCCAAGATGAAGGTGAAAAACCAGAAACCACTGTTGTGGTGCAAGAAATACCAATACCAGTAGAACGAACGCGACCTAGAAAGAAGGAAAAGGAAACTGTTTCAGTAATGGAATTACCACAGGAGGTTGAAGTAACAGAAATTGTAAGCGATAAAGGTACACGAAAAAGACGAACTACTAAGAAGCGCAAAATACTTAAGGAAAAAGATGGCGTTGTAGAAACTACTGAAATAGTAACAGTGCAGGATGAGGGCGAATTGCCCGAGACAACCGTGACAGTGCAGGAAGCCAAACCAAAATACAAACTTAAACCTGAAGATATTGAGGATGAACAAGGTATTCTAGATGCAGTTAAATTTGTACTAGTGGCAAAAGCATTAGAACTTGAACTTCCGGAAACAATAGAACTACCAGAAGATATCGACACTGAAGAGATTATTACAGATGATGGACAAAAACGAAAACGGACAAAAAGAAGACGCAAAATAATAAAACGTGAAGGTGCTAAACAGACTACCACTGAAATTTTAACGGTCGAAGATGAAGGCAAGAAGCCCGAGACAACTGTAACGGTAAAGGAGGTGGAACTAACAGAAGACGAAATAAAGAAATTACAAAAAAGGAAACCGAAAGATGCAGTTCCTGTTAAGGAATTACCTGAAGTAATAGATGTCACGCAAGTAATTGCCGATGACGGTAAATTAACGAAAAGGACTACTAAAAAGCGAAAAGTTATAAAAGAAGAAGATGGTAAATTGATCACTACAGAAATTCTTACCGTAGAAGATGATGGTAAACAACCACAAACAACTGTAACAGTTCAAGAATCAGATTTACCAAAACAAGAGAAAAAAATACGTAAAAAGAAACCAGAGAAAAAGGCACCGATAATCGAGGAATTGCCAGAAGTGTGTGAAGTAACGCAAGTTATTACTGACGAAGGTAAACTGAAGAAAAGAACCACACGAAAACGTAAAATAATAAAGGAAGAAGGAGGTAAACAAACTACTACCGAAATAATTACCACACAGGATGAAGGTAAACTACCAGAAACGAGTGTTACTATAAAAGAACTTGATCTCACGGAGGAACAAGTTGAAGAATTCCAGGATAGAAGACCATCTGAAGCGATCACAGTAGAGGAATTGCCGGAAATAGTAGAAGTAAAAGAAATTACCACAGAAGAAGGCGTCCCTAAGAAGAGAACTATAAAAAAGAAGAAACTTGTAAAGAAAGAAGATGGAAAACAAACTACTACAGAAATTATAACTACAGAAGATGAAGGTAAAACGCCAGTTACAAGTGTAACTGTAGAGGAAACTACATTGCCATTAAGTCAAGAGCAAATAAGTGATTATGAACAAGCCGACATAATAGAAGAACTTCCGGAAGAAGTTAGTGTTACCGAAATCGTCGATGATGAAGGTAAACGTAAAAAGAGAATTACAAGAAAACGCGTTCTAAGAAAACCAAAAGGTAAACGGCAAGAAGTTACAGAAATTGTAACTACAGAGGACGAAGGGTTAACGCCAAAAACCGAAGTAACAATTACTGAAACCGAGATGCCTCCAGAATCATCTGCTCCTGTAACGTACATTCACGAACTACCAGAAGATCGTCAAATCATAGAAATTGATACAATTTCTGGGATCCCTAAAAAACGAATTACTAAAAAGAGAACGTTAGTAAAAGATATTGGTCCGCTGTTAGAAACCACAGACATAATAACTGTTATTGAAGACGGAAAAGAACCAGAAACTACTGTAGAAGTAACTGTAACTGAAAAACCAAAAGATAAAAGAAAGAAAAAGAAAAAGAAAACAGTTGAACCTACAGAAGAAAAGGTATTGTTCGTTCCAGGGCTTGAAGAAGTAAAAGATGAACAAGGGGTTTTAGATACTGTTAAATTGCTTCTTTTACAAAAAGCTCTTGGCCTTCCAGTTCCAGAACATGAAACTGCGGAAGAAGCCCCACTTGAAACCGCTGTTAAAGAATATCCAGAAGAAGTTAAAGTAGTAGAAGTGCCTACTCCTACTGGAGTAATTAAAAAGGTCATCAGAAAACGAAAAATCACACGTCCGAAAGGAGACAAGCAAGAAACTACAACTATAATCACCACAGAAGAAGATGATCAACCGTCGCAAACAACAGTTACAATAACAGAAGACGACATTCCCTATACAAAAGAAGATGAGCAAGATGTAGTACCTATCATAGAAATGCCAGAGCAAGTTGAAGTAACTGAAGTGAAAGATGATACTGGTAAAACTAAAAAGAAAATTGTAAAAAAGCGAATTTTGAAAAAGCGAATAGGTGATAAAGAACAAACCACGGAGTTAACAACCACAATAGAGGAAGGTAAAGCTCCAGAAACTACTGCAAATATTATTATCGAAGACGCTCCAAAGCCCAAGCCTAAAAAGCGTAAGCAAAAAATAATAAAAGATGATGGAAAATTGCCTGTGGAAGAGAAACCAGTTTTACAAGCAATACCTATCGAACGGATTGAAATCAAACCAACAAAAGTTAAAGTTGTAGATAAAGATCAAGCACTAGGTTTTGGTGAAGTGAAATTGAAAAAACCAAAAGTTCCCACGCGAAAAGATGCAAAAAGTGGGAAGTTTCCTAAATTCAGACTAAAGACTCCGATCCGAATAATTAAGTTTCCGCCAGAAACTGAAACAGAGCATATACCTACAGTAACGACCTTAAAACGTGACTTGAAAGATAATGGTGTATTGTCGCGAAATATGAAAGAAGCAGAGTTAGTTCTTAAAACAAAACGAAGAAAATTAAAAGACAAAGGAAAAGAGATGCCAGATTTAGAAATACTCGACATGGAACTGGAGGAATTAAAGAAATTAGAACCGGAGAAAATAGATGATCAGTATAAATACCAGAGACTGCCTAAAAAACCCAAAGAGGAGCCTGAAATCCCTGAAAAAATGAAAATTGGAATAGGAAAGGTTCCAGATAAGGCTGAATATGTTCCTGAAGAAATTAAACTTAAAAAGGTGCCCGAAAAATTACCTCAAGAAGATATAGAAAAGGAGCCACAGCCAGCAGAAGAAACTCCAAAACATAAAAAGCCGAAACAAAAACCAGAAGAAGAAACTCCAGATTTAAAACCGTTTGAACCTTATGACATTGAAAGAGATATTCCTGAACTGGAAGACTTCGAAAAGCCAACCGCAGAGCCAAAGGACATAGAACAAAAGGAAAAAGAGAAGAAACCGCGTCCAAAAACTAAAAAGAAAACAGTTGATCAAGAAACGGAGCAAATTCCTCTTGAAAAGGGTAAACCAAAACAACCCGAAGTGGATGAAACTCCAGAACGCAAATTTAAAATACGCCAAAAAGACAAACCAGAAGAGGAACCTGAGAAAATTAAGTTAAAACCTTTTGTAAAAGATGCAGAAGATGAAGGCGTAGATGAGGGAAAGACAGACATAGGGAAGCCAATTCCGTTTCCTCGAGAAGATGAGGAGACAGATATATATCCAAAAGAATTTGAAATTAAAGATCGAGATAAACAAAAACGTAAAATTAAAAAACCCAAGAAAATTACAGATATTACCGACACTACACAACCAGATGATGAAGTAGAAGAAGTTCTTGGAGAAGTAATAATTGAAGAACTCCCAGAAGATGTTCAAGAAACAGAAATTACGACAATAGAAGGAAAGAAGAAGAAGAGGGTAACAAAGAAACGCAAACTAGTAAAAGAAGTGGACGGAAAAGAAGAAACTACTGAAATAATTACCATTCAAGATGAAGGTGAACAACCACAAACGACAGTCAACGTAGAAGTAACTGAAGTTTCAGAAGAAACACGCATAATACGTAAAAAGAAACCAAAGCACAAAACTCCAATAAAGGAACTCCCAGAAGTAACTGAAGTTGCTGAAATAATTTCTACCGATGGTAAACCAAAGAAACGAACTATAAAGAAACGTAAAATTATCAAAGAAGAGGACGGTGTACAAGAAACAACAGAAATAGTTACAGTTCAGGACGAAGGCGAACAGCCTCAAACAACCGTTACAGTAGAAGAAGTGGTAGTATCCGAAGAAGAAGTGAAAGAAATTCGCAAACGTCCAAAAAAGAAACCAAAGGAAGCCATTCCGGTTGAAGAAATTCCTGAGGTGGTCGAGGTAACAGAAATTATTACAGATGAAGGTAAACCCAAAAAGCGAACCAAAAAGGTGCGAAAACTAATAAAGGAAGAAGATGGAAAATTAGAAACCACAGAGATAGTAACTATACAAGACGAAGGTGAAAAACCTCAAACTACAGTCACTGTTGAAGAAACAGAAGTAACCGAAGATATTAGACTCAGACGTAAAAAGAAGCCAAAGAAAGCAATTGTAGAAGAATTGCCTGAAATTGTTGAAGTTACACAAGTTGTAACAGATGAAGGTAAACCAAAGAAACGTACAACCAAGAGACGAAAAATAGTAAAAGAGGAAGACGGCGTACAAGAAACTACTGAAATTATTACGGTTCAAGACGAAGGCGAACAGCCACAAACAACCGTTACAGTAGAGGAAGTAGTAGTACCTGAAGAAGAAGTAACAGAAATCCGTAAACGTCCTAAAAAGAAGCCCAAAGAAGCAATTCCGGTTGAAGAAATTCCTGAGATAGTCGAAGTAACAGAAATCATTACAGATGAAGGCAAATCCAAAAAGCGAACCAAAAAGGTGCGAAAACTAATAAAAGAAGAAGATGGAAAATTAGAAACCACGGAGATAGTAACTATAGAAGACGAAGGTGAAAAACCTCAGACCACAGTCACAGTTGAAGAAACAGAAGTAACCGAAGAAATTAGACTCAGACGTAAAAAGAAGCCAAAGAAAGCAATTGTAGAAGAATTGCCTGAAGTTGTTGAAGTTACGCAAGTTATAACAGATGAAGGTAAACCAAAGACACGAACAGTAAAGAAACGAAAAATAGTAAAAGAGGAAGACGGTGTACAAGAAACTACTGAAATTATTACAGTTCAAGATGAAGGCGAACAGCCACAAATAACCGTTACAGTAGAGGAAGTAGTAGTACCTGAAGAAGAAGTAACAGAAATCCGTAAACGTCCTAAAAAGAAGCCCAAAGAAGCAATTCCGGTTGAAGAAATTCCTGAGGTTGTCGAAGTAACAGAAATTATTACAGATGAAGGCAAACCCAAAAAGAGAACCAAAAAGGTGCGAAAACTAATAAAGGAAGAAGATGGAAAATTAGAAACCACGGAGATAGTAACTATACACGACGAAGGTGAAAAACCTCAAACCACAGTCACAGTTGAAGAAACAGAAGTAACCGAAGAAATTAGACTCAGACGTAAAAAGAAGCCAAAGAAAGCAATTGTAGAAGAATTGCCTGAAGTTGTTGAAGTTACGCAAGTTATAACAGATGAAGGTAAACCAAAGAAACGAACAGTAAAGAAACGAAAAATAGTAAAAGAGGAAGACGGTGTACAAGAAACTACTGAAATTATTACAGTTCAAGATGAAGGGGAACAGCCACAAACAACTGTTACAGTAGAGGAATTAGTAGTACCAGAGGAAGAAGTAACAGAAATTCGTAAACGTCCTAAAAAGAAGCCTAAGGAAGCCATTCCTGTTGAAGAAATTCCTGAAATCGTCGAAGTGACGGAAATTATTACAGACGAAGGTAAGCCGAAGAAAAGAATCAAAAAGATTCGTAAAATAATAAAAGAAGGCGATGATAAACTGGAAACTACAAATATTATAACTGTACAAGACGAAGGGGAACAGCCTCAGATAACAGTCACAGTAGAAAAAACCGAATTAACTGAAGAAGTAAAACAAAAACGTAAGAAGAAGCCAACGGAAACAATTATTGAAGAATTACCGGAAGTCGTGGAAGTTACACAAATTATCACAGAAGAAGGAAAACCTAAGAAAAGAAAAACAAAGAAACGACAAATCGTAAAAGAAGAAGATGGAGTCCAACAAATAACGGAGATTATTACCATTCAAGACGAGGGCGAAATGCCACAAACTACCGTATCTATACAAGAAATAGAAGTTCCGAAAGAAGAAGAAGAAGAGAAGAAAGTGCCTAAACGTCATAAAAAGAAACCTAAGGAAGCAAGTCCAGTAGAAGAAACTGGACCAATGAAGGAGTTGTTTATTCCAAGTTTACAAGATATTAAAGATGAACAAGGTGTTCTAGATGCAGCGAAAATAGTACTTCTACAAAAGATCCGAGGATTGCCAGACGTTCCTAAACCTAAAGAAGAAGAAACTGAAATTGTAGAAACGGAAAAGAAAGTAAAACGAGTTAAGAAGAAAGCCATACCGGTAGAAGAAATTCCTGAGGTGGTCGAGGTAACAGAAATTATTACAGATGACGGTAAACCCAAAAAGCGAACCAAAAAGGTGCGAAAACTAATAAAGGAAGAAGATGGGAAATTAGAAACCACGGAGATAGTAACTATAGAAGACGAAGGTGAAAAACCTCAAACCACAGTCACAGTTGAAGAAACAGAAGTAACCGAAGAAATTAAACTCAGACGTAAAAAGAAGCCAAAGAAAGCAATTGTAGAGGAATTGCCTGAAGTTGTTGAAGTTATGCAAGTTATAACAGATGAAGGTAAACCAAAGAAACGAACAGTAAAAAAACGAAAAATAGTAAAAGAGGAAGACGGTGTACAAGAAACTACTGAAATTATTACAGTTCAAGATGAAGGCGAACAGCCAGAAACAACCGTTACAGTAGAGGAAGTAATAGTGCCTGAAGAAGAAGTAACAGAAATTCGTAAACGTCCTAAAAAGAAGCCCAAAGAAGCAATTCCGGTTGAAGAAATTCCTGAGGTTGTCGAAGTAACAGAAATTATTACAGATGAAGGCAAACCCAAAAAGAGAACCAAAAAGGTGCGAAAGCTAATAAAGGAAGAAGATGGAAAATTAGAAACCACGGAGATAGTAACTATACACGACGAAGGTGAAAAACCTCAAACCACAGTCACAGTTGAAGAAACCGAAGTAACCGAAGAAATTAGACTCAGACGTAAAAAGAAGCCAAAGAAAGCAATTGTAGAAGAATTGCCTGAAGTTGTTGAAGTTACGCAAGTTATAACAGATGAAGGTAAACCAAAGAAACGAACAGTAAAGAAACGAAAAATAGTAAAAGAGGAAGACGGCGTACAAGAAACTACTGAAATTATTACAGTTCAAGATGAAGGCGAACAGCCAGAAACAACCGTTACAGTAGAGGAAGTAGTAGTACCTGAAGAAGAAGTAACAGAAATTCGTAAACGTCCTAAAAAGAAGCCTAAAGAAGCAATTCCGGTTGAAGAAATTCCTGAGGTTGTCGAAGTAACAGAAATTATTACAGATGAAGGCAAACCCAAAAAGAGAACCAAAAAGGTGCGAAAACTAATAAAGGAAGAAGATGGAAAATTAGAAACCACGGAGATAGTAACTATACACGACGAAGGTGAAAAACCTCAAACCACAGTCACAGTTGAAGAAACAGAAGTAACCGAAGAAATTAGACTCAGACGTAAAAAGAAGCCAAAGAAAGCAATTGTAGAAGAATTGCCTGAAGTTGTTGAAGTTACGCAAGTTATAACAGATGAAGGTAAACCAAAGAAACGAACAGTAAAGAAACGAAAAATAGTAAAAGAGGAAGACGGTGTACAAGAAACTACTGAAATTATTACAGTTCAAGATGAAGGCGAACAGCCACAAACAACTGTTACAGTAGAGGAATTAGTAGTACCAGAGGAAGAAGTAACAGAAATTCGTAAACGCCCTAAAAAGAAGCCTAAGGAAGCCATTCCTGTTGAAGAAATTCCTGAAATTGTCGAAGTGACGGAAATTATTACAGACGAAGGTAAGCCGAAGAAGAGAATCAAAAAGATTCGTAAAATAATAAAAGAAGACGATGATAAACTGGAAACTACAAATATTATAACTGTACAAGACGAAGGGGAACAGCCTCAGACAACAGTCACAGTGGAAAAAATCGAATTAACTGAAGAAGTAAAACAAAAACGTAAGAAGAAGCCAACGGAAGCAGTTATTGAAGAATTACCGGAAGTCGTGGAAGTTACACAAATTATCACAGAAGAAGGTAAACCTAAGAAAAGGAAAACAAAGAAACGACGAATCGTGAAAGAAGAAGATGGAGTGCAACAAATAACGGAAATCATTACCATTCAAGACGAAGGCGAAATGCCTCAAACTACCGTATCTATACAAGAAATAGAAGTTCCGAAGGAAGAAGAAGAAGAGAAGAAAGTGCCTAAACGTCATAAAAAGAAACCTAAGGAAACAAGTCCAGTAGAAGAAACTGGCCCAGTAAAGGAGTTGTTTATTCCAAGTTTACAAGATATTAAAGATGAACAAGGTGTTCTAGATGCAGCGAAAATAGTACTTCTACAAAAGATCAGAGGATTGCCAGACGTTCCTAAACCTAAAGAAGAAGAAACTGAAATTGTAGAAACGGAAAAGAAAGTAAAACGAGTTAAGAAGAAAGCCATACCGGTAGAAGAAATTCCTGAGGTGGTCGAGGTAACAGAAATTATTACAGATGAAGGCAAACCCAAAAAGCGAACCAAAAAGGTGCGAAAACTAATAAAAGAAGAAGATGGAAAATTAGAAACCACGGAGATAGTAACTATAGAAGACGAAGGTGAAAAACCTCAGACCACAGTCACAGTTGAAGAAACAGAAGTAACCGAAGAAATTAGACTCAGACGTAAAAAGAAGCCAAAGAAAGCAATTGTAGAAGAATTGCCTGAAGTTGTTGAAGTTATGCAAGTTATAACAGATGAAGGTAAACCAAAGAAACGAACAGTAAAGAAACGACAAATAGTGAAAGAAGAAGACGGTGTACAAGAAACTACTGAAATTATTACAATTCAAGATGAAGGCGAACAGCCACAAACAACCGTTACAGTAGAGGAAGTAGTAGTACCTGAAGAAGAAGTAACAGAAATCCGTAAACGTCCTAAAAAGAAGCCCAAAGAAGCAATTCCGGTTGAAGAAATTCCTGAGGTTGTCGAAGTAACAGAAATTATTACAGATGAAGGCAAACCCAAAAAGAGAACCAAAAAGGTGCGAAAACTAATAAAGGAAGAAGATGGAAAATTAGAAACCACGGAGATAGTAACTATACACGACGAAGGTGAAAAACCTCAAACCACAGTCACAGTTGAAGAAACAGAAGTAACCGAAGAAATTAGACTCAGACGTAAAAAGAAGCCAAAGAAAGCAATTGTAGAAGAATTGCCTGAAGTTGTTGAAGTTACGCAAGTTATAACAGATGAAGGTAAACCAAAGAAACGAACAGTAAAGAAACGAAAAATAGTAAAAGAGGAAGACGGTGTACAAGAAACTACTGAAATTATTACGGTTCAAGATGAAGGCGAACAGCCACAAACAACTGTTACAGTAGAGGAATTAGTAGTACCAGAGGAAGAAGTAACAGAAATTCGTAAACGTCCTAAAAAGAAGCCTAAGGAAGCCATTCCTGTAGAAGAAATTCCTGAAATTGTCGAAGTGACGGAAATTATTACAGACGAAGGTAAGCCGAAGAAGAGAATAAAAAAGATTCGTAAAATAATAAAAGAAGGCGATGATAAACTGGAAACTACAAATATTATAACTGTACAAGATGAAGGGGAACAACCTCAAATAACAGTCACAGTGGAAAGAACCGAATTAACTGAAGAAGTAAAACAAAAACGTAAAAAGAAGCCAACGGAAGTAGTTATTGAAGAATTACCTGAAGTCGTAGAAGTTACACAAATTATCACAGAAGAAGGTAAACCTAAGAAACGGAAAACAAAGAAACGGCAAATCGTGAAAGAAGAAGATGGAGTGCAACAAATAACGGAGATCATTACCATTCAAGACGAAGGCGAAATGCCTCAAACTACCGTATCTATACAAGAAATAGAAGTTCCGAAGGAAGAAGAAGAAGAGAAGAAAGTGCCTAAACGTCATAAAAAGAAACCTAAGGAAGCGAGTCCAGTAGAAGAAACTGGCCCAGTGAAGGAGTTGTTTATTCCAAGTTTACAAGATATTAAAGACGAACAAGGTGTTCTGGATGCAGCGAAAATAGTACTTCTACAAAAGATCAGTGGACTACCAGATGTTCCTAAAGCTAAAGAAGAAGAAACTGAAATTGTAGAAACGGAAAAGAAAGTAAAACGAGTTAAGAAGAAAGCTAAGACGGCTGTTCCAGTAGACATATTACCTGAAACAGTAGAAGTAACAGAAATCATAACGGACGACGGAAAACCTAAAACAAGAACCAAAAAAACTCGTAAGATTGTTAAAGAGGAAGATGGAAAACAAAAAACAACAGAAATTGTAACAATAGAAGATGAAGGTGAGCAGCCACAAGTAACTGTTACTGAATTAGAAACCGAAGTAACAGAAGAGATTAAGAAAATACAACAACCAAAAGAAGCGATTGCAGAGGAACTACCTGAAGTCACTGAGGTGACAGAAATCATTACTGACGAAGGAAAGCCCAAGAAGAGAACAACAAAACGACGAAAGGTGTTAAAAGAAGACGATGGAATTCAGGAAATAACGGAAATAATAACAATTCAAGATGAAGGAGAAAAACCACAAACTACTGTCACAGTGCAAGAGGTTGCTATACCTAAAGAAGCCCGAAAGCGACCTAAAAAGAAGCTGAAGGAAGCAGTTCCGGTAGAAGAAGTACCAGAGGTGGTGGAAGTAACGGAAATAATTACTGACGAAGGTAAGCTTAAAACGAGAACCAAGAAGGTTCGTAAAATAATAAAAGAAGAAAACGGTAAACAAAAAACTACTGAAATTATAACTATACAAGATGAAGGAGAACAGCCGCAAACAACTGTCACAGAGGACGAAACGGTAATCGCCCACATACCAAAAACTAAGGAGAAGAAGCCAGGAAGCGCCATAATTGAAGAACTTCCAGAGGTAGTTGAGGTAACAGAAGTTATCAGCGATACAGGTAAGCCCAAAAAGAGAACAACTAAAAAACGAAAAATTATTAAAGATGATGGTATTGTTCAACAAGTCACTGAAATAGTAACTATTCATGATGAAGGTGAAAAACCATTAACCACTGTCACAGTTAGTGATGCTATCCTAACCATAGAAGAACTGGATACAACGGAAATCATTGAAAATGAAGGTAAGGCTGAGGAGGAGGAAGAAATCAGAAAAACTAAAAAAGTTCATAAAAAGAAACCGAAAAAGCCGACAATTGAGAAACTTCCGGAAGTAGTAGAATTCACGGAAATTATTGCTGATGACGGTAAACCGAAAAAGCGAACAATAAAGAAACAAAAAATATTAAAACATGATGATGGAGTTCAACAAATTACCGAAATAATAACTACTCAAGATGAAGGTAAAACGCCAGAAACAACTGTTACTATTGAGGAAATACTAATGCCCATGTTTGAGGAACAGCCAGAAATAGAGAAGGCAATTCCGGTAGAGGAAGTTCCTGAAATGGTAGAAATTACAGAAGTAGATACAGGAACAGGTAAGTTAACTAAACGAACTAAAAGAACTCGCAAAATAGTAAAGGAAAAAGGTGGAAAACAAGAAACAACGTCAATAATTACAGTGCAAGATGAAGGTGAAGAACCGCAAACCACTATAACTGTAGAAGAAACAAAATTACCTGCAAAACGAAAGATGCTGCCCGATAGATCGGTAACAATGCAAGAATTACCAGAAATAACTGAAGTAACAGATTTTATTACGGAAGAAGGAAAATCAAAAATTAGAACCAAGAAAGTGCGAAGATTGATAAAACGAGAAGATGATGTACAAAAAATTACTGAAATAGTAACTGTACAAGATGAGGGCGAACAACCACATTCGACAATTACAGAACAAGAACTGCCAATATTACAAACTAAAGAAAGGCGACCTAAATTGAAACCTAAAGAGAAGGTAATTTTAAAGGAATTACCGGAGGTAATTGAAGAAGTAGATATTTCTACAAAAGATGGAAAGCCAAAAAAGAGAACGAAGCGAATTAAAAAAATTGTCAAAGAGAAAGATGGAGTAGAAGAAACTGCTGAAATAATAACAATTCAAGACGAAGGTGACCAACCTGAAACTACTGTTACAGTTGATGGAAGTAAAACTCTTTCTGTCCCAGGAATAGAAGATATCAAAGACGAACAAGGTGTACTGGATGCAGTTAAAGCTGTACTTTTACAAAAACTAATAGGATTGCCAGAATTCCCTGAAGGTGAGGAAATCGTTGCAACTGACGATCAAGCAACGAAAATAGAAACGGTCAAAAAGCGTCCTAAAAAGAAGTTAAAGGAACCAGTTACCGTTAGAGAATTGCCAGAAACAGTAGAAATTACTGAAATTATTACTGATGAAGGCAAACCCAAAAAGAGAACTACCAAAAAACGTAAAATAGTAAAAATAGATGATGGAATTCACGAAATTACTGAAATAGTAACTACTCAAGATGAAGGTAGTACACCGCAAACTACCGTAAGAGTAGAAAAGATATCAGAACCAGAAGAAATTGGAAAAATTCCTGGCATAAAACCAGAACAAATGGTTCCTGTAGAAATTCTTCCAGATGTAATAGAAATATCAGAAATAATTACAGATGAAGGAAAGCCAAGAAAAAGAACCAAAAAGATCCGAAAGATAATAAAAGAAAAAGATGGAAAACAGGAAACAACTACAATTGTAGATGTACAAGACGAAGGTAAAATGCCTCAAACAACTGTAACGGTAGAGGAAATTCCGAAGGAAAAGGAAGCAATTTTAATAGAATTGCCGGAAATCACTGAAGTAACACAGATTATTGGGGATGACGGTAAACCGAAAAAGCGAACGAAAAAATTAAGAAAAATAGTTAAAGAGAAAGATGGAGTCGAAGAAATTACTGAAATAGTATCGTTGCAGGATGAAGGAGAATTACCACAAACTTCCGTTACAATAGAAAAAGTAGTAACCCCCGATGGAAAGAAAAAACGTCCGAAGAAGGTAAGACAAGAGGCAGTAACCATTAAAGAATTGCCAGAAGAAGTAGAAGTTACTCATGTTCCTACAGATGAGGGTAAATCAAAAAAGATAATTAAAAGGACACGAAAATTAATAAAAGAAAAAGATGGAGTCCAGGAAACAACTAAAATAGTCACCACAGAAGACGAAGGTGAAACGCCTATAACTACAGTTACGGTAGAAGAAGATAAAGTTCTATTTGTTCCTGAACTTGAAGACATAAAGGACGAACAAGGTGTTTTAGATACTGTCAAAGTTGTACTTTTACAAAAACTAAAGGAATTGCCCGATGTTTCTAGGGCGCCTGAAGAACTTACTGAAGCAGAAGAAGTCCAAGAAATAGATAAATCGGAAAAACGGGTAAAGCGCAAGCCGAAAAAGGCAACGGTGGTGAAAGAACTACCAGAAATTACAGAAGTAACAGAAATAATTGCGGACGGAGTGCCTAAAAAACGTACAGTTAAGAAACGTAAAATATTAAAAGACGAAGGGGAAACACACGAGATCACAGAAATAGTAACAGTTCAAGATGAAGGTAAACCACCTCTAGTAACGGTAACTGTAGAGCAAAAAGATTTGCCAGTAGAGGATATTGAACTTTCTCGAGAAACGCCGAAAGAAGAAACTATTGTAGATGAACTACCTGAAATAGTTGAAGTTCAACAAATTATAGCAGATGATGGTAAAATCAAAAAACGCACTGTAAGAAAACGAAAAATTATAAAGGATAAGGGCGATGTGCAAGAAACTACAGAAATAGTTACTGTACAAGATGAGGGCGAGTCTCCGCAGAGAAGTGTTACTATAGAAGAAGTGCAAATGCCAACAGAAGAAGCCGAGAGACGTCGTAGAAAGAAACATAAACCAACAGCGAAAGAAACGGAGGAACTCGAAGTTCCCAAAATAAAAGAAGTAAAGCCTAAAAAGCCTAAGAAAAAAGAAAAGCCTCTACCGGAGGCAGCCACTTTAATGAAAATAGAACGTACTGAGGTGAAGCCTCAGAAACTTATAATCGGTGTACCCAAAGACGAGCCCGTGAATTTAGCAGAGATTAAGTTGCGAAAACCAAAAGTTCCAGGAAAGAAAGACCTCAAACATGTTAAATTGCCGAAGTTCATGCTTAAGAGCCGAATAAAGTTCGTAGATTTCCCTTCTAAGTCAGAAGTAGAACAGGCACCTATTGTAAAAGAACTTGCACCTGTTGTCAAGGATAATGGTGTTCTATCTAGAAATATGGAAGACGCTGAAATGGTACTAAGGACTAGAAAAAGAAAACTGAAAGCAAAGAAAAAAGAGTTGGAAGATCTTGAAAAGCTTGATTTAGAAACAGAAGAACTTAAAAAACCTGAATTAGAGGCGGTAGATGATCAATATAAATATCAAAGGAAACCTAAAAAGGTTCCTGAGGATAAATCAGAAGAACCGAAAAAATTAAAAATTGGTAAAGGCAAAGTGCCACAAGAAGAAGAAGAACTAGAAACCGTAAAACTGAAAAAGATCCCCAAAAAAGAGCCTGATACGATCGAGGGATCCGAAGAGAAGCCCAAGAAAATAAAACCGGAAGATGCTAAAAAGCCGAAGAAACTAATTAAAGAGCAACCAGAACTCGCTCCATTTGAACCTTATGATATTGATCGAGAAGCACCGGAAATAGAGGAACTGGAAAAACCTGAACTAGAAAAAGTAGATACGGAAAAGCCAGAAACAGAAGTTGTCAAGAAGCGCAAACCAAGACCTAAAAAACCAACTCAAGAAACAGTAGAAATACCGCTTGAAAAAGGCGTTCCAAAACCTGAAAAACCAGAAGAAACGACAGAAGTTAAATTCAGAATTCCCAAAAGAGACAAACCAGAAGAACCAACAGAAGAAATAAAACTCAAACCATTTACAAAACCTGTATCGGAGGAAGACCACAAAGAAACTCCTGAAACAGAGTTGGGACCTTTAAAACCAATTCCATCTAGCGAAGGACCAGATATAGTTGACGAAACAACGCCAGAAGAGGAGAGAGTAATAAGAAGAGTAAAGAAGATTAGGCGCAAAAAGAAAGGCGACGACAAAATTGAAGAAATAGAAAGTGTAGATGAAGTACCATTGGAAGAAGGTGAAGAAACAATAGAAATAGCTACGGATGAACAACCAGAAATTACGGTCGATATCGAGGAAGTAGAATTGAAGAAAATAAAGAAAATAAAAAAGAAAAAACCTAAGAAAGCAGTTGTTATCGAAGAACTTCCTGAAGAAATTGAAACAACGGAAGTTATTACATCGGAGGGAAAACCAAAACAGCGAACCAAAAGAACACGTAAGCTTGTGGAAGAAAAAGATGGAATTGAAAAAGTTACGGAGATTGTAACGATACACGACGAAGGTGAAAAACCAGAAACTATCGTCACCGTTCAGGAAATGGCAGTGCTTGAGGAACGCAAACAAAAACGCCCCAAAAAGAAAACTGCAGCTGAAACAATAGTAAAGGAATTGCCCGAAATCGTTGAAGTAACAGAAATTATTAGTGACGAAGGTAAACCAAAGAAACGAACAACAAAAAAACGAAAAATTCTTAAAGAAAAAGATGGTATTATTGAAACAACTGAAATAGTCACCGTGCAAGATGCCGAAGAACAACCAAAAACTACAGTTAAAGTTCAAAAAGCCAAACCAGAAAAAATTGTAGTTGTACTGCAACCCGAAGATATTAAAGACGAACAAGGTGTTTTGGACGCCGTAAAACTGGTACTAGTAGGAAAAGCACTGAACGTTCCAGATGTACCAGAAATTACAGAAAAAATTGTTACCATAGTTGATGAGGAAGAACAAAAAAGAATACCCAAACGACGTAAAAAGAAAACAGAGAAGGCAGCTCTTGTTGAAGAACTACCCGAAACCGTGGAAATAACAGAAATTGTTACAGATGAAGGTAAGCCAAAGAAAAGAACTACAAAGCGACGCAAAATCTTAAAAGATAAGGGAGATATTCAAGAGACCACAGAAATAATTACAGTTCAAGATGAAGGCGAACGACCACAAACAACTGTTGTTGTAGAGGAAGCAATAATACCAGACGTTGAACGACGTCGCCCGAAAGAAGTATCAATCGTCGCTGAAGAACTCCCTGAAATTGTTGAAATTACAGAAATGATCTCCGATGAAGGAAAGCCAAAGAAACGGACTACCAAGCGGCGTAAAATACTGAAAGAAAAGGATGGTTTGCAAGAAATTACTGAAATTACCACCGTTCAAGATGAAGGCGAACAACCGCAAATAACTGTGACAGTGGAAGAACAAATACCCACTACCAAAGAAGTAGTAATTCAAGAACTTCCAGAAATAACAGAAGTAACGACAATTATTGACAAGAGGGGTAAACCCACAAAGAGAACTACAAAACGACGAAAAATAGTGAAAGACGACGATGGCGCAAAAGAAATTACAGAGATTGTTACTATTCAGGACGAAGGTGAACAACCGACAACAACTGTGACAGTTGAAGAAATAATAGAACCCACAGATACACAAACGCTTCCTATAGAGGAAGCCACAGCAGTTCTTGTTACAGAGCTGCCAGAAGAAGTCGAGGTGACTCAAATAATTACAGACCAAGAAAAGCCTAAATCTAGAACAACAAAGCGGCGAAAATTGGTAAAAGAGAAAGACGGCGATCAAGAAATTACCGAAATAGTTACGGTACACGACGAAGGTGAGAAACCGGAAACCACCGTTTCCGTTACACTGGTAAAAATAGATGGGGTACCCAAACAGGTTAAAAAGCGTGGTAAGAAATTAATCAAAACATCCACTACGGAACCTAGCTTAGACGAATTTAAACAACCACAACCACTCGAAACAACTGACACTACTACACAGGAAACAACTTCTACAAAAACACCCACAACTAGCAGCACAATTGTTACAGAAGCACACACACATGAACACATCACTAAACCGTTAGGTAAGATAATTTTTGTTATTCTTATCAAAATACATACAGTAGGTAATCAAATTATTATCTTACAACCAAAAAATCATCGATATTCATGTTTGCGTAAGTTGAAAACGCACATTTCTAGAATAAAGATATTCGTCACTACTTGAAAGTACAGATTTCAGATCCTTCAAAAAATTATTAACGCCAGGGACTTTACACGAAGTTAAAACTGCATTCAATAAATAACTCTTGAATAATGCTCTAGATATTTAGAAAAGCACAATGCATTAGTACTGAAAGCTGCAACTTTATTTATCAGCCAACCTGTCTCCATCTTTTTTCTTCTTCAGTCGGAGTGATTGGTTTGTTGTAACACCCTTTTCCTCTATCCCTTCTTCCTTCTGCACACTTCTTCAATTTTCTTCCAATTAATTCCTTTCTCACTTTGATAACAAATCACAATGTAGTTGTCCTTAAGCGTTTCCTATCGAACTGTTGTTCTAGATGATATCCTTCTAACTTTTGTATAAATAATATTGCACACAACTTCGTAAATGTGGTTTGCAATATATTCAAGCATGGTTATCAATAATTACTTTATTGTGAGTATAATAATTTGACCACCTACTGAACATATTTACCTCTACATATTCACTTATACTTCACGTAACACAAACTATTCATACACAATATTCACAATATAATTACGTAGTTTGTACATAAACAAACATTTACAGGTGACATATCAGAAACTGCTGCACCTACTATAACACCCACCACTAGCACCACGATTGTTACAGAAGTACACTCCCATAGAGACGTCATTAAACCGTTAGGTAAGACGACGTTTACGATTGTTATAATCCATATGTATATACGAGCATATATTTGACACACAATTGATAAATGTCATTCATCCAATAACTAAATATGTATATATAATTTATATTCCCAAAAAAAATTTCAGGTGATATACCAGAAACCCCTACACCTTCTCAAGCAGATCAAAAACGTGTTCCAGAGCTACCCCGAGCGGACGAAGAACAACCAGCGAGTGTGCAAGAAGCAGAAGAGGTTGAAGATAAACTAGGAAAGAAGATCAAGATAGTGAAGAAGAAGAAGAAGGCTTCTGAAGTGCCCGAAGAACAGGAGGAAGTTGCAGTTCCTGAAATAGAAGAAGTAAAGCATAAAAAGCCGAAGAAGAAACAAAGGCCTATGCCGGAGGCAGCCACTTTAATGAAGATAGAACGTACTGAAGTGAAGCCGCAAAAACTTATAATCGGTGTACCCAAAGACGAGCCCGTGAATTTAGCAGAGATTAAGTTGCGAAAACCAAAAGTTCCAGGAAAGAAAGACCTTAAACGTGTTAAATTGCCGAAGTTCATGTTAAAGAGCCGAATAAAGTTCGTAGATTTCCCTTCTAGGTCAGAAGCAGAACAGATACCTATTGTTAAAGAACTTGAACCTGTTGTCAAGGATAATGGTGAGCTATCTAGGAACATGGAAGATGCTGAAATAGTACTAAGAACCAGGAGAAGAAAACTGAAAGCAAAGAAAAAAGAGTTGGAAGATCTTGAAAAACTTGATTTAGAAACAGAAGAACTTAAAAAACCTGAATTAGAGACAGTAGACGATCAATATAAATATCAACGAAAACCTAAAAAGACTCCTGAGGATAAATCAGAAGAACCTAAGAAATTAAAAATTGGTAAAGGCAAAGTGCCACAAGTAGAAGAAGAACCAGAAACCGTAAAACTGAAAAAGATCCCCGAAAAAGAGCCTGAGATAATCGAGGGATCCGAAGAAAAGCCCAAGAAAATAAAACCGGAAGATACTAAAAAGCCGAAGAAACCAAGGAAAGAACAGCCAGAACTCGCTCCGTTTGAACCTTATGACATTGATCGGGAAGCACCGGAAATAGAAGAATTGGAAAAACCTGAACTGGAAAAGGAAGATACAGAAAAACCAGAAACAGAAGTTATCAAAAAGCGTAAACCACGACCTAAAAAACCAACGCAAGAAACAGTAGAAATACCGCTTGAAAAAGGCGTTCCCAAACCTGACAAACCAGAAGAAGAGACAGAAGTTAAATTCAGAATTCCCAAGAGAGACAAACCAGAAGAACCAACAGAAGAGATAAAACTCAAACCATTCACAAAACCTGTGTCAGAAGAAGATCACAAAGAGACTCCCGAAACAGAACTAGGACCTTTAAAACCAATTCCATCTGGCGAAGGACCAGATATAGTTGACGAAACAACGCCAGAAGAGGAGAAAGTAATACGAAGAGTAAAGAAGATTAGACGCAAAAAGAAAGGCGATGACAAAGTTGAAGAAATAGAAGGTGGAGATGAAGTACCACTGGACGAAGAAGAAGGTGTAGTTCCTGAAGAAATCACAATAGAAAAACCAGAAGAAAAATTGGAAGAAATAGAGGAAACAGAAGAACTTGTAGTAGAGGAACAGCCTACTGATCAGGTAGAAGGTAAAGGTAAAAAGGTAATCAAAATTATAAAGAAGAAAAAGAAGAAAGAAGAAGCAGTAGGTGAACAAGAAATACCAAAAGTGAAAAAACGGAAACAAAAACCACAGCTAATGAAAATGGAAACGATTGAGATAAAACCTCCTCAGAAACTTATTATTGTTGTACGCGAAGATGAACCACTGAAGTGGGAAGAGATTAAACTCAAAAAGCCGAAAGTACCTAAAAAGAAGGAAATTAAAAAAGTAACGTTGCCCAAATTCATGCTGAAAAGTAGAATCAAAGTTATTGAATATCCACCAAAACTGCAAATTCCACTAATAAGAGAAGTTGCACCTGCTATCAAAGACAGCGGTGTATTATCCAGGAATGTTGAAGAAGCAGAAATCGTACTAAAAACTACAAAACGGCGCAAGTTAAAGCTTAAGAAATTAGAAAAGCTGGACAAGGAATTCGAAGATCTTAAACAAGATTTAGAAACAGTTGATGACGAATACAAGTACGAGAAAAAGCCTAAAAAGCAGAAGCTGCCAGTAAAAATGACAATCGAAAGGTGGGAAATTAAACCACAAAAGCCAACCATTACAGTTGCCGAGGAACCTATAAATCTTGCAGAAATTAAGCTTAAAAAGCCAAAAGTTCCCAAAACAAAAGAAATTAAAGGAGTTAAATTGCCGAAGTTTATGCTAAAGAGCAGAATTACCCACATCGATTTTCCTCCTATCTCTGAAATACTAAAAACTCCCATTATTAGCAAACTCACTACCATTAAAGATAATGGTATTTTGTCCAGAAACATAGAGGAAGCACGAAAAATTAAAAAGAAAAAGATACCTAAAATAAAAGATGTTGATAAAGAACTACAAGAATTAGAAAAATTGGACATAGAGATAGACGAATTGAAGAAAAAAGAACTAGAAGCCGTTGATGAACAATTTAAATATGAAAGAAAGCCGAAAAAAGTGCCTGAAGAAAAGGAAGAAGAAATTAAACGATTAAAAATTGGGAAGGGTAAAATACCAGAAATAACTGACGAAACTGAAACTGTTAAACTTAAGAAGATACCACAAAAGGAACCTGAAACAGTTGAAGAAGTAACACTGAAACCTAAAAAGGAGAAGCCGGAAGAAATCAAAAAGCCAGAAAAAATACCCAAAGAAAAGCCGGAACTAAAGCCGTTTGAACCATATGATATTGAACGAGAAGAACCTGAAAAACTGGAATTTGAAAAACCTGAATTTGAAGGAGAGGATAAAGAGAAACCAGAACCCGAAGTAGTTAAAAAACGTAAGGTAAAACCAAAGAAACCTGCTCCTGAAACAATTTCAATTCCTCTTGAGAAAGGCCCACCGAAAGAAATAGCACCTGAAGAAGAAACGGACGTTAAATTTAGAATTCCACGAAAAGATAAGCCCGAAGAAGAACAAGAACAAATAAAACTTAAACCGTTTACCAAGCCAGTCTCTGATGAAGACGAAAAACCTACACCGGAACAAGACCTCGGTCCACTTAAACCGTTGCCGACTGGAGACACGGAAGATACGCCTGAAGTCGAAGAAGTGGTAGATAAAACAAAGCCTAAGAAAGTAAGGAAAATAATACGTAGAAAGAAAGGAGAAGATAAAGTAGACGTTGAAGAAAAAGATGATATCGTGCCTAGAGACGAAGGAGGAGAAATTATACCAGAAATTGAAGAAGAAGTTCCAATAGAAAAAATAGATGAAATAGAAGAGGTTGAAAAACGAGAACAGCAAGAAATTGAAACGATAGATGACAAAGGTAAGAAAATCCGAAAAATCATTAAGAAAAAGAAAAAGAAGGAAGGGGTAGCGGAAGATAAAGCTGAACTAGAAGAACTGCCCAAAGAAGAGGAAGAGGAAAAGCCCAAAGAAGAAGAAAAGCCAAAAGTGAAAAAACATAAGAAAGAGAAACCCGTACTGATGAAGATAGAAAGGCAAGAAATAAAACCTGAAAAGGTGAAAATCGTGGAAGCGAAAGATGCGCCTGCTGAACTAGAAGCAATTCAACTGAAAAAGAGGAAGGTTCCACAGAAAAAGGAAACCAAAAGTGTTAAACTGCCTAAATTTATGCTAAAGAGTCGAATTCGATTTGTAGATTTTCCACCTTTGTCTGAAATACTAAAACAACCTCTCATCACTAAATTAAAAACAATCAAAGATAACGGTGTTATTTCTCGAAATGTTGAAGACGCCATTAAGGTAATCAAAACCAAAAGACGTAAGCTCAAAGACGTCGACAAGAGTATAGAAGAGCTCGAAAAGCTCGACTTAGAACTAGATGAACTGAAAAAGCAGGAACCAGAAACCGTGGATGAACAATTTAAATATCAAAGAAAACCCAAGAAGGTACCTGAAGAGAAAGGTGAAGAAGGAAAACCTCTTAAGATTGGAAAAGGTAAAATTCCAGAGATCGATGACGAAAGAGAGACAGTTAAACTTAAAAAGATTCCTGAAAAAGAACCAGAAACCATAGAAGGAGTTGAAGAAAAGCCCAAAAAAGAAAAACCAGAAGAAGTTAAAAAGCCTGAAAAAATACGCAAACAGAAACCTAAATTGACACCATTTGAACCCTATGACATTGAGAGGGAAGAACCAGAAATAATAGAATTAGAAAAACCAGAATTAGAAACTGAAGACAAAGAAACTCCTGAAGTGAAAATACCAAAGAAAATCAAAGTCAAGAAACCTAAACCAGTTCCCGAGACTGAAGAAATTCATCTCGAAAAAGGAGTGCCGAAAAAAGAAAAGCCAGAGGAAGAGGCAGAGGTGAAATTCAGGATACCGAAAAAAGATAAACCAGAAGAAGAAAAAGAGGAAGTCAAATTGAAACCCTTTACAAAACAAATATCCGATGAGGAACAGAAAATTACTCCTGAATTTGATCTTGGAAAACCAACACCTCTACCGACGACCGCAACTGAGGACAAACCTGAAGACGAAACTGTAGAAGAAAAAGTTAAACTTAAAAAGATTAGGAAAGTAATTCGTAAAAAGAAAGGAGAAGATAAAGTTGACACCGAAGAAAGCGTTGATTTTGTACCTAAAGATGAAGGCGAAGAAGAGGTTCCTAAAGATGAAGAAGAACGGTTGCCCGATAAAATTGAAGTTGTGGAAGAGATTGAACAACGGGAAGAAATACAGCCTATAGAAGAAGCGGAACAACCAGAAGAAAAAGGAAAGAAGATTCGAAAAATCATAATAAAAAAGAAAAAGAAGAAGGAAGGCACAGATGTAGATAAGATAGAAGATGAAGAAGGACCGACTATAGAAGAGATTGAAGAACAGGTAGAAATAGAGCCAGTTGAAGAAGATAAAGTACCCGAGGTAGTAGAAGAGAAAGAAAAGAAAGTCAGGAAAATAATAATCAAGAAAAAGAAAAAGAAAGATGACGTCGAAGAAGTACAAGCGGAGGATGAAATCAAACCAGTTGAAGAAAAAGAAGATCAAGAACCTATAGAAGAAGAACAAATACCAGAAACTATAGAAGACGAAGAAAGGAAAATAAAGAAAATAATTAAAAGGAAGAAAAAGAAGGAAGGAATAGAAGAAGTAAAAGATGAAGAAGAAATACCGCAAGTTCAGACCGAAGAGGAAATTCCAACAGTTAAGAAAAAAGAGAAGAAACCAGTACTTATGAAAATAGAAAGGAAAGAAATTGAACCTGAAAAAGTTAAAATTGTCGAAGCAAAAGACGCACCTGCGGAATTGGAAGCCATAAAATTGAAAAAACGTAAAGTTCCTGTTCCGAAAAAAGAAGCCAAGGGAGTGCGTATTCCCAAGTTTTTACTGAAAAGTAGAATTAAATATATAGAGTTGTCACCATTCAAACAACCAGTTATTAAGCAGCTTACTACAATCAGAGATAGGGGTGAATTATCGAGAAATGTTGAGGACGCCATCAAAGTCATTAAAACAAAGAGGCGTAAGTTAAAAGAAATTGAAAAAAAAATAGAAGGATTAGAAAAATTAGACGTCGAATTAGACGAACTTAAAAAGCAAGAACCAGAAAAAGTAGATGATGAATACAAGTACGAAAGGAAACCCAAGAAAAAGCCCGAAGAAAAAGTAGAAGAAGCAAAACCATTAAAAATAGGAAAAGGTAAAGTTCCACAAGTAGACGAAGAACAAGAAAGTGTTAAACTTAAAAAGATACCTGAAAAAGAACCTGAGACTATAGAAGATACTGAACAAAAAATCAAAAAAGACAAACCAGAGGAGGTTAAAAAACCAAAGAAAATACGAAAAGAAAAACCTGAACTATTACCATTTGAACCACAAGACATTGAAAGAGAAGAACCAGAAAAAGAAGAATATGAGAAACCTGAATTTGATACCGAAGAGGAACAAAAGCCTGTTCCAAAGGTTCCTAAGAAACCAAAACCCAAGAAAGAAAAACCAGTTCCGGAAACAACGGAAATTCTCATTGAAAAGGGTGTGCCCAAAAAAGAAGAGCCAGAGGAAGAAACCGATGTTAAATTTAAGATACCACGTAAAGATAAACCGGGCGAAGATAAAGAAGAAGTAAAATTGAAACCATTTGTGAAACCTGTTTCTGATGAAGACCAAAAAGTTACACCTGAATTAGAAGTTGGAAAACCAAAACCTTTACCTTCAACTGAAACTGAAGATATACCTGATCAGGAAGTAGTGGAGGACAAAGCAAAGCCTAAAAAGATACGAAAAATAGTACGCAAAAAGAAAGCTGAAGATAAAGTTGCAACAGAAGAAGACGCTGATTTAGTTCCGAAGGAGGTAGGAGAGGAAGCTATCCCCGAAATAGAAAAAGAGAAACCGCCAGAACCTGTAGAAGAAGTAGCAGAAGAAGACCAGTTAGATGTAATAGCCGATGAAAAGGAACCTGAAACAATTGAAGCCAAAGAAAAGAAAATCAGGCGAATCATAAAGAAGAAAAAGAAAGAAGAAGCGCCAGAAGAAAAGGTCGAAGAAGTGCCTGAAATACAGGAAGTAAAAGAAAAACTACCTAAAATCAAAAAGGAAAAGAAAGAAAAACCAAAATTAATGAAAATTGAGCGAGTAGAAGTAACACCCGAAAAAGTTAAAGTAGTAGAAGCAAAGGATGCTCCAGCAGAACTTCAAGCAATTAAACTAAAGAAAGCTAAAGTCCCTGTTCAGAAAAAAGAAGCCAAGGGCGTACGTATTCCCAAGTTTTTACTAAAGAGCAGAATTACATATATAGAGTTGTCACCATTCAAACAACCAGTTATTAAACAACTTACTACAATCAAAGATAGCGGTGAATTATCGAGAAATGTCGAGGACGCCATTAAAGTCATAAAGACAAAGAGACGTAAGTTAAAAGACATTCAAAAAGAAATAGAAGGACTAGAAAAATTGGACGTCGAATTGGACGAACTTAAAAAACAAGAACCAGAAAAAGTAGATGATGAATACAAGTATGAAAGGAAACCGAAGAAAAAGCCCGAAGAAAAAGTAGAGGAAGTAAAACCATTGAAAATAGGAAAAGGTAAGGTTCCACAGGTAGACGAAGAACAAGAAACTGTCAAACTTAAAAAGGTGCCCGAGAAAGAACCCGAAACCGTAGAAGATGCCAAAGTAATTCCGAAGAAAGAAGAAACGGAAGAAATTAAAAAGCCTAAAAAGGTTCCTAAAGAAACCCCGGAACTCAAACCGTTTGAGCCGTATGATATTGAAAGAGAAGAGCCAGAAATATTAGAACTCGAAAAACCCGAATTCGAAGTAGAGGACAAAGAAAAACCTAAACCAAAAGTGCCAAAGAAAGTAAAACATAAGAAAGAAAAGCCGACTCCAGAAACTGAAGAAATTATCATAGAGAAGGGTGCTCCAAAGGAGGTAAAACCGGAGGAGGAAACAGAGGTTAAATTCCGAATTCCAGGTAAGGATACACCAGAAGACAAACACGAACAAACAACACTTAAACCGTTCACCACACCAATTTCTGATGAAGAAGAAAAAATTACTCCACAATTAGAAATTGGCAAACCAGAACCTTTACCCACAACTGAAACAGATGATAAACCTGAACAACAAACACTTGACGACAAAACTAAACCCAAAAAGGTTAAAAAAATAATACGTAAAAAGAAAGGCGAAGACAAAATTGACACTGAACAACAAGAAGACCTCGTGCCAGAATCTGAAGCAAAAGAAGAAGTTCCTGCAATCGAAGAAGAACAACCACTGGAAAAAGTTGACAGGCTGGAGGAAATAGAACAAAAAGAAGAAGAACGTCCTATCGAAGAAGAAAAAGTACCAGCACCGAAGGAGAAATCTCCAGAGGAACTAGAAGAGATAGTAAAGAGAAAACGAATAATAAAACGAAAGAAAAAGAAAGATGAAGATAAAGTAGATGAAGTTAAGGAAGAAGCAGAAGAGAAACCTCAAGAAGCTGTAGAAGAGATAAAGGATGTGCCAAAACTAATGCAAATCGAGAGAAAAGAAAAACATAAACCCGAAAAGGTTAAAATCGTCCCTGTAGAAGAGGCGCCAGCAGAACTTGCCGCCATAAAATTGAAGAAACGTGTCACGCCGATTAAAAAGGACACAAAGAGTGTCAAACTGCCCAAATTTATGCTGAAAAGTAGAATTACACACGTTGATTTCCCAGCTGGTCCGGAAGTTCTAAAACAACCAATAATTACTCGGCTAAAAACCATAAAAGATAACGGTGAGCTATCTAGAAATATAGAAGACGCGGAAGAAGTAATCAAAATTAAGAAACGAAAACTAAAGGCTCGAAAGAAAGAATTGGAAGATTTAGAAAAGATTGACGATACGGACGAATATAAAAAACCGGAACTGGAGAAAGTTGATGACCAATACAAATACGAAAGAAAACCGAAAAAGGTTCCTGAAGAGAAAGGTGAAGAGACAAAGCCTCTTAAAATTGGAAAAGGTAAGATTCCTCCAGCAGAAGAAGAGCCAGAACAGGTTAAACTTAAAAAGGTTCCCGAAAAAGAACCAGAAAAGGTAGAAGATCAGGAAGAAAAACCAAAGAAAATTGAAAAGGTTGTTCATAAAAAACCGAAGAAAATACCAGAAGAAACGCCAGAATTGGAAGCATTTAGACCATACGATATAGAACGAGAAGAACCAGAAAAGATTGAGCTGGAAAAGCCAGAGTTAGAAGTCGAAGAAAAAGAAAAGCCCGAGGCAAAGGTTCCGAAAAAGATTAAAGTTAAGAAAGAAAAGCCTGCACCAGCAACTGAAGAAATTGAACTTAAAAAAGGTGTTCCTAAAAAGGAAGAACCTGAAGAAGATTCTGATATCACACGTAAAATATCTACCAAAGATAAACCAAAAGAAGAAGAGGAAAAAGTTCAACTGAAACCGTTTACCAAGCAAATATCAGAAGAACAAAAACGCGTATCGCCAGAACTCGAATTGGGAAAACCGGATCAAGTGCCTACAGCTGAGGCAGAAGATGAAATAGAAAAAGACGTCACCGTAGACAAAACCAAACCCAAGAAAATCAAGAAAATAATTCGCAAGAAAAAGGGCGAGGATAAAGTCGATCAAGAAGAAGCGGTTGAATTCACACCTACGTTAGAAGTTGAAGAAATTGCTCCTGAAACACCTGCAGAAACACCTGAAGAAACTATTGATAAAATTGAAGAAGAGGAAACAATACCAACAGCAGAAATAGAGGTACCTACAGATAAAATTGAAGAAGATAAAAAACGAAGGAAAATAGTGAAAAAGAAAAAACAGGAAAAAATTTCAGATCAACAAGAAACAGCCGAAATTGCAGAACAAAAGGAAAAGCCCAAGTTAATGAAACTAGAGAGAATACAGATTACACCTCAAAAGGTTAAGATCATAACTGTTACAGAAGCCATTCAAATGGCACAAATTAAGGAAATAAAGAAACCCAAAGTTCCGCAAAAGAAAATTAAAAGCGTTACATTACCAAAATTCATGTTAAAGAGTAGAATTAAATTTGTCGATTTTCCTTCCAAGTCAGAGATGGAGCAGGCTCTAGTAGTCAAAGATCTGGGTACCATTAAAGATAATGGTGTATTGTCTAGGAATATAACAGAAGCACAGAAGGTCATCAAGAGGCGACCAAAGGTAAAGAAAGATTTAGAAAAACTGGATCAACTTGATAAGGAAATGGAAGAACTTAAGAAACAGGAACTTGAGAAAGTTGACGATCAATTCAAATTGAAAAAGGTTAAACCCAAGAAAGAGGAACCTATAAAAATGAAAATCGAACGATGGGAGATTAAACCACAAAAACCCAAAATTACAGTCATTACGGAGGAGCCTATAAACTTAGCCGATATAAAACTCAAGAAAAAGAAAGTTCCTGAAAAGAAAGACATTGAAAGCGTTAAGTTGCCTAAATTTGTATTAAAGAGTAGAATTAACTATGTCGATTTCCCACTAATGTCAGAAGTGCTCAAACAGCCAGTAATTACTAAAATGAAAACTATTAAAGATAATGGTGTATTGTCCAGAAATATAGAAGAGGCGAAGAAGGTAAAAAAGAAGAAGATACCTAAAATAAAAGACTATGATAAAGAACTAGACGACCTAGAAAAGCTGGATTTAGAAATGGATGAACTTAAAAAGAAGGAACCTGAGAAAGTTGACGATCAATATAAATATGAAAGAAAACCTAAGCCGGTGCCCGAAGATAAAACAGAAGAAACAAAACCAGTTAAAATAGGAAAGGGTAAGGTACCTCCCGTAGATGACACTGAACCTGAACCTATCAAATTAAAGAAAATACCAGAGAAAAAATTAGAACCTGTGGAAGAAATTACCAAAAAACCAAAGAAAGAGGATGAAGAAAAAGTTGAGAAACCTACAAAGGAACCCAAAGAGGAACCTAAGCTAACACCATTTGAACCATATGACATAGAACGAGATGAACCTGAGAGAGAGGAATTAGAATTGCCAGAACTGGATAAAGAAGACAAAGAAAAGCCCATTAAAAAGGTAATCAAGAAGCCTAAACCTAAGAAAGAAAAACCAACTCCCGAAACAATAGAAATTCCTCTTGAAAAGGGACCTTCAAAAGAAGAAAAACCAGAAGATGAAAAAGAGGTTAAATTCAGAATCCCTGAAAGAGAAAAGGAAGATGAAAAACCAGAAGAAATTAAGCTAAAACCAATTGAAAAACCTGTGCCCGAAGTAGAAGAAAAACGAGAACCTGAAGAAAAAGAAGAAGTTCCTGAGCAGGTTGCTGCAGAAGATAAGGAGGAAGTTATAACAATTAAACGAAAGATTCCTAAAACACGCAAAAAAATAAAAGACCAAGAAATAGAAAAGGAAGAAAAGCCTAAAGAAGAACCAACTGAAGACAAAGAAGTTCCACAGGAGGAGCCAAAGCAAATTGAAGAAGTTGCTGAGATACCCAAAGAGGAAGCCCTTGTACCAGAAAAACCAGAAGAAAAGGAAGAAAAGCCTGAAACTGTTGAGACGGTAGTTACAATAAAACGTAAGCCAAAGAAACCTGTCGAAGAAATAGAAGAAGCGCCAGCAGTAGTAATAACACAAAAAGAAGAGCATGAAAAACCAGAAGAAACTTCTGAAGTTATAGAAAAAATTGTCATTAAGAAACGCAAGCCCAAAAAAGTGGCTGAAGAAGCTCCACAAGAATTAACAGTGGTCAAACCGTTGGAACCAGAGCAAATTGAAGAAATTACTGAAACTGTGGAGGAGGTAATCGTACCTAAAAAACCCGAGGAGGTACCAGAAGAAATAAAACAAGAAGAGCCCGAAACGGTTCAGGAAGCTACAGAACCTACCAAAAAGATAGTTAAAAAGAAAATTCCTAAGAAACCAGAGGAAAAGATTCAAGAAGTAATAGCAGATAAGGAGAAAGCGCCTCAAGTAATAGAAGAAGTAGTTCCAGAAAAAGTGGAAGAAGCGGTTCCTCAAATACCGGAAGATATACCTGAAGAAGTTAAAAAAGAGGAACCAGAAAAAGTTGAAGAAATTGTGGAAACGGTTAAAAAGGTCATTAAAAAGAAGAAACCGAAACAACCTGAAGAAAAAGTTCCAGAAGAAGCAGCTGCTGAAGAGGTTCCCGAAACAGTTGAAGAAGTAGTAATTCTTAAAAAACCAAAGAAGAAACCTGTTGAAGAAATAGAAGAAGCACCAGCTGTAGTTATAATACAAAAAGAAGAACCTGAGAAACAAGAAGAAACTTCAGAAATTGTAGAAAAAATCGTTATTAAGAAACGAAAACCCAAAAAGCCTGTAGAAGAGGCTCCCCAAGAGTTAACTGTAATCAAGCCGATGGAGGTAGAAGAGACTGAAACTGTTGAAGAAACTGTTGTACTCGATGAACCTAAGAAAGAAGAACCAGAAACGGTTGAGGATGTTACTGAAGTAGTCAAAAAGATTATTAAAAAGAAAACACCTAAAAAGGCTGACGAAAAAGTTCCAGATGTAGTAGAGGCTGTAGAAGTTCCTGAAGAACTCAAAGAAGAAGTTCCTGAAAAAGTTGAAGAAGTTCCTGAAAAAGTAGAAGAAGTGATAATTCCTGAAAAACCTGCAGAAATACCGGAGGAAGTAAAAAGGGAAGAACCGGAACAGGTTGAGGAAATAACTGAAACTATTAAGAAAGTAATTAAAAAGAAGGTCCCTAAGAAACATGAAAAAGAAGTTCCAGAAGTTACTGATAAAAAGGAAACACCTGAAATAACAGAACCACTGGTGGTGACGAAACCAGAGGAAAAAGAGACACCAGAAATTATAAGCGATACAGAAGTAGTTAAACCAATTGAAGAAATTCCTGAAAAACCAGAAGAAAAAACACCAGAAATTGTAAGCGATCAAGAGGTAGCCGAGCCAGTTAAAGAAGTAATCGCTCCTGCGAAACCCGAGGATAAGGCTCCTGAAGAAATAAAGGAAACTGTAACAATCAAGAAACCCAAACCAAAACGCAAAAAAGAAGTACCTGAAGAAGTTACCATTAAAAAGGAACCGGAAAAGATCGAAGAGGTTGTTGAGACGGTTGAAGAAACGGTAATTACTAAAGAAATCCCTGTAAAAGTACAGGAAGAAACTCCAGTAGAAATAACTATAGCTAAAGAGCCGGAACTTCCACAAGAAGTTCTTGAAACTACCGAAGATATTACCGCTCCTAAGCAACCCGAAGAGACACCAGAAGTTACAATTACAAAGAAAGAAGAACCTGAAAAAGTAGAAGATGTTACTCCAACAGTTATCAAACTTCCTAAAAAGACGAAAGTAAAAACAACCACGGAAGGAGAAGTAACTGAAGAAGTAACCATTACTAAAGTAATACCAGATAAGCCACCTGAAGAAGAACAACCTGCGGCAGAAGTAACAATCAAAAAGAAAGTTCCGGTAACTAAGGAACCCTCGCCTACACCTGAAGAAGTTACTCTGACTATTGAGAAACCAAAAGAAGAAGAAAAAGAAGAACCAATAGCAGAGGTAAGTATTAAGCCTAAACCTAAACCTATTGAAGACGCTGGTGCCGACGAAGTGAGCATAAAGAAAGTAGTAATTATTACACCTAAAGAAGAAGAAAAAGAAGAACCAGTAGCTGAAGTAACTATTAAGCCTAAACCGAAACCAGTTGAAGATAAGGGCGAAGATGAAGTCACAATTAAAAAAATAGAAATAATTACTCCTGAAGAAAAGGAAGCGGAAGAACCTGTAGCTGAAGTAACTATTAAGCCTAAACCAAAACCAGTTGAAGATGCGGGCGAAGATGAAGTCACAATTAAGAAAATAGAAATAATTACTCCTGAAGAGAAAGAAGCTGAGGAACCTGTAGCTGAAGTAACTATTAAGCCTAAACCAAAACCAGTTGAAGATAAGGGCGAAGATGAAGTCACAATTAAGAAAATAGAAATAATTACTCCTGAAGAAAAGGAAGCGGAAGAACCTGTAGCTGAAGTAACTATTAAGCCTAAACCAAAACCAGTTGAAGATGCGGGCGAAGATGAAGTCACAATTAAGAAAATAGAAATAATTACTCCTGAAGAAAAGGAAGCGGAAGAACCTGTAGCTGAAGTAACTATTAAGCCTAAACCAAAACCAGTTGAAGATAAGGGCGAAGATGAAGTCACAATTAAGAAAATAGAAATAATTACTCCTGAAGAAAAGGAAGCGGAAGAACCTGTAGCTGAAGTAACTATTAAGCCTAAACCAAAACCAGTTGAAGATATGGGCGAAGATGAAGTCACAATTAAGAAAATAGAAATAATTACTCCTGAAGAAAAGGAAGCGGAAGAACCTGTAGCTGAAGTAACTATTAAGCCTAAACCAAAACCAGTTGAAGATATGGGCGAAGATGAAGTCACAATTAAGAAAATAGAAATAATTACTCCTGAAGAAAAAGAAGCCGATGAGCCCGTCGCAGAAGTTACTATTAAACCTAAGCCAAAGCCTGTAAAGGATGAAGGGGCTGACGAAGTTACCATTAAGAAAATTGAAGTTATTACACCTGAAGAAAAAGAAGCGGAAGAGCCTGTGGCAGAAGTAACTATTAAACCGAAACCAAAACCAACAAAAGATGAAGGTGCTGATGAAGTGACTATTAAGAAAATTGAAGTTATTTCGCCTGAAGAAATAGAAGCCGAAGAACCGGTAGCAGAAGTAACTATTAAACCTAAACCAAAACCAGTCCCAGATGAAGGTAAGCAACGATTACTTACACTAACCATTGCAGCTAATTAACACATACATAAAACACAACAGCTATATCAAACAATTGGATTTATTAAGTAATGAAGCCAGAATTAATGCTGAATAATTAACAGGTGCCGATGAAGTTACCATTAAGAAACCAAAAGTGGTTCAACCAGAAGAAGCCCCAGAACCTTCAGCTGAAGTAACAATTAAACCTAAACCTAAACCGGTTATTGATGAAGGTGCTGATGAAGTAACTATCAAAAAGGTAGTGGTCCTTGAACCTGAAGAAAAAGAGGAACCTGCAGCAGAAATAACCATTAAGCCTAAGCCAAAACCGATCAAAGATGAGGGAGCTGATGAACTTACTATTAAAAAAATGGAAGTTATCAAACCAGAAGAAACTGCCGAACCAGAAGCTGAGATAACCATCAAGCGCAAAAAGCCAGTAGAAGATACAACTAAAGCAGAAGAAGAAGTAGTAGAAATGACCATTAAAAAACCTACTCCTGCAGAAGACGTTGAGCAAGAGGCTACCATTAAAAAGAAGCCTCCATCTCGCAAGGGCTCTGCAGAAGATTACGCTGAGGATCTAACAGTAAAAAGATTGAAGCCAATGAGAAAATCTTCGCAACCAGAAGCTGAGGAGGAAGTGCAAACTGTAACATTCCGTCCAAAGGTAACAAAAACTAAAGAGGATGTGGAACAAGAATTTAAAATTCAAATGGATTCATATGCCCAAGAAGAAATTAATATGTCCGGTAAAATACGACTGAAGAGGCGGCCCACGTATGGCGAGGAAATGGCAGAAGATACAATCAAAATAATTCGAGAAATTGAAGATGACACGCCTGCAATAGAAGAGATAATTGACGAAGGCAGCGATGCTGAAGAATTGCCTTACGATGAAAACGAGCCTGATGAAAGCTACCACCTTGCTCTTCGAAAACGAAAACCTAAACGCAAAAAGGTACAAGAAGAAGAGGTTGAGGTGAAAATCGGTATCAAAAAGCAACCCAGTGAAGATATGGATTTCGAAGAAGAATCGTTATCTGTATCACTCAAGGCTAAACGAAAACCATCAGTACAGACATTTGATCAAGGTTATTTTATTTTACTATTACCGCTTGAAAATGTATATGCCATGCCAGTAGTAAGTATTGTAGACGATGCGTATTATAACTTGTTCAAAAAAAATTTAACTACACATTCGAACTAATTTGCAAATTTGCATTTCAGCTTTTGTATCTCGCTTATGCTACATTTCCCATCATGTTATGAATTTGTCTAACTAAGTTAATTACAGAAGCAGCCTCATTACAAATCACTCGCGAAGAAGAAGTAATTAAAGAGGTAGAAGAAATAAGAGAAGTTGAAGAAGGAGAAGTATACTTTTGTATCAGTTACTACACAGCCGAAGCAGAACAAGCTATGGACCTTGTGGAAGGCGAACGTGTTTATATCTTAGAAAGTGACAACCCCGACTGGTGGTTTGTGAAAAAGCACTTAACCGAGGAAAAGGGTTGGGTCCCCGCCCACTATCTCATGGATGAGCATAATTATGCAGTATACCTCCAGAAAAAATTAAATGAAAAGATTGACAAGCTTCCCGTTTTTGAAAGTAGGTTTACCAATACGCAATATAAATCCTTGTAATGTTTTAATCAATTTTCAGAACCAGGTCCCGGAACAGCATCGGTAGCCCCGAAGTTCATCGAAAAGCTCCAACCGCAACATGCCCGTGACGGATTTACTGTTCAGTTTGAATGCAAAGTGGAAGGTGTCCCCAGACCGCAAATAACATGGTTCCGTCAAACAGCAGTGATTAAGCCCTCACAAGACTTCCAAATGTTCTATGACGAAGACAATGTAGCTACGTTAATTATCAGGGAAGTGTTTCCAGAAGATGCCGGCACGTTCACGTGTGTCGCTAAAAATTCTGCCGGATTTGCATCGAGCACCACAGAACTCGTCGTCGAGCTTCCGCTTTCTGATCATGGATCTGATACAACTGGGCTTTCACGAAAGAGCTTATCAAGAGAATCGTCACTGGTGGATATTCTAGAAGGAATTATACCGACCTTCTCCAAGAAACCGACAGCCCAATGTGTCGATGAAGGAACTGATGTCGTGCTTGAATGTAGACTAGTAGCGGTACCAGAGCCAGATATAACATGGTACTTCAACGGAAGACCCCTACTTACCAAAGACAACGTTACAATTGTTACTGAAGCAGACATGCACATGTATAGCACCACTGTCAAAATTAAAAAGGTCAAGAAGTCACAAGAAGGAGTGTACGAGGTGAGAGCTAAAAATAGAGAAGGAGAATCTTCCGTTCAAGCTATTCTGAAAGTAAGAACCGGCGAAGAAGAAGCTCCACAGGTTCTCGAACCTTTAAAGAACTTCACTGTTCGAAATGGAGAAACGGTAGTGTTGTCTACGCATATTGTGGGTAATCCAACTCCCACAGTTACTTGGTATAAAGACAACAAGGAAATCACCAAACCTAAACCTAAAAAAGATGGAGATGTATATTCACTCACCATAGTTGACTCCACAATGCAAGACTCGGCTGAGTATACTGTCAAGGCAACAAATCCACTGGGCACTGCTGAAACTACAGCTTATCTTACTGTGGAAGGTAATTTATTTACAATGTTTAATGCTAATATGCATTACTTTGATCTACTAATTGCTTACTTGCATCTTATAGTACCAGAATTTAATGCTTCCGCCCAGCTTCTAACCGGCGATGTCATTAAAAAGATTTCGCTTGTGGAAATATTTGCTTCGTCAGAAAACCAAGCAGGTTATTACTGTATTTGTACTATTATTACATAAATATACTTCTCGCACTAATAAAATTGCGCTTTTTATTTCCTAACTATTTAAAGCACCCTAAAAGTATAATAGTAACGTATATTTCCTTTCAGAATATTCAAGTCACAAACCAGAGCCTCCACTGTTCATAGAACGATTCGAAGGCCTAACTGTAATCGAAAAAGGAACCATCAGATTATTTGCCAGAGTTACAGGAAACCCCGTACCTGAAGTAGTTTGGCTCAGAAATAACGAACCTCTAAAACCAAATTCAAGGACAAAGCTGTCCTATGATGGTGAAAACATCGAGCTTGTTATTACAACTGCAGATTCAGAAGTCGACTCCGGCGACTACAAATGCATTGCCAGCAACCCCATCGGCAAAGCGTCGCATGGTGCTAGAGTTACTGTCGATGTGGAAACCGTTAAATTTACGAAGAAGCTTAAGAAAACCATCGAAATATATGAACGGGACACTCTAACCCTCGAGTGTGAGACATCTCATACGGTGTCAACGAAATGGTTCCACAATAACAAAGAACTTAGCGGAATGGACCATCGGGTTGTAATTCAAGAAGGCCGGACCCACAAGCTCGTCATCAAGCGTGCAACTATAAATGATGAAGGAACCTACAAATGCACCGTCAAGAACCACAAGACTGAAGCTGTCGTCACTGTTAAGCCAAGAAAACCAGAGTTCGTTCGTAAATTGCAGGATTGCGAAGTTAAGGAACGCGAATCTGCTATCTTAGAAGTGGAGGTATCGTCAGACACGGCAGATGTTATTTGGAAAAAGGATGGTCAACCTATTACCGATACCGATGAGAAAGTCAAAATAGTAAAAGATGGCGGTGTAAGGAAGTTGATTATTCGCAGTACATCCATACATGATGAGGGAGAGTACAGCTGCGCGCTTCCAGATGATCAATGCGCTGCCGACGTCACGGTTGTTGAATTGCCCCCTGAAATAATTACAAAAATGCAAGACCAAACAGTAATAAAGGGAGAAAAGGCGATGTTTGAAATAGAGCTTACTAAGGGAGATGCTTTAGTTCGATGGTTCAAGGACGGTGTGGAGTTACAATTTTCTGACCACATCCAATTATCCATCGATGGCAAACGACAGAAACTGAAAATATACAACACCGAAATGGAAGATAAAGGCGTATATTCCTGTCAAGTTGGTTCTCAAAAATCCTCAGCCAAATTAACAGTAAAACAACCACCCCTACGCTTCATTCGGGAACCTCCGGATCCAACGATAGCTCCTTTCGATAACGACGCTGTTTTCGTTGTCGAGTTAAACAGACCAGACGTGGAAGTCGAGTGGCTCAGGAGGGGAAGAATAATCGAAGAGTCCTCCAAATATACCATTTTATCAGATAAAGCTATCAAGAAGCTCATCATACACAATTGCAAACCCGAAGATGAGGTCGAATATTCTTGCAGAGTGGAGGATCTTAGCACAACTTCAAAACTTAAAGTTGAAGGTAACTACTGCTTATTTATAATCTTCCATTTACTCACTAATATTTATCATTTCAGTGCTCGAAATACCACCAAAACTGTTTGTGGATGACGGAAATAAAGTCTATAAAGTTAGGAAGGGCGAAAATGTGACGTTTACAGTGAAATATACTGGCTCACCTACACCGAAAGATGAATGGACCACGAATTATACCTTGGTTATACCTTCACGGCGACACCAACCGACACTAAATGAAGAATCTGCCAGTCTAACGATTAGAAGAGTCGAACCCGAAGATATGGGTAGTTATACAATCAAACTGAAGAACGTTGCTGGTGAAGCTTCTGCCGATTTAACTCTTATTGTTATTGGTATGAAACTGGAAGTGCAAGTAGAAATATGTTTATAACCATATATTTCACAGATGTACCATCGAAACCCGGTACTCCAGAACTTGTCGATGTAACGGATACTTCTATCACACTTCACTGGAAAGCACCTGAATCTGATGGAAATACTACCATTACCAATTACATCATTGAATATCGTGATAGGGAAAGCACAAAGTCAGTAAAAATTATTTAAATATCTAAGAAAGAAATTAACAATTTTACTTGCAGGTGGATACAAACAACTGAAACAATCACATCCACAACTCATACTATTACTACCGTGAAAACACACAAAGAATATACATTCCGTGTCATAGCAGTTAACGAAGTCGGGCCAAGTGAACCATCAGATAATAGTGACTACATACTAATTGTTGTTCCAACAGCCAAGGAAGCTCCTACCATCCTAGAGTCCCTTAAGGACGTCAGCATTGGATTAAACAAACAACTAACGCTATCGTGCGTTATTTCTGGGGTTCCTACCCCGGAAATTACTTGGTTCAAAGATGGAAAGGTTATCAAATCGAAGGCATTAACCTACGAAAATCACGTGGCCAAATACACCATCATGGAGACAACCGACACAACTTCTGGTATTTACACGGTCAAGGCCCATAATGTAATGGGTACAGCAGAAACTGGCTGCGAAGTAATAGTACAAGAAGCTCCTCAGCTGGAGGTCGACGACTCCTTAATTGATCAAATGCTGCGGGTGAACGAGCAATGGAAAGTAGTGTTGAAAGTCAGCGGCTACCCTCAGCCAGACATAACTTGGAAGAAAGATGGCAGAGTGCTCACTTCCACCAAACACACCTACTACTTCGCCGATGAAACGTCAACCACTATTGTTATCTACTCTCTCGAGCGCGAAGATACGGCTACATATACAGTTATCGCAGAAAATTCAGCTGGTTTTGCAGAGAAGGAGTTGAAATTGCGTGTAGTTGGTAAGATAAATTATGTTTCACAGCCTAATTTACATGAGCTGCTTCACTTCTTCATGCTGGCGCTTGCTTATGCTTCTTTGCTTTACTTCAGATGATTCTTGCTATCCGCAAACGCCCCCTGAGGACAAAATAACAACTGGTAATGCCAAGAATAAGTTTAGATGTCCTTTTCAAATAGTGCTTCAAAATGTATCCGAAAATGGCCAAATGAAATATGCTATTTTATCCATTTAACTAACCCTTCCTAACAGTATATAACTGAAAACTAGTAACTAGTAACACCTTGATTTGATAAAAATTAATAGATATAATTCTAGACTTCTTCCCGAATCCAAGTTACTGCTACCACTTATCTTTGATTAACTTCAAATTGCCCAGCTCTGCAACTTACTATTAAAACCAAGAGCAACCACCCATAACTATATTAATCTATGATTTCATCATTAAACCCCTTATATTTTTCAAATGTTTGCATGTAAAACCCTACAAATGCAGCTTCTATTGCCATATCAAACGAAATGTAACATGTTTAGATAAACCATCACCACCGAAAGGGCCTATGCTGATCAGAAATGTTGATCAGCAATCAGCAACAATTTCTTGGTATCCTCCATTAGACGACGGAGGTCTGGAAATTTCGAAATACTTAATTGAAAAGTACGAAATAGCAAGCATGAAATGGACTCGAGTTGCTGAAGTAGAAAAGACTGTTACAACCTATACCATACAAGAATTGCAGGCTAACGCCGAATACATGTTCAGAGTTTATGCTCAGAATCCTATAGGCAAATCCGAACCTCTTGAAAGCGAAACCGTATCCATAAAATCCACATTCAGTAAGTTATTCTTTGTGCCATTATATTGTGTCAATCTAAATAAAACATCTTTCCATTGCAGAAGTACCTTCTCCGCCACGAGCTCCTCTCGAAGCGTCAGGAATGACTGACACATCATTCACCATCAGCTGGCAACCATCGGCTTCGGATGGAGGAACTGCCATAATAGAATACATAGTTGAAATGAAGGAAGCCAATAGGAGAGTGTATAGGAAATTAGGGGCTACAAAGGGCGCAATTACTAACTTTGCCGTCAACTACCTTGACAAGGGCCAGGGCTACAGCTTCAAAATTACCGCCAGAAATTCTGAAGGTCTCAGTGAACCATTCATGCCAGACGATACAATAGTTGCTGGATCTAGAATCAGTAAGTTCTTAATAAAGCAAAACCTCCACATAAAAGTAACTTTTTATCTATACCTTTCTCATGTGCTTTGCTTATGCAACTAACTTTATTCCGCTTTTTGCTTCGTTAGGGATAAAATACGAGTTTGCAAAAACAGACTCTACTTTGTATTGCCTTTTGGGAATATTTCCACCTGCAAAACGCTCAGCTCCCAGTAAGTATTTTAAACGATTTCGTCATATAATTCCCTTTAATTAAAAAAAATCATCTTGGCAAGTCATTGTTCTAGCTGTTCTGATGTATTTATTTACATTTTAATTTATTTTAACAACTTCTCAGCTCCACCCTCGCCTCCCAGAAACTTGCGAGTTACAGACACCACTAGCAAAACAGCTACGATCGTATGGGAGACTCCAGAGAATGACGGTGGAGCCGAAATAACCAGCTATGTCATTGAAAGGAAGGTGGAGTACATGCCCAGCTGGGAAAAGGTGGCCACCGTCGAAGCCAGCACAATGCAATATACATTTGAAAATCTCAAAGAGAAAACGGAATATATCTTCCGGGTGTTTGCAGAAAATTCCGTAGGGCTCAGCTCTGCAGCCACAACGCGTACCATTCAACTATTAAAGCATGCAAGTAAGTTACGCCCTCATACTAACATAAGCATCAAATTAACTCTGAACTTCATAGCTGTTCCCTCACCACCAACGGCTCCACTGGAGATCAGAACTATAGGTCCCAACGCAATAGTGATTGAATGGGGCATCCCAGAAAGTGACGGCGGCTCTCCTCTACTAGGCTACAACATCGCTATTCGCGACACCAAGAAGACCATGTGGATGGAAGTTGGCCGAGTTGCAGTTCCCACCCAGAAGTTCACGCTTAGAGACCTTGCTGAAGACCACGAATACTTGATTAGGATATTTGCCCGAAACGAAATTGGTCTCAGTGATCCTCTGGAGTCGGACGAGCCTTTCAAGGTCCTACCGTCCACAGGTAAGTCTTGCTGCCATAAGTTATGTTGTGGAAGTTTGTTAACGACTAACACGCCTGTAAATCAGATGCAGATGCTGAAGAGTTCAAAGAAGTAACAGAACGCGAACCGACATCGTACAGTACGGAAACTACAACGTCCTGGATGCGAGATAACAGCATGGATGCAGACATTTACACGTACTCTAGAGGCAAGCTCCTACAGAGGAACGAGTACTTCTTCAAGATCTGGTGCCATGCCGATGAACTCTTCAAATAATTCAACATTTTTCCTATTAGTAGATAATTAGAAAGGACTGACCAATTTTGACCAAGACTTTGACATTTAGATTGTTAAGTTAAAAAATTAGTTGTAAATATTTCTACACAAACTTTAGATTCGATTCTGAATTAGATTATAATTATCTCTTGACCTCGACAAAGTGTAGTGGGGCTGATGCACGAATTCAGTCCACTCTTTATGAAAAAAGTAAACTGAAACATTAAACTTTATTCTGGAACAATAAAACTAAATTCCTTCAAGCGATTTAGTTTTGTGGTACTACATTTTTGCGAATTGCGATGCGAGCGATTTTAATGTTTCACATTACTTCTGTTTGTACATTTGTACAATATTCTAATATGACTTGTATGAGTATGCCAAATACTGTGATAATGAATCTGACTCCTCTAATTTGAGTTGTGTGCATTAAAGATGCGAATACGAATATGTTATGTATTATATATAAAAAGAAACACAAGTATGCTATTAAAATGTTTTTGCTTGAGCTATTTAAATAACTGTGTATACGATTATACTCTTCAAAGTTTTATATTGTTTTGTTAAAATTTTAAGCGATGCTTTCATATTTACAGGTCTTGTTGAGTTACTAACTCTTATACTTGATAAATTTTCAAATCACGGAGAAAATATAGGTGCATATAAAATTAAGATCAACTATGATTTGGAAGTTTGTTAATTATAAGACATTATGTATTTTATCCTGTTATTCAATAAAATCTATACCAAATTACTTGAACATTTTTAATCTACTACATATCTTCCTACGCCTCTGACCGTCTTTTATTACGGTAGTTAAACCACAGGCAATGTTTACAACAAATAGGCAACTACTCTGCGCTGCAGCGCCCGGCATGACATGCCCTAATTTACTTTAAGTCACAATCGAGGCTTCACAAAGAAAAGCAGGTTGTCCAGAATGGTAAGACGATATTAGAAGTGACAATATTATAATAACCCAAAACCAATAATGGTGTAATCCAGCTAGTTGCAGTCGACAAATAGGTGGGGTCATCAGCGATAAAATTATGGGTGTTTTATATAACTCATAATTAATAACAGAAAGGCGTCACGTAGTTGTATACTTCTGCCACGGCGAATTTACCAAACTACAAAATGGAATCCGCCCAGATTATTCAGCTTTCAAGTTACCATAACGTTCACGTCTTACAGTATAAAAGAAATAACGCAATAAAATATACACGGAAATAATTTAAACAAATCTATTGCTACTCGTTCCGACTCATGCCGAAATCAGCAACTCCATTTTTATAGACAGTTTCAAATTAGCAATTCCCTAAGTTCAGTCATTGTATGTACAGTTTAAATCGGAAATTAGTATTTCCTCCGGCAAGCGCCGGTTTAAATTTATTCAATAAACAAGAACATTGAAGAGGGTTTCTTAATTTAGCTAAACTGACAAGGCAGCCTGCAAAACCTGATGGGTTCTTTAAGCATCTGATTTCACAGTTGCAATTTTTTTATATTTGCAGCTGCTAAAACATCTGCACACCTGTACGGACCACAGACACACCACAGCAGAGAACAAACCTTTAGCTAAGTCGCTAGCTGAAGTAGAAATGTTTACATTGGTAAAGTGTAGTTTGTCCACACATTTCCAGGTATGTCTATGCAGCACAATAAACAACAACAAAATAATTTTACTTACCCAAGCTGAAGGCATTAACACAGAATTCTTATAGTTAGAAGATATGGACCAGGACAAAGATTGTTGGCTCATTCACTTTCACTGCTAGGAACTGGTATCTTCGGAAATAAACATTTGGTGACATTATAACTAATGAGACGCACTAATTGAATAATGCTTGCTTACAGTATAACAATAAATGAAACAAAACTGCAATTTCAACATTTCGAAACACTACTGTGATTGTAAATTAAATATGTTGATCTTAGGTACTTAGCTTTAACTTTGGGAGAAGCATTAGAAAATGTAAAACTGACAACTTCTACCAACATTTTACTATTTTAGAAATGCAATGGCGGCATGTTATAGAGAATTCCGTTCCACAGGAGCTGCCCATTGGATCGCGATACAACAAACAGCGGTAAACCCCGATACAGCGATGAATGTGGCTCGAACAATCAAATCAAGGGCAGACTGGCATGAAAAAGACCTGATGGGACTTTAGCCCTAAAAAGCCAGTGTTCGTTTATAAATACCTGGGTACTTACCTACTCGTAACAATGGGAATATATAGAAAAGAAGCACCAAAACACAGTACCACAAAAAATGTATTTGTCATTTAAATACAAACTTAGTAGGTCGTTTAAAATATTGGCAAAAAACGCATAGTGTTGTAATATTTACTTTTGTGTTCTTTGTTGTTTGAAAATATTCTATCATTTATTAGTATTCGTATAATTATGGGCTTTCGACTAAACCAACCACTGAAATATAATACATTCTAAATTTAGCACAGAATAGAAACGTGCCCGAAGTCGTTTTAAAGGGCAGCCGAGAATGTCCATATGTAAATATTGAGAAACCTGACATGACTGGGGTTGGAATTTTTACAATGCAAGGACTCTTATGTGCTTTAGAAGTGTTACTTGTGGTAATGAATATTATGTGGATTAATAGAGTGGATGAAGCGATAAGGTCTGTAATAAGTACTAATGCTTGAGTAGTTTTGCAATAGAGCCGTTGTGTAGTTTTATCGTGCACTGTTTTATTGTTATTATTGCTGCTGATGGTAGACAGCTTTGTTGTTTGGGTCGTTGTTCATTGTTTATTGTTGGGGCGCCTTAGTGTACTATGTGCTTGGGTTAGAAATCCTGAAATCGTAACAGCAAATTTTAAAACTTACTGTTGACATTACTTTTCCACAGCCAACCCTTATGTAATTTCTTTTTGAACACGCGACATTAATCATAACAGTCAATATTTTTTTTTATTAAGTGTTTTGTATATTTTTAAGAAAATAGTTCAAGATCAAGATGTTCTTGCTAACTGATGGTAGTTCATTTGCCACATTTGGTTTAAATCATTATGGCAGATCGTGTGGACACAATTTTAAACTTTTCCATGAACGCTACCGTAGTGAATGTCAACAATGGTTTTTGCGTAATAGTGTTATAATTGCAGAATTCTCTCCCAAGTGAAGTGTTCAGTACAGTGTCTATTAACTTATTTAAATAAAAATCTGGTGTGATACACGCACACAACTTCCTTTTACAGTGACCTTATAATTAGCCAAAAATTTGACTTTAAATTTTTAAGCATTTGTCAAAAAATTTCAAAAATTAAAAATTTTACAAAAACGGTACAAAATAGAGTGTTAGTTCAAGAGACAAATTTTCTCTAGAATTTTAAGCTGAATTCAAAAATGTAATAATATACCGGGTGTTCTATTTAAAATAGGAGTTAATAAAAAAAAATTTAAAAAAACAAAAGATACCCATTTTAGAAGTATTCAACTGGAAAATTACCTATCTCACATCAATACATATTAAAAATGTAATAAAAATGTAAAGTTAAAAAAAATCGTTAGAGCCGTTTTTGAAAAAATCGAAAAAAACTGAAAAATCACAAGAGTAAACACCTACTTCCGGTTATGCGATTTTCTTCAAAAGCTTGCTGTCGCATCTACATAGTACACGAAACTTATATATGAAGTTTCAACGCCATACCTCTTTCCGTTTTTGAGATATTCTGTTCACAGACAGACAGACACACAGACACACAGACAGACACACAGACCAATGAAAAAAAAATGTTTTTTGGGTTCAGGGGACTCTAAAACGTGAAGATCTGTTGAAAACTCAATTTCGAATTTTTGGGGTGAATCCAATACTTCCTTTATTGTAAAAGGAAGTAAAAATTTGACCAAATGTAAAAAAACATCAGGCTATACAGGGTGTCCCGAAAAATCGTTTACAAATTTTTGGGGATTGGAGAGGAAGGCAAGTGAAGTAATTTTCGCTACGCAACATATGGGCGGAAACGTCTCCTTGTTATTGAAAAAAATGATTTATTACAGATTGCTTTTTATCGTAAGTTACAAAAGTAAAAACAACAAAATGGTACTTAACAACCATCATTCATAATCATAATAATTGCTCGAACTGTCGACCTACAACATCGTTGCAAGCGTGGCAGCGACGCACCATGTTAGCTCGAACTCTGGCCAAAATTCCTGGAGTTTTTCGGATTCTTCCACAGGCATCAATAATGTGTGTTCACTGGAGTCGCGTACATTAAGCTTTTTAAATATCCCCATAGGAAAAAATCCAGCGGCGTTAAATCAGGGGAACGTGCTGGCCAATTGACGGTACTGCCCCTGCCTATCCAATGATTGCGATATGTCAGATCCAGATGTTGGCGTACAGCGTGACTGAAATGAGCGGGGGCCCCATTATGTTGAAACCACATACCCTGCCTGACTGCTAGAGGCACGTCTTCTAATAACTCCAGCAAAACTTCTTGGAGGAAGGTTACATAAATTTCGCCATTCAGCAACTCAACACGAATTGTAGTAACTTTGGCGACGATCAACAAGCAGCAAAACACCCAACAGCACATTAAACTATGCAAGTTTATGCGTGTTTTATGCATTTTATCAATTATCGTTGTAACGTACAATACAGTGGCGTAACTACAGAAGGAGCAAAGGGGGCAGCGGCCCCCGGGCCCGGCAGGTCCAAACTCGGTCCCGTATAAAGTTTCAATGAGTCCGGAAAAAACATTCGCTATTGTTCATTTTGCTTTGATGTTTCTGTTTATGAGTTTAAAAAAATAATTGAAAAATGATAGCCAAAAATGCTTTGGCAAGAATAGGACTTACACTTGGCAATTAAGGGGCCCGGTGAAGATCACGGCCCCCGAGCCCAAAATTTGAAGTTACGCCACTGGTACAAGAACAAGCGAAATGCACTAAATCACTTTTTTTAATACCAAGGTGACGTTTCCGACCATATGTTGAGTAGCAAAAATTACTTCACTTGCCTTCCTCTCCAATCCCTGAAAATTTGTAAACGATTTTTCGGCACACCCTGTATAATAATTGCTTTGTTTCTTTATTTTTTTTATTATAAATGTTTTTAATTTGTAGCTTACATTTTTTTTATTTAAGAAATTATTTATAACTTAATTACTATATGTTCACTTGCTTAGCTATTACATTTAATTACGTTTTTTTATGAGCTAAAACAGGGATACTCCTCAGGTCTTGTTAAAATAATGACAAAAATGGCAGTGAATATTCCAGTTTGCTTATGTTACATAAATCTGAAATACAACAAACTCTTCTACAACTTCTACAACTTAAATTTTTCAGGTTTTACAATAATTGAATCGTCGAATATTAAAAGCCGACAAATCTATTTTACTTTGTTTTTCGTAAAACGCGAAAAACGTTTCTAATGGTTATTGTACTCTTCATTCTAATAAAATTGGTTCCCAGACATAATATATAAAGCATATATTTCATTCCCTCCCAATACTCTGACTCCTTTGCCTATACATCAGACTGAGATATTCACGTCTAAATATTGGAATTGTCAGGTTTTGAAACTAATATTGTGACTTGCCGGGTTTTGCTAATTAGTTGTCGTTTATAGCTAAATTCTATATGCAAACAAGAATTCTGTAAATTCAAAAATGTATTGAGAACGCAAACCAAAATTATCTAACTTAAAAAAGATTTTTAAACTCTAAATAATCAAATCTGGCATGTGAGACATTATTTCGCATAATTTGTTGGAGATATTCCCGTTATCGTCTGCTTCACTTTCTTGTATTGGTGTATAATACTTCTCTACAACTGTTTTATAGTACTCAAGGGCCTCCCAAGTCTTTCCAATTTTGACCATAATGTTTTTCCAAAAGTATGTTGACATCTTTAAGTTTTAGTTTGTTGGGTGCTACTGCGGTTACTACGTCAGTGGCAGGCGCGGATGGGCACAAAAATATCAACCGGGCATCAAGAGAGGTCAGGCGACCCCCCCCCCCCCCCAATCGAAAATAATGAAAAATGGAAAGTTGAAATTCCTTTATTAAATGATAAAAAAAACAAATTGTTTGATATAAAAATATTTATGAAATAACACAACACAAATTTTCAAAATTATTTTGGGGATAAATAACAAATTTTTAAAATTACAATATTTTTGGAGTAGGTAAGATAAAATTAAAATAACATATTTTCTAGAAAAAATTCTTAAAATAACAATTGAATTTTAAGTAGCTTCGAGCGGTTTGCTACGCAATCGATGATGTTGTCTTGATCGATGTTTTCTAAAACGTCGTTCTTGATACTCATAAGCAAGAAGCTTGAAAGCTTGGTTGGCGAAAATGCAGTAGTTTGATCTTGATTATGAACTTCGGTACTTTTGGTAATTTCTTGAACATCAAGGGGTGTAGAATCCTCCTTGTTCATAAATTGATCTAACTTTTTACAACTTCCAGCTCCTTTTTCCAAATCCAGCTTGCGCTTCAGCCTCACACGTTCGGCGCCGCCCATTTTTTTGACTCCATGTTTATTTGTGAATACAGAATACTAACAGCATTTAACTTTTCTAGAAAACGAAAAAAAATATTCGTTCAGTCAAATACACGAGTTTCCAATTTGTCAAAAGATAGGTAAATACTTACGGTTTATTCGAGATAGAAGTTTCCAAATCACACAAAACAAAGAACAAGAAACAAGAATAATAAATCATCAAAAATTACCAAACCGGCGCTGTTAACTATATACAGAATTCAGATCACAGGCACGAATAACAGTAGTTAGGCTAACAGTGATAAAACCGGAAACCGGATAAACCCGTATTTCCAGTTCAGTATCAGTAGCCGACTGGGCTGGTGCAAGATTAGAAGACTGTATTCCTGGAAATATAAGCGCGTCCCAGCTTACATGCACCTTCTCCGACTGCTCGTATATCGTAACATGATTCGTTATACGTTGATTAATTCAATGTATTTATTTTATATTTCTTTTTTATCGGATGTGACCGGCGCGGCGCCAAAAGCATGGAAAACGTCCGCGGCGCCCCGGGAAAATGCCCGGTTTGCCTTATGGCCCATCCGCGCCTGGTCAGTGGGGTTATCGTCTTTACGGTTCTTCCTTTTTTGGTTATTAATTTATACATTCCGGTGTCGCTTCTGTATGCTTGCTCACCTCTAACAAGAACGAAAGTTTTATTTTCACTTCCCTTTAGTATAAACTGTTTAGACATGTGGAACTGAAAGTCCCCTGTCCAGGTGGCTTTAGATTTTTCGAAGATGCTGATTTCCAATCCCAGACAAGAACTGCTTCTGTTCCCAATTTAAACACAGTTCCGTGGTCTTTAAAAATGTCGACATTTTCTTCTGGAGAGGGTATCATTTCAAACACCAAAAATGGCAAAATTAACATCAGGTAAATACAATGTAATTGATGTGCCGTAACTTCAGGCTAACCCGGTTTTGTTTCAGTGACGCAAACCGGCGCTCTAATCTGCAAAATAGAAGGACGCCACGTCGCCAAATCTCTGGAAAGCTTCTGGGAACTAGGGTCTGGTGCTACACCTCGTAGACAGTCTAATCTTAATAAAGTCCAAATTTTACTGGCCTGGTCCAACTGCATCCTGTGAATTTTTGCCTTGAACAGCGAGCTTCGTACGCTGAATACATTTTCTAGTGACGCCATCGCAATTACACACTTGTTGACGGCTCTCACCTCCAAATTTCTACACCCAGGCACTCATGAAGATCTACTCCAAACATAGTACATACGATTCTTGCTGGCCGATATATATCCAAGTAGTCGAAAAGGAGCCCCGATGTCGGACGCTCTTGGTTGTTACCTCGCAAAGCTGATCGCTAGGCACGCGGATGTTATCACAACGGAAATTACTCTCACGGATGCCCCGCACACTGGTGAATATGGAAAACACGTTTTTGGCTCAACAAATAACTTTTTTATTAACAATTTTACACCAAAACTGGGAGCACTTCTTGCACCCAACATAAAAGTTAATAGCTTGTTTTAAACAATTGACTGTCTCATTACCTAGCGATTACGATTTGCATTTGTGTTTATGGAAATTAGTTTTGATAACTTTTAAATTATAGTTTTGATATACTGTTTTTGCTTAAATACTAAACTCTCTTTTCTTGGGAATTGTCACTTTTATACTTTAAATCTCTGCTTTTTAATCACTTCAGCTTTAATACACTGTTTCACATGAGTTTATTTAGCACTGCACGAGGTCTGTTTCCTTTGATAGGTACCCTAATTGCTCTTTGCAATCGTTACTTCCTCGTACTGCTTTGCGCCGTTTCTTTGCCCTTCAATTATCTTGTCATTTGCTGGTGATACAATTTTTAATCATACCACTCATATCATTTTCGTACCTCACAAACCATCTTTGTTTATATTAAAATTCATATCATTGTATTGATCTCACCAAACTCAAATCTGTCAGCTACATAAATTAAGCTGCGTTTGCCATAACTAGCATCAAACATTGACTGAAACGCTGAACGTAACCCTTTTGAATTCTGCCCTATCTAATGCTAACCTTTCTCACTCCAATTATAATTACTGCTACTCATCTCAAGTGCATTTATTAGTGTAAAATTACTGACTTTCTTGCAATAAATAAAATATTTAATTCTGTGCTCAATTTGAAATTCTTCCATTTTCGTGTTAGTTAGGCAACCAGAATTGCTGTGGGTAATAAACCATTGCAGTACGGAATGATGTTTTGCTGCGTGTTCTATGAAGCACTTTTCAATAAAAGTGAGAATTCGGGAACACAGCACACTAATGTATCACCTGGTAACAACATACTAAATGTCACAAAAACACGTGGTGTGAAGGAGAACATCACTTGACGTTTTTAACAGTCACTGATTGGTTGTGCTGGATTTGTCGGATTTTAAAACCAACATAGAAATGGATTTATTAGAATTTGAAACTAACCCTGATCTTTAAGCATGTTTTATACTAAGATTCGTCGTATTTTGAACCTCAGAAGTTTTAGGTATTAGTAGAGCTTCTGCTTAGAAACATGGTGGTATATTTATTTTGATATCTGTGAAAAGTGGATTTGTCGGCTTTTGGTACTAGACAATTCAATTAAACATACTACAGCATTCAGATACATTAAAATGGATGCCCTTTATTAGTTAAACTCTTAATTAACATAAAATATTGCACTGGATTACTAAACCTAAAATCACAGTTTGAAAGTGCAACACGATTGTCGTCTTCTAACTCTACACTTCCCTTCGTTGAATGGTTCATAAACATCAAAAACAATTTGCAAGCACTGACAGGATTTACAGTTCTTTCTAATAAAACTTGATTCACAGCATCACCATCCATGTCTGGATTTGTACCTAGAAGACACTTCAGCTTGTCGTTATCAAAATGCTTGAAGGGACATCCACCTTCCTGCAAGGGCCCGAGTGCTAAATTCTGAAAATATAAGTTTTTGCATTGATATAAACTAATAATTTAACATTATAAACTTAGCTAGAATTAGACTGATTCAGGCGCAGTTGAAAGATTCTTTCACTGCTCCCTTGCAATTATTATGACTTAAGATTGATTTTTTTTAGTTTTAAATTCTAGAAATGCTTCTCCATCTCATAACATATACAGAGTTTGGATTCTAGATTATGGAGGGAGCGTGAACGACGTTCAAACGCACTTAGGACTCAAGGACGCGTCATGCTGCCTCCATAGCAGCACCCTCACTTGAGGATACTAGCCAAAAAAATGCTGCGGATTCCGGCCATGTCTAGCCAGAAATCCCCCAACATGGATCCTCTTATCGAAGCGAGTGCAGGACATTCACAGAGAAAGTGTTCTGCCATCTCGTCCTAAAAGCTGCTGCACCCTCGACTGATTGAGTCGTTAAGTAGGCCCAACATGTATTTGTTCAGTCTGTCATAACCAGAAAGTATTACTACTATTAGTCACAGTTTACCTTGTGGCAATTTTGTACAGAATCTTGCCATCCTTGCGTGGTAGCATTTGTTCATGTTGACCCATCTAGCGCAATCGCGATTGTAGGTTTCTTGGCTAACTATGGTGTACCGGCTGAAAAACAAGGCCTCAGCTCCCCGGCCTGACGTCAGTACAAGAAGACCAAATTGGCCAATGAGAGCCTTTTATCTCAAAGCTGGAGGCGGAGTAAATTCAAATAAATTAAAATCATTGGGCAATTCGGTCTTCTTGTGTTGACATCCAGCAAAGAGCGGAGGCTTTGTTTTTTAGGTGGTATTCCGGGAATCTTTAAATGGCTTTTATTCGATTTTTTTTAATGGAGCAGCCAATATATTTTAAGAATTTTGTATTTCTCGGTTAATTGTCTATAATTTTTATTCAGGGTGCAAATATCTAAAGTTTGTACTTGTTAAATGTAACAGTTCTGTTGATTTTTGTATTTTAAAAATGCATATATTACTGTCAATAAAGCCTTGTAATGAATTTAACTAGGTAAAATTTACTTAACAGTTGGTTTATCGCTTATCCACGCTCTTTTATGCATGAGACTCGATAGTTTGACTTTTTAAAGCACAAAAGGTTTCAAATGCACAACCTTGTACAATAAACATGAAAAATATAAATCAAAATTTGGGTCTATCTCGGGGTTTAACAATTTAATTTAACTGTATCGTGGAATTCTCCAAGATAATTGATTAACTTCGAACATTTGAATCTCAAAACTAGCTCATAAATAACAGTTTTCAAAATGTCTCATGTACATTGCTTTTAATCATGGTGGAATTGCACTGCATCCTAGTATAAGAACTTCCGTCCGTGGATTTTTTGTGAACTCCTGCGCTTTGCGTCACAAAATGGCCACTGACCACTTATTACACGTTGAAGAATTCGTGTTTTATGGCCTGCTGAAGAGATTCCAAATCTTGCTGCGGGCTTTTGTTCCGTGAAGACAACCCCCAATCTAAATGCTGTCTGATGCTCGGCTTTTACATAGAAAACGGCGAGGTCTCACAACTTATATTCACTTTTGCGTCGTTTTTTTAAGTTCGTTAACCTTATTTTTTTATTTAGGGCCAAAGTAGGATTACTCTCAATGATTTTATATATTTTATACTTCAATGGTGCATAAACAAATTTAAATAATTTTATTCTTGGAGCAAAGAGAAGCTCAGCTTCCCTTGGCAATTGCAATCGACAATCTTGTAAGGACATTTATAGTTTTGTATGAACGTACGACTAATTAGCATGGTTTCCTAAATTACGACCACTTGTATATCGATTTTTCGAATGATTCCGCTTGTATTTAAGCATTTCGAATTATTCGCTCGCAGGCAATGGTTTTGAATGATGTGTATTTCTGTTTCGGTTTGTTGGCACGCCAGAAAAACCCCTTCTTGATATATCGATCCGACTGCGAGATGCATTACTGCATGTTTCTAGCGAGAATTTAGGAGATAGATGCTATGTGCCTGAGAGAGCAAGTCGGAGGTTTACCTCCCGCCACCCGTCTTTCGATGCGCTGTTTTAGCACGTTTTTGAGACAGAATCGATCCGGCGTGGCAAGAAGCAACAGGTTGTGGAGAGCTGTTTTTCAGCCTCGCATGGGCAAAGCCACGTGAGGTGTTACGTTTGTTCAATGTGTGCCAATTATCGCCTAACGGTCTGTTCTTTGAGTGTGTGTGTGTACCGCTGTTTAGTTATTATTTGGACTCTCGTCGCTTCAAGCCGGCGTCTCGTATTTTATGGGACATTACTGCACGTGGTTGCGGACGGCGATCGAGTGGGTATCGTTGTTGTTCAATGTAAGCCTTGAGTCTTTCATATCATGGAGTGGCGCTCTTATTACGTCGTTTGATGGACTATCTGTGAAAACTCATTGTTTCGCGAAGTAATTGCTTATTGTTCCTGTCGTTCTGCCAATTTACCTTGCGTGCTTCAATGTCGCCTTAAGTGGTGGATAATACCCCATGGTTCCGCTCGGCTCGCAGCTCGTTGAGTTGGTGCAGTCCCCTTACGTGTCTTCTGCAGTGTCCTGGCAAGCAATTGACAAAACAGCATAGGACATCGAGTATAGCTAAGCCAAACTTCTTAAGGTACCATTATAATATTGTTAACAACTTGTACAGTGCGAATTTAAAGTATACAGAATGTTTTGACGAAGAATCGGACAGTTGATGTAACGTTGCGGTCGTTTAACTTTTATTGTGTGCCTTTTTGCATTTGTCAAACCATTATAGTTATTTACCTGTCATTACAATTCATTTACCGTCAGTTTACATGATTCTGCCCATTATTTACTCAACGATCTGACTTTACTTTAGGATAATTTACATGCATGATCAGTTTTAGTTGCGTTTTTCTGGGAAGCCGTTGCTTCTAGCGAGTTCAATAAGATATACCTTTTTTAAGCAGAAAAGATAGGGAAATAGATATTGATACATTAAGGGAGATATGAATATGTTTTTTCCCTAAGGTTGACATGTGTTATAGACCGAGAGCCTCTGGCCCAAGGTCTGTAAGTCAACCGAAGGTAAAGAACATGAATATCTCCCTTAATGCATACAATATTTTATTTACTAGCATATTAGTAAAAATAGTATGAAATTTAAAAATGTCATAATAACATTTAAAATTAGAATATGTAAGTAACATCAAGGATTTCGTCATTGTATGGTTGCTAAGACGTTATTTGTAGTTGCATGGTTACCATGAATTTGAGGGAGAAATAATTTGACAAGTCCCTTGGGAGTTATGAGTAGCTTTTCATATTTTGTTTCTATGACGAAAATGTACAATATCACGTTGCTAGTAAATAATAGTACATTGTGTATCTAGGACGAAAAGCGTAACATTCCCAGACGACTGTGAATATTGTTGGGCGAGGCGAATGCCGAGCCCAACAACACAGGAGTCTGGGAATGTTGCTTTTTGTCCAAGATACACATACTATTTTTCCGCCGATCGATACGGGTAATTAAAAAAAATAGAAAATAGTACTCGAATATTCCCTGCCTAGGCCGGGAATATTATTCCTGTACAGTTTTATTGTAAATTACCTAGCAACGACTGATGTAATAAGATATTTGAATTATTCCGGTACAGTTTTATTGTAAATTACCTAGCAACGTCTGATGTAATGGAATGTTTGACTTTGCTCAACAAAATTTTGTCAATAATGTGTCAGTTCTAGTACGATTGGCGGTAAAAGACTTTTCCAGTCGAAAATGACATACACCGTGGCACAAAAAAGTTGCAGCGGTTTAACAGTGTCCTAATGGTCGCTTGTGGCGCCCTCTAGAAGATACAACTGAATAGTTGATCAATTTGAATTTGTCATGCCAAAAAACCCCCGGATACGAAATTTCGTGAAATTAGCTGGAAGTGATCGAAAGATATTAAAAAAATGTGATTAATTTTTTCAACACCCTGTAGCTCCGTTAGTACTAACTTTTGGGCAAAGGTAAGTTGGGTTAAATCGGCTTATTTTTGTCTAAATTAACTATATCTGAAGTTTAGCCCATTCTTTACCGAACACCCTATATAGAGCTTATAAAATGCTTTCTAAAGGCACCACAATGACTTAATTCTGTTAAATAACATAAATTTTACTAAATTTGGTATCTAATTTATAACCAATCCTAAAATAATAATAACTAATACATAACTTATTCTCTAACTATAACTAATATTATGTCCAAATTCAAGTAGATTTATAAAATTCATTTGGCATGTCGATCAAAATTTGATAAATTTTATAATAAATACTGATTTTTATGTATTATTATATATTTATCTATTCTGCATGCCGTATTACATATATTGCTTGGCTTCGTACAACGTTCTAATATAAATCGATTTGTAGGTAATCGTTGGAGTACAAAGGACTGTAATCCCATTAAAAACACGATCAAAACCACAGCTAGTGTAACAATTATTTTTGTTGTGTTACCAACTACACTTGTTAGCCCCTTAGAAGTGCAGTGTACAAATGGGGAGCCATTTTCACCAAGACTGGACACATCAAATTAAGTTTATACAGAAGTACAATTATATGTAGTACAGAACCATAAATAATTAGCACAGTTCAACAATATTCACCATAATTAAGCGCCACTGTGTCTGTTTGTTTACTTTGAACATTTTTCGCACCCCGAGCACCTCACTATAACCTCACTTTTGTTCGGCAAAGCTTCTCGTATTTTAAGAGCTAGTATAGCGTTTTAAACCCGCTATAGTTGGTTATTGACTAATAACAATTGTGTAAATAAAATAATCTCAGTTAAATGTTAACTAAAATAAGAGAAAATGTTCTGAACCTACGAATTTTCAAGAACAAATAATCAAAGTTTGCCTCATTTATGTGCTAGTTTAAGTAAAACCTTGTGGTAATTTTAAAATTAAAAGTAAAATTGACAATATTGTCGTACCCACAGCAATATATGGTAATGATATCCCCCACAAATATTATGTAAAAATAATAAGATAAATAAATAGGGACGTATCACACAGATTACAATAAAATGGTTTTAATAATAGAATTATGTGTCAATCTCAGGGCTAATGAAAATGATGTTGTAATAATTATTTGCTAAATGGTTTATTGCTCTTATGTATTTTATTTATTTGCGATTAATTAAAGCAAAGCTCCGGTCTAGCATGAAATAACTCCTCTCTCAGGGGTAAGTACAACATATACCTATTAACCTAAACTGGCAGGGGCGGATGGGCCCCGGCGGGACACCGGGACAAATCCCGGTGGGCCGCTATGTTACCCTGTTATATGGGCCGGCTAACACGACCCCAGTTTACTGGGCCGGTCCGAAAATTTGAAACCTAATCGCGAAATGCAGTGGCCAGTGCGCGCAAATACAAACACCGCATGTTGGTGACCTATTATTAAATCAGGAGTAGTGAGAGCTATAGAAAAAATCTACTAAAGTAGGAGCTGCCAAGTCGGAGAAATAGAATCGACGGCAAAGTAGAACGACACCAGTGGCGGGCTACATAGTAACTAAAACTAGTCGAACTAGTTCATTATGCCAGTTGTAGGGGTGTTCTTCGTTGGTCCGTTCTTTATTAAAGTGTCTGAAACCAAAAAACGCCACTGGAGAAATTTTTTGACGATAAATCAAGGGACGAAAGACCAAGTAACGCTAATGAAGCTTTTAAAGTGACATTTTTGAATGTCATCATGAACACTGCTGTTGAATCTATGAAAAAAGGTTTGGAAAAAACATGGATGTCTGTAGGGATATGGCGATCCTCAGTCCACAAAATTTCGGAAATATTAAAGATTCAGGAGTACCAACAAATGCTATGAGAGTTCTTTCGGAGAAATTGCTGCCGTATAATTCTCAAGCAACACAAGAGAACCCCGCTGAAGAGTTGCGTAGCTTTGCTAGCAACTGGGAGAACTTTAAACTCACAATTCGAAATTCTTATAATAACATCTCTTTTATACCAGAAGAAGAATGGGAAGTAGAGGAAATAGAAGAAGTAGAAGATGAATGCAATGGTACTGGTAAAAATATGACTGCTGCAACGTCATCAGATCGAAAAAAGAAAGAAAACTGTGAAAGCTGCAAAAATTGTGTCCTATGCTGTTACTTGACCATCATATGTTATATCATGTATCAAGACGCATTTCAGGCATTGGTAACAGCTTATCAATACCTTCTAACGCTTCCTATATCGCAGATAGCATGCGAACGATCCTTTTCAATATTGAAATACATTAAAAATCGTTTACGTAATTCCATGAATGTTGAAAAGTCTTTTATGCTTATGAACATTGAAAAAAATTGCTAGAAAAAATTGATAATGAGGAAGTTATAAATAGGTTAGCTACAGCCAGTCCATTACTTTCAAGATCATTAATTTATTAATGGCTTGTCTTGTTACGTGTAGATTACGCCGCCTTCTTAAATTCGAACTCGAATGGTATTCTCCCGCGCGTCGCGCGAATAGTTCGCACTTGACTGTGATAACCTTGATACGCTCTTATCTTGGAAATGCAGATTGTGGTCTTCGGCGGGTTCTTTCCGCTCGCAGCTTTTAAACAAGCAGTACGGTGATTTTAGCAATTCAAGAGCTTTCGGAGATGTGTTAGTGAGGCTTTTGGTTAGTTTGGCGTATTTGGTGATATGCAAGCCTTCACGTTTTCGTGGCTTTGATGCCCCGAGCTCACAAGAGGAAGTTTTTCCTACGCTTTGTGCGGATTTTTTTTGTAATTGCAACCACGACCTTTTCTATTTGCCCGAATCGTCCTCTGGGGCGAGTAATTAGACGCGCTAGGACCCCTTGTAGTTGTGTATTCTATCGTTGGACTCCTTTTCCTATTCACAGCAAGCAGTGCCAGGCATACATAATGCCGGTCTAATTCGTTAAGCCAGTGAAATCTGGGACCCGCTCGCCGCTTCGAATCAGGTGCGGCGTTCGAATGTCTTCGTGTCCACTGCGACCGCTACAGCGCCTACCTAGGGCACAAGAAGGACCCGTCTGGGGGTTGCTTTCCCTCCTGCTTTGGCATCTCTGTCTCGCTATCACGATGCAGATTGCGCTGTAAGACACCAGCTACTGCCGTACGACTTTATTCACCGAGAACCGGAACTGCGTTTACGATTTCCTCCAAGACTGAGCTAGGAAGTCCTGCGAGCCAGGTGGCTTGCTAAACCGCCCTTTTAATGTGTGCAATCTATAGCATTGCTGTATTTTGTTGTAAGTCTGTAAGTATATTGTGGTCTGTAATTAAGTAATGTGGAGCGATCCTGCTATTCTAACTGATGCAACGTACTGGGATAATTATTTATTTACTTGTACTGTGATTTTTGCACGAAATTATATGATCTTTATGCCAGTATACAGGGTGAGTTTAGTTACGGTTGATTACTTTGTTTGAAGCTATCTTTCCGGAAGTATAATATAGTGTTTGGTATTGAGTTTACAAATTCTCTTTAGAACACCGGGGTGCATTCGCCGTTATTTCAAAATTTGTTGGCGCTCTGTGCCTTTATTTAGTTATTGTTCTACGGTTTTATTCTTAAGAACTACACGCCTCCAATCGCTGGCGGCCGACTTTTGCACCTAAGTGTACCTAATTTTGTTTCTTTGTAAGATCGCCCAGTTATTTCAGTAATAATGAGCTAGCAGTCTTCATATGTAAAGATTTTTTTAAAAGTTTCTGTTTGTTGTTTATTTAATAGAATGTTACCTTTAATTTTAAAGTTTAATTATGTGTTTGTAAGTGTATTTTTTATTTGAAATAAATATCGTTGTTTGACTATAGGTAAATATTTAAGGGTTTGGAGGAGTGTTGTAAAAAAGTCTATGTGGGCCGCTTTTACAAAAACTGTCTCGGGCCGTTTCAAACTTGCCCATCCGCCCCTGTAAACTGGTGTTTATAGGTATACGCAGTACAACAGCTTGTATTACAAATATTTTATGTATGACAAATTCCCTAGTAAGGAAATTGTTTAAATTCGTTACTGACAACTTTAACCTCAAATTGACTGTAAACACAAAGATGATCTGCACGTATAAAAATTTGCGTAATTTGACTTCAAACACCAAAAATGGCAACATTAACATCAGGTAATGATGTGACGTAATTTCCGGCTAATCTGGTTTTGTTTCAGTGACGCAAACCGACGCCCTGATCTGCTTTTGTTCTATTTCCCGCAAAAACGGTCGAAATCTTTGGTCCAAATCGCAAAATGGAAAGGCGCCACGTCGATTAAAAATCTCTGGAAAGTTTCTGGGAACTGAGGTCTGGCACTACATCTCGTAGGCAGTCTAATCTTGATGAAGCCCAAATTTTACGGACCTACTGCAACGGCTTCCCTGTCAATTTTACCTTTGGAAGTGGTGCTCCGATGCTGGTTCGCACAATGAAGAGACGCCACGGCTCCTATCAACTTGGTGACGGCCTCTGGGTTCTCCTTACTACTTGTAGAGCTCACTAAAGGGCTCCTCCACACGTAGTAAAAAGGTTTTGGCTGGCCTATATCTCGAACTGCCCGAAATCTTGTCCGAATTTGGCCTCGCTGTATGACACACCTGGTGAAATTTTGCTGGGCTGATCCCTGTTCGCTGGCATGTGATATCACAACGAAAATTACTCTTAAAGATGCTCTGCATGGTGGTGAATATGAATAACGCTTTTTGGCTGATACAAATAACTTTTTTATTAACAATTTTACACCAAAACTGAGAGCACTTCTTGCACCTAACATAAAAGTTACAAGCTTGTTTTTGATATTAAAGAATTGAATGTCTCGTATCCTAGAGATTACGATTTACATTTGTTTTTATGAAAATGAGTTTTGATATCATGTTTTAACTTATGAACTATAGTTTTGATATACTGTCTTTGCTTAAATACTAAACTGTCTTTTCTTGGGAATTGTCACTTTTACACTTTAGATCACTGCTTTTAATCACTTCAGTTGTAAATGCACTGTTTCACATATGTTTCCTTTGATAGATAGCCTAATTACTCTTTGCAATCTTTACTTCCTCGTACTGCTTTGCACTTTACCCTCCAGTTGTCTTACTGTTTGCTAGTGATACAAATTTTTAATCATAACAATCATATAATTTTTGTACTTCGCAAACCATCTTTACTTATATTAAAATTCATATCATTGTATTGATTTCACCAAACTCGGCCTGTCAGCTACATAAATTAAGCTGCCATAACTAGCATCAATCCTTTAGTAAAACGCTGAACGTAACTCTTTCAAATTCCGTCTTATCTAATGTCAACCTTTCTCACTCAAATTATAATTACTGCTACTCATCTCAAGTGCATTTATTAGTGTAAAATTACTGACTCTTGCAATACATAAAATATTTAATTCTGTGTTCATTTTAAAATATTCTTTCATTTTCGTGTTAGTTAGGCAACCAGAACTGCTGTGGGCAGTAAACAATTGCAATACTTCCCTTGGCAAGACGAATTTTGTAAGTTCTCTTCGCAACAGAATGGCAAAGTCACAAACAAATCTTTGTAAAAAACAGTGCTAAAACATTTCGGATGAGATGTAATTTATATTTTGTAGTACTGTATTTCAGGTATAAATACTACTTAGTAACAACAATCTTATGTAAGAAATACATAATAGAGGGTTTTATTGTATAGGCCTTGTTTATGGCAGAGCGAGCTATTACGTGCTAAAAGCATATGGTACTAATACTAGTAGTTTACGGTATATAATAGGGAATAAAAGATCAAGTGGGAATAACGCGGTGAAAGCTCATAAAAAAATAATCTCAGAGTGGCAATGGTTGTTACAGGGTAGAGAATAAATAACGGATTTTGTTTTGAAAAACGAGTGACAGCATTTTAACGTGCAAAAGGTTTCGTGGAAAATAATGTGATAATCTCGCAATTTCTCGTGGTTTCGGTTATAGTAGGTGAATAATACTGACCGACCGTCCTGGTAAGGAATTATGGGAGCGAGTATCATTTTCCGATGAATGTAGATTCGAGCATAGAAGCGATATAGGAACCACGGAAAACGTTTGCATAGTTTATTGCCTGTTATCAGGGTACGTATAATTATTCTGGCACCTACCTCATTCTATCTTGAAATTCGATATTATAGCAACAAGTATTAGGCGTAAAACCTACGGGAAGTTAGTCTGCTGAAAGTCATCACGCAGTTTTGGGGTCTACGTGCAGCAGGTGACAGCCGGCGATTGGAGACTGACAAGCTGACATTTGTTAAAATTCATTGGATTTACTAAGCGTCTACAAGTATAACAACAAACAGATAAGTGATTTAACTAGAATCTGATGGTCTTTCGCATATAAGAACAGTGTGTACTCATTAAACGTATTGGTTTAAGTTAATTGGGGTACCCCGTGCAAATAGTAGAGCCTAATTGAATAACTGTCAAATCAAGGAATACAACGTGTGAGAAATAATAAAGCTAGCTAAAGGTATTGCTCTCTTTCATTTTCTTCTTGGACATTGAGTTCAATAATCGTATTGTCCGATATAAAGTCAAGTTATAAATTTCTTGACCTCTATCAGTGTACTCGAGTCAAACTTGTTGGAGCTCTCTTTTAACATCTTAATTAAAGAACTCGAGACGTCTTCACTGTTGCTACAGACGGGCCTCAAGTAAACTTTTATGGCGATTAATTGTTGAGTTAAACATATAGAACGCCGACCTAAAGGTAAGTAAAAAGCTAACAGAGCTTACTAGCGAAGCTAATAAACAAGTCGAGTCCATAAAGTCTAACTATGTACACGTTATGTAGAAAGCTTTATGTTTACTACTAAAATTATCCCGTTATAAAAAAAAAACAAGTTTACAAATTTGGCAAAAGTCTCATGAGAAAAATAGAATTTTCTCAATGCGTGCTTATTTTTGAACAAATATTTGTTATTGGGTCTAATTTACTTTAACATTATGGGCCAGTCCGATAAAGTACCACTTTACGGACTTTAAACAAAATCATAAACCTTCATAAATGGTCGAATATAAAAAAAAATCTATACATTTATTCTCCAGCAAGTCCAACATCTTGGCCTACGTCTGGTAATGTGACAGTGATTACTTAGAGGTTTGTAATGATGTGCTTGAACGTTTATCAACATCTGGTTCTGTATATTTCTCGGACAGCATTTTAGAGATTGGTGTTCAACAATTTTTGAATTAACTCTGCCCAGTGGGTTGGTGAATTAGTTTTTCAATGTTGCTGCTCCTCGCGAAAGAACCAAAATACCTTAAAAATTGGACTGTAGACGGTGCTCAGTAATCTATACAAAAATAGACACCGTGTGTGTGTGTGTGTGTGTGTACAAGATGGGTCAAATTCGGCTAGGAATCTTGGAAACCATAACAGATACGCAATCGATTAAATGAGAACAAAATTGTTCGTTTATAAAGCAATTATTAGATCTTCAATAGTAATAGTAATTAGTAATGTATGCTGTTGTACAGCAGGCACGAGTGCTTCACAGCACAAAATTATTTGTCATTTCTTAATCCGTGGGGTATTTTACAAGAGAATTTGCCGAATGACCATTACAAATAAAAATATTAAAACTTGACATGCTGTAGGTAGTCCACTGTCCCAATTTTGTTGAAATGTGAGCAGAACTATTTCGCCTATTTATTTGTCCATTATTACTTTATATTAAAAGAGAATTACATTATACAGTTACAACAAGGGTAAGAAATTTACAAGTACACATAAAATACAATATATTGTGATGAACTCTGTGCTAATGTTGTAATAGGATTAAATTAATAACGGGTGTTCATAAACAGTCGTCATCCCAGTAGGTTTTGACTTCAGAAACGTATGTCTATTAAAATTGAGAAAAAATGCGCTATGACAGTACTCAATGACGTTTCATTGTGTTGCACGAATTAATCAAAGATATAACATTTTGTTTTTTAAGGCAACTGGGATGACGACTGTTTATGAACACCCGATAGAATAAAATTCAAAGTCCACCACACAAATTATTTGTAAATTTTGTAGAATCAAACTTCGATTGATTAAATAATTTTTCTGGGTTCGCCAATTTAAAAGATATCTACAGTAGTTCGCCCTTTATTAATACTGCATCCATCTGACAATAATACATTGCTAGCTCAGATAAATAATATAAGCATGAAATTCAAAATCTCGGGTCTTGGTTTCTATTTTAAAACTTGGTGATACGCCACTGCAAAAATGCAATTTGAATGAAATATTAACCGTAGTGCGCCGGTGCAAGTAATATGACAGATTCTGGCCCAAAATAATTCGATTTACACTGTCAGCCTGCGTTTTTAATTTACTTTATCAAAGCATTGTGAACCAATTTAGTTAGGTAAGTTTTTGGATAATTCGCGCCTTCAAACGGCGTCACTAGCTTTCTTTTGTTTTCCAGGTCAAGAACCCCGGCGTGGGTTTCTTACGCCTAGCTGCATTTGTTTATGGTTAACCTCAAAATGTTGGACTTTTATTTGAATTCTGGAACACGGGCTGCTCATGGACACGTAAATTGACTGGAAACCCGTTCCTATGCTTGTCCTCCAGGTAGGCAATTAAGTTTCCAAGCCATTTGCGCCGGTCTTATTAAAGAAATTACTAACCTGGGCTTTGTAACTTCGTAGACTGGTTTCGGACGCCTTGCTCGCTGATTGTGTTGTAGCTGGGGCTCCCGGAATGCTCAGGCCACTACTGCTGGCTGGTACATGGCGGACGAAGCTGCAGGAACACCCTCGTAGGCACTGGTACCCTAAATCTTGCTTCAACTGGCTTGCCGATGCTGGACGCTCGTCGTGGCCGTAGGAGAAATAATTTTATAACTCAGATCGGGCCACCTCCATTTCCACGGATGCACTTTAATGCTCTGGTCACGACTGTATGCTTTATTTTTAATTATTTTTAATATTTATAAGCAAAAACACCAATTGAATGAGAAGCAAAAACCACTGTGTGCAATATAATTTTATTGCAATTGTTCTCTCCAGCTTCTTAAAACAAAAAAACATCTAAATTTAAAATTACAGGATATTCTCAAGGTTCAACATAACTACTTTTAACATCAAATTTAATTTATAACAATAAACTGTGAAAATTCTTACAACTAAAATCATTGTCTTTATAATTTCTTATTTCTAATGTGTGTCAACGCCACTCACTAAGTTTTCTTATAATTGTCTCTTCGTGCACGTCACTACACTGATTATCTTTTACACTAGTTTTGTTCATTTCCTGTTTTATGTTTGATTTTCTGCAATATTCCATAACTGCCTCCTTTTCACCAACTTTTACATTAGTCTTGTTTGTAAGTTCTTATTCCTTCACCTTTTCCTGGATTGTGCTCTATTGCACTATGTTGTATTCATTCCTTTCTTACCTTATTTTATTAAAAAGCTCACAAAACATGTTTTCAAGTAATTATTAAATTTAATAGCTACCGCCCATTTAAAGCTGTGCATAATTTGAACTATTTGTGTGCCAGTTTTATAATTAAATTTTAGGCTTGGCTTCTAACTTTGCCCACACCTTTTATATTGTTTATAAATTATTTATTGAATCCAATACATGAAAATTGAGTTTCATTACTTGTTTGCTCATTTAAAAACATTTAATGTCATTGGCCATTTTTGCCATTGTGATTACTATTTTACAAATTATGACATTTATCAGTTGTATGCATTACTACCAGAGCTGAACAGAGGGCTAAATACCATTGCAATATGTACGTATTGTCAGTAATCTCATTTTACCTTGCGGTGTAGAGGCTGGTACTTTATACGCTTGCGCCTGGCGGTACAATTCTCAACTTGACCCAGATTTGAGTTACAATGTCAGAGGGTGCCGTTTGTGCTTGTGCAACAACCATTGTGTGAGGTGTGTATCTTGATGATGTGTTGACCTTGTTACACATCTCTTAGGTTTGTGGTTCTAAGTAGAGCATTTAATTTGGTGCCCATCTGTGAATGGTCTAACCAAGCCCGATTTCAATTGCCAAGGCTACGAAAAACTTCAGGCCCTCAAAGGGTTCAAACCGAGGACTTGCTTAATGCAATCCTAGTGCTTTCCCAACTGCGCTACCTGGCTTCTCATAAAAAACAATAATAGTTAATATTAAGTTTCTTCAAGCATCTTACTACTTAACCCTACTTTTGAATTAAATGTTACATTCTTGCAAATGCCCAGCCAGTGCTACATACCAGGCTGTAAACCTAATTATGATGGGTCATTAAAAGAAAATACCAGAGACCGGGAGACATTAGCACATTTTCTTTTCTAAAAGGTGAAATTAAGAGGAAAGCATGGCTACGTGCTGTACCTCGATGTGAGTGGCTATCACCAGCGTTGTCTGCTGTGTATGCTTTTTTTTTATAGAGACAATTAAAGACAAAAAATTAGAACATAACTATTTTTCCTTAATTCATTTTTTAAATGTAAGGTCGTAGAAAAAGTAGAGTTAATGAATTTTTGATATTTTCTACATCTTTTGAATTTTGAATTTTAAAAATTCTTGCGTTTCCTTTCGTTACTTAGCAAAATTATTTCTAAGCATTTATATTAGCAGATTTAGCTTTAAGTGTATATAATACTGAATATTAAAGAAATTAAGAATCAAATTTTAGACTTTTCAAAAAATATCACACAGACAGATGTTTTTATTATTTTTTTGGCCTCGTGACATGTAAACAACGCATTCATGCACAGTTGACGTTCACCGTAACTACGATTTTACAGTTAGTCAGTGCTTTGTCGCACTGCGGTGCGGTAAAATGACTAGAACATTTTTAGGTTTCAGATACCCTTAAACAAAAAGTTAGCAGAAACGCTAGTTACGTATTTTATCGTTCAGTTGCGTTTAGGAGAAATAAAGAAAATGTATATTTACGACTTTGAATTTTGTCAACTACAACATTTACTGATGCCAGCTTGCTTGATGGCTCGATATTCGAAAGCAAAGTCATGAATTTATAGAAAATGTTAAAAAAATAACGACAGATCAATAAAAAAAGACAATTAGGGCAGGCTTGATATGTGTTATACGTTTGGCAGTACTGAAGTGTATTGTCAGTCTATGTCAAATTCGATATTTGCAGGTTAAGTTTTACGTCAGTCTGTGTCAAACAACAAACAAAACCTAACCTACTAATCTCGAATTTGACATAGACTGACAACACACTTCAGTACTGCCAAACGTATAACACATATCACAGCCTGCCCTAATTGGTTTTTTATCGATCTATCTGTATATGACGGCCAAAAAATGTAATACAATATTTGGTGCGTTAGGCATTTTATTAAAACCTCGCGCTGTAAAAGGCGACCTACCACACATGTAATGTAAATAACTATTTCCTACTTGGGCAGTTTCCCTTAATAATGTAAGATGGAGTTTACTTTTTTCTTTGAAAATTAATGTAATTCACATTATTAACACCCGTATTCAAACGCCGGAGTTTTGCCACGCCCCTTACGAGAATTAACATTGCATAGTCGCTCGCGCATGCAGCGCTCCGCCGAAAACCATAGTAACGCGCATCCTTGGTTTTACCGGCAAGCGACTATGCAAGGTTAATTCTCGTAAGGGGCGTGGCAAAAATCCGGCGTTTCGCCGGCGACTCGCTGGCGAACGACTATGAATACGGGTGTAAGTGTGTCCTTTTACTGTTTTGCTATTATTAGCAACATTATTTTGCACCTATTTTGTATATAATTTTGAACACTGTGCAACCATAATTCAATTTAGCAAGTTCTTTGTTAAAAACACTAAAAACGTTTTCTTCTGCAACTTTTTTACGTCAAATTGAATTTTAAAAATTCAAAAAGGGAGGGGGGCTCAGAAGCTATTTATTAACTATTATGCTGCTACGTTTACTTGTTAGAGGATAACTTACTTGAAAGTATCCACAAGATCTGGTATTGTATGTCTTCCTAGAACCCTCAAGACCGTACAGATGTCTAATGCTGTACACGTACCTCTTCTCCTCTTGATACCAATCATGAGTACACTTTGTACAAGCAGCTTGCTTTGAGTATTCGGTCTTCCAATACTCAACTGAATCGTGTACAGACATGCCTATGTCTTTCAAGAACAAACTCAAATTAAATCTGCAACTTACACTGTTTATTCTATATGCTTTCTCAAAATTTTTCGTGTTACCTTTCTTCATGTGCCAGTCTGTGATTTCTTCGAAGAACAGTGTGGAGATTTTGCATACAGAGAGGAAAATATTTCGATTCCTGGTCAATATGTTGCAGATTATGCTGCGAATTGATTTTAAATTTTTGAGTGACACCAATCGACAGCAGGATCAATTTTATCCTTTCATCTTCAAGAGCTCTGTGGGCATTTCTGCTGTAGTGCATTTCATTCACTGCTATATATAAGTATGTTTGGAAAAGAGAAAGCAGCAGATCCTTCCATTGCTCGCATGGGATTTTTGCATAACCATTTTTTAAATCGACTAACCGTTGTGCCACCAGTGATGTGCAAAATTGAAATGGCACTGAAATGAAACGTCCTTTCAGCAATATACCTTTATAAATGTTTTGAAAAAAAACTGTTTTTATAGTTACTACTCAAGCTTTTACACAATCTAATATGAACTAGGCCTTTACACTAGAGCTGCAAAAAAAAAACAATAATTATATTTACATACCATTCAGCGTGAAAATCTTACATTTATCATCTTTGAAATGCGCTTTGTCGATGACATGAAAGCGATAGCTTTTACTTAACATCTTAGAGGCAATTGATATAACGACGTTTAAAAAAGAGTGAACTTTCTCATTCATATCCTCTGCAATGCATTCTCTAGCATGTCGCAGTAAATTTTTTAAAAAAGCCCGTATGCTAGTGCCGGTGTATGACTCTAACCGGGACTTTAATAATCCCAGTTCAGAATTTATAAAAAACTGTAAGAAACCACGATCTTTCACTGCGGCTAAACGCAATGTAAAATGGCCTGCTCTATCGAAAGCCGAATCTTCCACCAGATATTCGATTCCCTGCGCTGGAACATGAACGCCGGCAGCCAAGCATTTAAAGCTACCTACTCTTTCCTCGACACATTTTTGTAGCCTGTGAAATGGAATTCTTCCTCGGGGAGGTTTCAAGTAAAATGTCTGAAAATAGTGGTATTGCAGTACATAACGTCAAACCTAACCCACCCCCAGGATATGGTAAGAAGATTTATTGCGTGCCATTTTACAACAACCCCTTTGGCATTAAAATTCAGTTTGGATAAATAGTTTTACTACTTATTACCTCCCAAATGTTAATCTTGAGATGTGTTAATGAGCGGTTATTATTAAGTGTGTATGTGCTTAATAACAGTTTATTAAAATGTAAACCATCCTGAATTTTCGCCAAGAGCAATAAAACATTCTAAAATTACCCCCATGCTATTAATTCATATTCTGTTACCATTTCAGCTTAAACACAGGTCAACAGTTTCATATACGTATTTAGTAGTACAAATGTAGCGCTTTAAAATGTCTACTGTAGTGACAATAGAACTACTAAGTAGACTAGACACAGCAGCCGTTAATAAGCACACCGTGCCGACCAATTATAAAAAGGAGGTGGGATTTAGTGTGGCGCCGAATTCAAACGACAGCTCCCTTATAAAAAGAGTATTCCAACCAGAAATTGGAAAGCTATCTAAAATCAAGCCAGACTGCTTGATTGTCATTCAATTACACTTTGTATGCAACCTTCAAATTTGACATATGCATGTGGGAAGTTTGGAAGACATATACGTTTTTTTAACATTTTCCATGCTAGTATACGGTTTTAAAAACTACAACTAGTACATAGGTAGTTACTTAAATCATAGAAAATGTTACAATGCCTTAAGAAAACAGTTACATGTTCAATTTATTGATGAACTGTCATTACTTGAAAGCTGATTGACTTTAGAAAATTATGTATTGATTGTATGAAACCAACTTAGACATGACTTACACTTTCCATGATGTAATTACTTGATTTTAAATAGATTTCCAATTTTTAGTTGGAATATTATACCAGTATTATCGTACTTAGACGTCATTTGGGTTGCCTAGCCTCCAGCTCTGTCCTCATAAATTTTGTAAATATTTCCAATATTCCTATGTAGTATGTATGTATAATCTGTAACCTCATTTAGCTTATCTAAATTATTCTACAAATGTTTCACTGTTAACATTTCAAGTTTCATAAATTTTATATCTATTTGCTTAGGATGAGTGACACTGTTCAGCTTTTATATTATTAGGATTTCATATTTCAATATTTTAAAATTGATAACCAAAGGTTAAAATTGGGTAAATATACAAATTTAATTATTAGTGTTTACAATAAAATTTAAGATAGTATTATTGCACCGCAAAATCTAAAATTTCTGTTAAATGATAGTTTGTCTTCCCATAAACTACAAATAAACAAAAATTCACACTAATCTTTTAAACTGAATTCTGACAAATTGAACACCCACTACATATTGTTAAATAGATTTAGATTTGTGATTATCACAAAAACTTAAACAGATAAAATTACGTCATAAAATTCTAAATAATTAGAGGATTCCCCTTAGAAACTGAAATGTCTTCTCATTTTTTATTTATTTACGAGCATTAATGAATTAACATACAGTAAGCACGTAAACGCTTACATTGATAAAATTGGTAATCAATGAATTAAAAATTTATGGTATGTATAGAAGTGATAACCTAAAGCACTAAGTACTTCAATTATTATTTTTTATATATGTTCTTATATATTAAATAACTTAATAAATGCATAATTTTTATATATTTCATATTTCTGCTTTATAAGCTTTACGAGCTCTTTGATAATTTCTTCGATTTTTCTTTCAAACGGAACATAATTTAAATGTATGTGTACTCTTATACGTATATTATCTTTGTTTGAATTCGGCGCCATCACTAAACTCCACCTCCTTTTTATAATTGGTCGGCACTGTGTGCTTATTAACGGCTGCTACTAGACACTATTTTGCATTTTCATAAATAAACAGCAGTAATTACATATACAGTGTGTTTCACTTTACATGGAAGCACCCTGTATTTTCTTTGTTTTTGTACGAATCGATTTGAATTTTTTACCAGTTGTACAACTCACCAAGAGGCATCTATTCATGTCCTTGAGCGCTAATGACGTTATTAGCCTGGCCTACTACGATGAAGAACGTGGGTCGTATTGTCAATATTTTGCGTCGCGTTAGAGTTACAGCAAAAAGTTATTAAAAAAAGTTGTTTAGAATCACAGGAGTACCCCAGATACCCATTTTCGTTTAATAATTCGAATTTTTAATTTTTATCCATAAATTTGTCAGTCCCAAATTTCAACTTTGAATTTGGTATCAAATAGTGCCATGGAGAAACAGCATTTTTATTATTGTTGAAAACGTCATTAGCTATTAATAATGGCCGAATTACGTTTAACTGTAGCTGAGAAAGTAGAAATAATTAGAATTACTGGTGAAAATGCAAGATCCAACAGAGAAGTAGCCAGAATATTTAATGGAAGGCATCCAGGGCGTGCACCTATTTATCCTGACACAAATTAAAAAGTTGATTAATTTTTTAAACAGTTCCAGGTTAAATAGGTGCACGCCCTGGATGCCTTCCATTAAATATTCTAGCTACTTCTCTATTGGATCTTGAATTTTCACCAGTAATTCTAATTATTTCTACTTTCTCAGCTACAGTTAAACTTAATTCAGCCATTATTAATAGCTAATGACGTTTGCAACAATAATAAAAATTCTGATTCTCCATGGCACCATTTGATACCAAATTAAAAGTTGAAATTTGGGACTTTGACAAATTTATGGATAAAAATTAAAAATTCGAATTATTAAACGAAAATGGGTATCTGGGGTACTCTTGTGATTCTAAACAACTTTTCTTAATAACTTTTTGCTGTAACTCTAACGCGACGCAAAATATTGACAATACGACCCATGTTCTTCATCGTAGTAGGCCAGGCTAATAACGTCATTTGCGCTCAAGGACATGAATAGATGCCTCTTGGTGAGTTGTACAACTGCTAAAAAATTCAAATCGATTCGTACAAAAACAAAGAAACTACAGGGGTGCTTCCATGTAAAGTGAAACACACTGTAGTACCATACAACGTGCCTAAAACATGTGGACACATTGTAAGCTTTTAATTAGTACTAGAATTAAAGACTAATACATAAAGATGTTCAATAGTTTGTAGTTTAACATTTTTCAATCGTTTTATTTTGTTGCTCTATGTCAAAATCTACCAGAAACTGAATTCTTTGTAGATAAACTGAAAAAATCAATAAATGGTAGGTATCTTAAACCTCAAGTTTTTCTTCTCGTAACCCCTTGATAGTATACCACAACGTGCCCCTCAAAGTCTTGCTCATTATTGTGTTCCTACCCAAGCATATATGAGGTATTTATTTTTAAGGAAACATGAACCAGGGGGGAACTGTGTTGGAGGTTTGGAGTTACAGAGTTCAGATCTAAACAATGACTTTTGATGACATTTATTAATTAGAATTGTCAGTGTCAGCACTTCTTTTCGCATTTTGAAAATTAGGTCAAAAAAACTGTCCCGGTTTTTATGGCCGCGACTGTATAATTATTGAAAAATTTAGAACAAAAAAAAAAGTTTTTATTTAAAGAAGTTAAATAATTTTTCTTAATGTTTCAACAAAGGGAATCTAAAAAATATTTTGAAACCTATTAATTGTTTGTTACAGCTGTATTATTTAATAAATTTAAAAAATTGAAAAAATATGACTATTGTAAGTCATGTTTTTTCGTTAGAAGATTTTGCAGCTAGTTTTGTTGTTAATATCAATCTTTACTAATGGTTGTAAGTGAAATCATTAGTTGTGTCATAGCATTGTTAGTTATGTTTCATTAAAAATCATTTTAAAGTAACGTTTCGCTATTTAATATAGGTAGCTTCTTCAGACTTGATATAATTTGTTTATAACAATTTTAAAAAAAATTGGGACACATTTAAAAGGCACAAACGTTTTTTAAAAAACAAAACAAAAGATAGAAAACTTTTGTGCCTTTTAAATGTGTGTCCCAAAAAATTTTTAAATTGTTATAAACAAATTGTGTCAAGTCTGAAGAAGCTATATTAAATAGCGAAACGTTACTTTAAAATGATTTTTAATGAAAAATAACTAACATGCTATGACACAACTAATGATTTCACTTACAACCATTAGTAAAGATTGATATTAACAACAAAATTAGCTGCAAAATCTTCTAACGAAAAAACATGACTTACAATAGTCATATTTTTTCAATTTTTTAAATATTTTGAAACATTTTAATCACAATGCCACCAGTTATTTTCTTCCTAACTAAAAAAATATGTAGGTATGGCCTGTTATAATCTATATACAGGGTGTTCGGATAATAGGGAACCATACATTGATGGTGAGTTCTACGCATTAAAATAATAAAAAAACTTCATATGCAGTATTGTCCGAAAATCGTTATTGGGGTAGATACCGACCCTTAAAGTTTAACATTTTTTTAATTTTTATTTATTTTTTGTAACTGAAAAAAAAACAATAATAAGTGCAGGTAAACAACTCGACAACAAACAAACAAAAATTGCATTTTTGTTATCAAGGCTAATCAGATAATAACCCTGAAAAGAAAAGCCTTAAAACTTTAGATAGAATTTCTAACCAAACGGTTTATGTTACGCATAGGTACCAAACAAGAGTACATTAATTTTGAATTTTTTTATTCCCTATAAGATGCCGTATCTATATCGGAGGTATGTCTTCAGATATAAAAGTTATGACTAAAAAGAAAATATGGATTTAGGTTAACTGCCAGTTCAAAATACATGTTATCGATTATTTTTCTTTTTGTTTGTGAGCATTTCAATAAAGAGCACGTACACCAAGTTTAAAGTAGTTATCTACTCAGTTATAAAAAATAAATAAAAATTTAAAAAAAAAAGTTAAACTTTAAGGGTCGGTATCTACGCCAATAACGATTTTCGGACAATACTGCATATGAAGTTTTTTTATTATTTTAATGCGTAGAACTCACCATCAATGTATGGTTCCCTATTATCCGAACACCCTGTACAACCCTGACTAATCAACGCAGAGCCGAAACCACTGGTACTAGAAATTTGAAATTTGGGTGGAAAGTTCATATTGTTACGTAAGGTAGTGCTAAGAAGGGATTTTTCAAAATTCGACCCCTAAGGGGGTGAAAAGGCGTAAAAGATATCGATTTGGTGTTTGCTTGCAAAGATTATCAATGCAGATACCTAGAAACGTATTTTATGATTTTGCCCTAATCAACCCCTAAAGGTGCAAATCTGGATTGGGGGTGAATTAAAGAACTCTTCGTATCTGCTATGTTTATTGAGTTAGAACATTCTTTTTTAGGATATAGATGTATTTTTAAAATATTTAGAAAGGGGTGTGAGGGAATTGGAAAATTTTAATCCTAAAGGGATAAAAGGAGGAAAAACTGAAAAGGGGTAGGGGGGTTAAAATTATTAAATTTTTTCGCTGCGAGTTCCATTTCACAACAAAATGGGTTAAAAGGAATTTTTTTAAATTCCTCCCCTACGGGGGTGCAAAGGGATAAAATGTGTTTTCACGGGTTTCTCAATATCTCTTAGACCCAATGATAGCCCCTTGGTGTTTAGTTGCAAAGATTGTCAATGCAGATACCTAGAAACGCATTTCAGGATTTTGCCGTAATCAACCCCTAAATGTGTGAATGTGCATTCGGGGTGAATTATAGAACCTTTCGTATCTCCTATGTTTATTGAGTTCGAACGTTATTTGTTGGCATATAGATGTATTCTTAAAATTATTAGAAAGTGGTTAAAGATATTTTAAAATTTTACTCCTAAGGGGGTGAAAAGGTGTAAACTGTGTTTTCACGAATTCCTCAATATCTCTTAGACCCGATGACATATTGTTTACTTGCACAGGTATCCAATAGAAGTGTCTAAAAACATAGTTCAGGATTTTGCCCTAATCAACCCCTAAAAATAAAAATCTAGATTCGGGGTGAATTAAAGACCCTTTTGTATCTCCTATGTTTATTGAGCTAGAGCATTCTTTTTTGGAATATAGATGTATTCTTAAAATATTTAGAAATCGGTTTAAGGGAATTTAAAATTTTACTCCTAAGGGGGTGGAAAGGGGTAAACTGTGTTTTCACGAATTCTTAAATACCTCTTAAACCCTATAAGATATCGACTTGGCGTTTGATTACATAGGTATCCAATATAAGTGTTTAAAATACATTTCACAATTTTGCCCTAATCAACCCCTAAAAGTGAAAATCTAGATTCGGGGGGAATTAAAAAACCCTTCGTATCTCCTATGTTTATTGAGCTATAATAACCGGAATAACCGGCAGACCCAGAAATAGGCTACGCTCACGAAAACCCCCTCTGAAAACGGCAGAAACTCTTATCGAGGAAAACTTCAACATAATCGAGCGGTGGAAAGAAGACTGGGAGAAGAAGGCCACACCTGCCAACCGAGATATGCCATGCGTTACAAGCAGGCCGGGGGGCTTTGATCAACCAAAACGAATCTGGACAACACTTAATAGAATAAGGACGAATTGCGGCAGGTGCTCCGACTCACTTTTCAGGTGGGGAAAAATACCTTCCCCAAATTGTGACTGCGACGCTGAAAGACAGACTATTAAACACCTGGTAGAGGACTGTCCAATTAGCTCCTACAGTGGCAACCCATCCGATTTCTTGATTGCGACAAGAGAGTCAATAGAATATATTTGTAATCTTGATGTGTGTTTGTGAAATTTTGTTATTTTTGTTATACTTACCCGTGATGTAGCCATACGCTAAATAAATAAATTGAGCTAGAGCATTCTTTTTTGGCATATAGATGTATTCTTAAAATATTTAGAGAGCGGTTTAAGGGGACTTAAATATTTATTCCTGAGGGGGTAAAAAGGGGTAAACCGTGTATTCACGAATTCTTCAATATATCTTAAACCCGATAAGATATAGACTTGGTGTTTACTCACATAGGTATCCAATACAAGTGTCTAAAAACACATTTCAGGATTTTCCCCTAATCAACCCCTAAAGGTGCAAATCTGGATTCAGGTTGAATTAAAGAACCCTTCTTATCTCCTATGTTTATTGAGTTAGACCATTGTTTTTTGGCAATAGATGTACATATTCTTAAAATATTTAGAAAGTGGTTTAATGGATTTTGAAATTACCCCTAAAGCGTTAAAAAGGGAAAACTGAAAAGGTGTAGGGTGTTAAATTTATTATTTTTCGCTGTGGGTTTATTTCAGGATAATATGGGCTGAAAGAATGTTTCAAAATTCCACCCCTAAGGGGCGAAAAAGGAATAAACTGTGTTTTTACTAATTACTCAATATCTCTTAGAATAAATAGGAGGATTTCCGAAATTCCACCAATTTATGAATACAACATTTACGGCCGGTCTTATAAAGGTCACTAATCTGACGTCAACTTTAAATCGCTGTTAAAATAAACAAAATCTCATCAAAACGTTGGCGCTTATGGCATATTATTCATTAGTAAATAAATTTTTATGCGCTTTTGTTTATTTTAACAGCGAATTAAAGTTAACGTAAGATTAGTGACCTTTATATGACCGGCCGTTAGTTTGTAAAGTACGTTTTTTTCCTATAAAAATTTTGAAGGTCAAAGAATTTAGGGTTTATGTTGGCATTACTTGGATTCCTTTAAAAATTATATGTTGGTAAAATTTGTTTTAGTAACTTTTTAGAACTAAAAATTGGTGGGAAATTTAAAATCTGGCATTAAAGGAGTTTTGTTTTTTAGGTAATCTTTCGTAAACTTCTTCTTCTGGCATGTTAGGCTGCAGAGCCAACAGTTCCTCTGTACACTTCAGAATTGCTTTTTTGCATTTAATTTTAAAAGATACCGTTTTTTACGCGAATTCATTTTCAAAAAAGAAAAGCTGACAATTTAATTTTAAATGTCAAAATGACACAAGTCATTTACAGAAAAACCCGACGAAAATAAATTTTCTTATAATTTCAAAAAAAACAGTTTTGCCAATTTTATCTTGACCTTGAAAATTTTTATAGGAAAAAAACGTACTTTATATATATATTATAATTTTATCTCATTGTTATATCGAGAGATCCAAAAAAAACTGTTCCTCAGCGGGCTGTGGAAATTCAACGTATGAATAATATGTTGGTGACACTGTACGTCAATGTCAAATTCGAGGTTATCAAATTAGGTTTTCCGTCAGTTTTGACACAAAATGACTCAAATCCTAACCTGCTAATCTCGAATTTGACATTGACGTACAGTGTCACCAACATATTATTCATACGTTGAATTTCCACAGCCCGCTGAGGAACAGTTTTTTTTTTTGATATCTCGATACTAAAACTATAGTTTTATGAAATACAAGGGGAATGACAATTATGTACACATTTCCAGTGGGTACGTGAAGCATAAAATAGTTGCGGAGGCCTTTTTTCGGAAGAATTTGGTGTCCTTTTTACCTAGAATATTATTTTGCGGCGTTTGTTAGTTTAGCGTATTGAGTGAAGGATAGGGGTGCGCCCTGGAATTCATTTGAGATTTAGAAGAAAAAACATTTGTAGCCCGTACGAAGAACGGGCATCTAAAAACAATTGTTATGATTTCATTACACAACATAGGTACATGTGTTTTCTGAAATTTTTTGTAAAAAAAGACAAGCGGCCGGAAAGCGTTGCCTAGTAACACTTTCCGGCCTTGTGATGTAACGTTCCATTTTACGGACTCAAATTAATAACGCAAAGTCATATTTTCCGGACAGTATGAAATAAACATAGTTTTCAATGGTTTTAGTACGTTTGGTGCTATATTTCGGCCATGAGAAATATTTAGAACCAAGTGGAGTTTGTTTTGCATTTCTTGCTCAATTGTTAGTGATTTTGCATAATTCATGGCCAACGCTAGCTAAACAATTTTTTTTTATTTTAAAAAATAATATGTTCCTAAATTTAAATTTAAAAATGCTTTCATAAAGCACCTTTAGCGCTGCTTGCAAATATCTGAAACTATACAGGGTGTTCCATTAAAAAAACCAAAGTCGTGTATCACTGCGCAAAAATAGGAGGCCATGGCTTAAATTGGTTTACGTCAGATTGTAGATTGTGCACTAGCATTTAAAACAAAAAAAAGTTATTTTTTATATCTCCATTATTAACGAAGTTATGAGCTGCCTAGCAATCTACAAACACAGGTAGGTGTGTACTCTTGTAATCATGTCAGCTAATGTAAAACATAAACGACAGAAAATGTATATAAAAACAATTTTATTATATTATGATTTCATCACACAGCATACGTGTTTTCTTGTCGTGCATTAATAGCAAGATATATAATGTATGTATGTGTTGTCGGTAACCTCATTTTACCTTGCGTTGTAGAAGGCTGGTGCTTTATACGCTTGCGTCTGGCGATACAATGCTCAACTTGCCCCGGATTCAGTTTACAAAGTTGGAGCGCGCCTTTTGTACTTGCGCAGCAACCATTGTGTGAGCTGTATGTTTTGGTGATGTGTTGACCTTGTTACTCTATTTCTTAGATCTGTGGTTCTGAGTAGAGCACCGTTAATTTGATGGCCAACTGTGAATGGTCTCACCGAGCCCGATTTCAATCGCCAAGGCTGCGGAAAAGTTTCAGCCCCACGGCATTCGAACCGAGGACTTGCTTAATGCAAGCCTAGCGCTTTCCCCAACTGCGCTACCCGGTTTCTCTAGATATATAATGATATTACAGCTTTGGGTACGTAATTAGGCACAAGCCCGGGTCGATCTTCCCCGTTCTTTGTTATTTAGCAATGACCACTGTAGACTGGATATTTTTTTCTCGATTTACTTCACTCACTTTTTTTATTTCTGCCATAATATTTAACCTTAGCTACAGTCAGTCTGTGATTGGTATTTAATTCAGCTCCTCTATGTGTTCTACTGCCCTGGATAACTGGTTTTAAAGTTTTGCTGAATGTTACATATCTAATGCACTTCTAGTATTCCTTTCTATAGCTTCAAATACATTTTTTCTCCGTTTTTGTTTACTGTTTGTTCTCCCCCATAGTGTCCAACCACACCCAATCCTTTTGTTTTGTATTACCACTAAACATGTTTTTTTAAATGAGTTTATGTGTTAATGTCTTATGTTTTCCAGGTATCATATTTTCCGGTCAGAAACTTTTAGTTCTCAAACCGAAATTAGCGTCGTTCTACAATAAGGTCGACAATCTACCCGGTATACAAATTGTCTGCAGGTACTAGGTACACACAGTAGCTAGATACAGCAGCGGTTTAAAATTTTAAGTGGTTGTTAAGTGTATCTAGTTACCGTGTGTAGGTACCTAGTATCTGCAGACAATCTCTATGTCCCATTATCATCATGGCATGAGGAAATAGTGAACAAATTGCATGACTCTGCATTATTTGTTGTGAAACAACCACTATATAAGATTTTCTTTAAATTGTGTACACATTATAATATACAGCGTGTCCGAAAAGTATGGAATATTCTATACATCTCGGTAAATATTTACTTTATCAAAAAATGTCTGAAATAAAAGTTGTCTATTTAATTCTTCATTACAGAAAGATATTTAGTTAGTGGTTTCTTAAAAACAAAAGAGCAGCGAATATCACTACAATTTTTTTAAATGACAAAGTACCCCTATATTCTACTCATTTGATAGAGATGTTTTTTTTTCTTTTCAGCGATGTAAAACTTTAATACTTTTACTGAACTATTTTTTGAGAAAAAAGAGAAAAAGTGATGGTAGGGTGATGTTAAGTTTATTACGCAATCTACAATGTTAACATAATGTTACGATTTATCTTCTGGGCTATTAAAAATTATACCCCGCTTCTTGTTTTAAGCATTTATTTACAGCAATTTAACTTAACGATTTACAAAAACACAAGAACTATTAATACGGGACACAAATTATTTATACACTAACAGGAACTATTTCTAACAACAAATACACTTTATTTATTTACACACGACTTTAACACGAATGATTTATATGGCAGGCTTCGCACACTTCAAAGCTAGATTCGGACTGACAGTTATTTCCGCTACGCTTATTTATATCTCGCCGTATGATACCTTCTGGAAGTTTCACGATATCACTCGATTATTCCAGCAATGCTGACTTGTCGCGCGCATTAATCACCGAGGTCGTTCTCGAATGATCTGGAAGGCTGAGTCATCTGTCCGCACGCGATCCGGCTCGAAGGTCGTTACACTGCCTCCGCCTTAAGTCGTTCTGTCCCAGAACGAGTTGCAACGGGTGCCCGTCCTCTCGCTCTTGTGGGGGTTCGATGGCGGTATTTGCAGGCGGTGCCCTTCTTGCACACAGACTGGCTGAAGAAGTAGCAGTCCACCGTGGGCTCAACGCTTCGCAACGGGCTGTAACAGCAGACCTCGATCTGGATGCCGGTCCGGTCGAAGACTACTTCCAGCATGCTGCGTACAACCCTCCAGTCCAACGAATGCAGGCCGCATCCTAATTTCGGCACCGCTAGCCGGGTTTCGCCGTTCTTCACCATCTGCTCCTTAAGGTCCTAAAGAGCAGACCAGAGCTCCTGGTAACTAGGTTTTTCGTACGATAACCTTTTCGTCACCAGGTAATAAATGGAGCTATTGCCTTCCTTCAGCCGCAAAGTTCTGCCAACCTGAGGTGCCTGCTCTCGCAGCTGGTCTAACCGGCCAAACTTCTCCTGGAAGGCAACGGCGATCCCCCTAGACATCCAGAGGTCCTGGGCGACGCAGTGTGCCAGGGAATACGGCCGCAGCGTGTCGAACAGGTCACGCTGCACCTCTGTAGTGACTGCAAATCGCGCAGTCTTCGTACCCCATAAGCGGCCATAAACTCCTGGAAGGAGGTACCTCCGGTCTCTAGTTGTCTCAGGGGTTGCTCCGTGACAGCGTCCACCTCCTCATTGGATCCGGAATATGGGGCCAACCGATTAAAGTGCACCACCCTGCACTTTCCTCGAGGAAGTTTCTGGATTCGGTATACCACGTCATTCAGTCGAGCAACTACAGTGTAGGGGCCTTCCCAGTTCCTTTGGTGCTTGGGGAAGAGACCACGACGCCTCTGGGGGTTATGAAGCCATACCAAATCGCCAGGCTGGAAACCACCGGCCTCAGCGCAGGCATCATATCGGTCTTTCATTCTGTCGCTGGCACCCTGAATGTTTCGGCGTACAGCGTCGTGGATCTCTTCCATCCTCTTCTTCAGGTTCCTCACGTAGTCCTCGCCGGCCGTTTATTCGCCAGGCTTTCTTCCAAATTTGAGGTCACACGGCAATCGCAGCTCGCGCCCAAAGAGTACCGCGGCTGGGGTGTGATTGGTTGTCTCTTGTACTGCCGATCGGTAGGCCATCAGGAACAGGTGAATGTACTGGTCCCAGTCACGCTGATGCTTGGAAACCACCTTGGACGGATGCTTCCCCATGGTTCGGTTCATCCTTTCCACCATGCCGTCCGATTGAGGATGGAGGGCAGTGGTTCGGGTCTTGTGTATCCTCAGTAGCTTGCAAACGTTCTGGAACAGTCCAGACTCGAAATTCCGGCCCTGGTCGGAATGTAACTCCAGGGGGACTCCAAAATGGCTGAAGCACTCCTTCACTAGAACATCAGCGACAGTACCGGCCTCTTGATTCGGAAGGGCGTACGTTTCGGGCCACTTGGTGAAGTAGTCCATGCACACCAGGATGTATTTATTTTCCGATTCGGTTTCTGGGAATAGTCCAGCGATGTCAATGGCTATCCTTCTCCTTAGCATAGAATTTCGGCTTAGACCGCGTAGTATTTGTATATGAATACCCAGCATTTTCTGGCTTAATGTGCCTTGCACCTTGTGAAGTCGAGCAAAAACCCGCGCGATGGCCATGCTCTCTGGTGGCTCGTGTAGTTTGAGTATCTTGAGAACGAGGATACTTAGGCAGATTTGGCCGTTTTGCTGTTTGTGCATCCATATTCACTAACGTTTCGCAAGACCTTGCAGCTTGCATCATCAGAGTGAAAGTCGCTCTGCGACTTTCACTCTGATGGCCATCGCGCGGGTTTTTGCTCGACTTCACAAGGTGCAAGGCACATTAAGCCAGAAAATGCTGGGTATTCATATACAAATACTACGCGGTCTAAGCCGAAATTCTATGCTAAGGAGAATAATTCGAGTAACCGCAAAAGCCTCAAACAGTACATAACACGCCTCTACGGCGAGGAAGTTCACAGTGCGATTTTCACTCCGATGATGCAAGCTGCAAGGTCTTGCGAAACGTTAGTGAATATGGATGCACAAACAGCAAAACGACCAAATCTGCCTAAGTATCCTCGTTCTCAAGATAATCAAACTACACGAGCCACCAGAGAGCATGGCCATCGCGCGGGTTTTTGCTCGACTTCACAAGGTGCAAGGCACATTAAGCCAGAAAATTCTGGGTATTCATATACAAATACTACGCGGTCTAAGCCGAAATTCTATGCTAAGGAGAATAATTCGAGTAACCGCGAAAGCCTCAAACAGTACAATGGCTATCCTCTCGAACGGACTACCGACGTTGTACTGCCGCATCGGAGCTCTACGTCTTTCAACCGGTTCGTTTCCTGTAGTGCAGGCTTCGCACCTCCGGCACCGCTCTCGGACGTCATCTTTGCAGCTCGCCCAGTAGAACCTTTCTCGGAGCTTCTGCAAAGTCTTCTTCAATCCAAAGTGTCCCTCAGAGGAGCCATCATGCAGGTGGCGCAGAACCTCGTCCACTCTACTGCTTGAAACCATCAATTGTGATCTCGTTGCCCTACCGTCCTCATCTTCCAAGATTCTGGTCAGGACGTTGTTGTCCAGCTGCAAGGAGTCCCATTGCGCCCAATAGGTCTTCACCGTTGGGTTGGTGGCAGAGACCTCCTGCTAAGTAGGTCAACGGCCATCTCGCTTCCAGGCTATAACCGTGCCTAAGTCGGGGTCGTTTTCCTGGCTGTTCTGCAACTCGTCTAGCTTCCACGAGTCGTCGACTACAGTGGTACGATTGATGGGTACCGCACGACTCTCCAGCTTCGAACAGTGGCCGCAGTCCGCAGGGCAGGGCCTCCTGGATCGGCGTTGCGGTGGGCTGTGCCAGGTCGATGATTTATTTCAAAGTCGTACTCTTGTATGCGCTTGATCCACCTAGCCACCTGTCCTTCAGGGTTCTTGAACTGCAGTAGCCATCTTAGAGCAGCATGGACGGTCCTCAGCAAGAATCTTCTGCCATACAGATATTTATAAAAATGCTCCACGGACTTGACGACTGCCAGAAGCTCCCTCCTGGTTACGCAATAATTCCGCTCTGGCTTGGACAGGACCTTGCTGAAATATGCCAGGACTTTCTGTTGTTCATCTTGGACCTGGGACAGAACACCACCTATTCCGACATTGCTAGCGTCAGTATCGAGGATAAACTGGCCTTCCTGACGTGTATAGCAAAGCACAGGTTAACTGGTTAAGGCAATCTTGAGCGTCTAGAAGGCCTCCTCTCACTCAGCATTCCATTCGAACTGTCGTCCCTCTTCCGTTAGACGGGTTAACGGTTTTGCAATGTTTGCAAAGCCCAGCACAAACCGTCGGTACTAAGTACAGAGGCACAGGAAGCTTCGCAGTTCATGCATATCCTTCGGGATCGGTTAATCCTGCACTGCCTTCACCTTACTCGGATCTACTGCTACTCCCTGGTGGGATACGACGTGCCCCAAGTACTGTACCTCCTTCTGGAAGATGTGGCACTCCTTTGGACTTAATCGCAGGTTGGCACCTCGCAGTCTACAGAACACTTCCTCCAGGTTTCTCAGATGCTCCTTGAAGGATCTACCCACCACTATGATGTCGTCCAAGTATATCAGGCAGGTCTGCCAAGATAGAGCCTTCAGGACGGTGTTCATCGGCATCTCAAACGTGGCGGTGGCGATGCACAAACCGAACGGCATGACGGAGAACTGCCAGAGACCAGTTCCGATGGTAAATGCAGTCTTCTCCCTGTACGTAGGTTCCATTCCGACTTGCCAATAACCGCGCTTCAAGTCTAGCGCCGAGAACCATTGAGAACCGGAGAGCGTGTTCAGGGTATCATCGATTCGTGGCAGAGGGTAGCTGTCTTTCTTGGTCACATGATTTAGCTGCCGGTAGTCAACACAGAACCTCGTTGAGCCATCCTTCTTCTTAACAAGAACCACAGAGGAGGTCCACGGGCTGCTGGACGGTTCGATGATCCTTGGTTTCGCATATCCTGGACAATCTTCTCAGCTTCTTCCCGTTTGGCGAGGGGTAACCTTCTTGGATGTTGGCGTATCCGTTGAGCATCCCCAGTATTGATTTTATGGTTAACTACATCGGTACGGCCGCTGTGATGATCTCCGCACTCAAAGATGTCTTGGTACCGGGCCACCATATCTTCGATCTTCTTCCGTTCTTGTTGACTCATGCCCTTGCAAGTAGACATCACGGTGTTAATTAATGCCTTTGGGCAGCCCTTTGCCTTACTGCCGCTGTCACTAGTAATCGTTCTGACAACGGCGGACACCGGTGTGCACCTTCCCAGAATTGTGTTTCTCCTGACGGTTGCCGGTTCCCTGTTGACGTTCATAATCCTTACTGGGACCTTAAGCCCAGTCTTTACCAACGTCTTCCCAACCAGGATACCATGAGTGAGCTCCTTGTCATAATCGGGTTCAACCATGCGCACTGAGTTGCCCCGGAAATCGCCATCCAGGTATGCATCCACGACCCTCTCGGTTCGTCCCGACAGAGTAACATCTTCCGCCAATACCACTCGTACTGCGATCTCTTCTCTTGGGTGTAGGAAAAGCTCCTCCCCACCCACGTGCAACACTCCGCATCCCAGGTCTAAAGTGAACCCACACTTATTCATAACATCCATTCCCAGGATGAACTCGTCCGCAATGTCAGCAATCAGGACCCGATGCTTGAGGGTTTGATTCCCAATCTTCAATTTCAAATCAATTTCCTCATGTGTGGTCACTGCGCCTCCCGTGGCATGCAATGCGAAGGCATGTCCTGGTGGGCAGCAGCTGACCAACGCCATTCCAGACGATTCACCAATTGCTGGAAGTCCTTCTGCTAATTTTCTAGAACCATTTGCAGAATATTCAGGGCATCCCTGGCAATGTCAGAATCAATGCGGTCGCTTTGTCTGCCATTCCCCAACCATTAGCGACGGGTGCGGCTTCAAATTGCTTCAGGTATGTTGACCATGGCGTTTTCCCATCGTAAGAGGGCAGTTTCATATGCAAGCCAGATGTTGCGGCCTCACTGGGGCAGTATCTTGGGAAGGAGCAACCTAAGGGGTAGCAACTCGCGATAAGGTACGCTGATTTACCGCAAGAGGGGGAGAGAAGCCAGCAGATTCAGAGGAAGTTGGTTGGCCTTGGCCACTTAGTAACTTGGTAACTTGCTTCTGCAGCTCCAGTACGTCACCTTGAAATCTGGTTACCTTTCTCTCCATTTCCTTCTGAATATCTCTGATCTCATCTGCCAACTCGTCATGGCTCGCTTTCAGTTCTTCCTTGGGGTCTTCTTGAGTGACTTTCAATTTTTCCTCAGGTTTTTGAACTACTTTTTCTTGCGCGGCTTTCAGCTCTTCCTTAAGTTCATCTTTAAGATCCTCTTGCGCGGCTTTCAGCTCTTCCTTAAGTACTCCCTGCCCGGCTTTCAGCTCTTCTTAAGACGCTCTTGTGCTTTTTCTGCCTTCTTTTGGCCGGCTTTCAATTCTTCTTGCGATTTTTCTGCCTTCTTTTGGCCGGCTTCCAATTCTTCTTGCGCTTTTTCTGCCTGCTTTTGGCCGGCTTTCAATTCTTCTTGCGCCTTCTCTGTCTTATCCTGGCCAACTTGCATCAGCTGGAAAAGTTGGCTTAATTGGGCCTCCATCTTGCTGCCTTGGGATCTCGTCACAGGCATGCACAACACACACTTAAATTTATTATCTGACTGTCGTTTATCGGTACTTGTTAATCAATTAGTTTATTTAATGTATGTTCAATATTTTTTATAGCCCCTGGTACAAAACTCCGACACCTGACGCCAGATGTTACGATTTATCTTCTGGGCTATTAAAAATTATACCCCGCTTCTTGTTTTAAGCATTTATTTACAGCTATTTAACTTAACGATTTACAAAAACACAAGAACTATTAATACGGGACACAAATTATTTATACACTAACAGGAACTATTTCTAACAACAAATACACTTTATTTATTTACACCCGACTTCAACACGATTGATTTATATGGCAAGCTTCGCACACTTCAAAGCTAGATTCGGACTGACTGTGATTTCCGCTGCGCTTATTTATATCTCGCCGAATGATTCCTTCTGGAAGTTTCGCGATATCACTCGATTATTCCAGCAATGCTGACGTGTCGCGCGCATTAATCACCGAGGTCGTTCTCGAATGATCTGGAAGGCTGACTCATCTGTCTGCACGCGATCCGGCTCGAAGGTCGTTACAATAATAACTGAACTAATCTGAAATAACTCTAACAAGTTTATTTTAAGATAATATTAATCTGGACACAACAAAAAAAAAAGGAAACAACAATAAATGTTCAAATTGAGCACCGTCCACAGCCTGGCAGTGATAAATTCTAGGTTGAAATTCATCAATAGCATTTGAAACACCTTCAGGTGTGATGGCCCTCATCTCTGTACGAATGCGATTATTTAAGCTCTCAATGTCTCCCGACCTATTTACGTAAACATTACTTTTAAGGTCGCCCAAAAGGAAGAAATCCAGCGGACTTAAATCTGGTGACCGAGCTGCCCATTCTACTGGATCTCTTCTGTCTATCCAACGATTTGGAAAGGTATCATTAAGGTACTGGCGGACATTAATCCCAAAATGTGAAGGGGCCCGTCTTGATGGAACCATATTCCGTCGTAGGGTATATCCGGATCATCTTCATTTGGGTATAAAACAGCTAATGCAGGAACTACCTCAAATAGTAGAAAATTTAGATAAACCTCGGCCGTTAAATTACCTTTAAAAAATAAGGTCCGAAAATCTGATTTCTCATCATTCGTGCCCACACATTAACTTTCTGCTGGTACTGGGTGTGTCCTTCTAGATACCAGTTAGAATTTGTTGAAGACCAGTATCGTGTTTTGCTTATTAACTGTGCCGTTTAAGCAAAACGTTGCTTCGTCAGTAAACAGAATATTTTTGTGAAAATTTGCATTGCCTTCAAGTTGGTGGGTTATTTCTTCACAAAACACCAATCTGCAATCCAAGTCGTCTGCAAATAACTCCTGAACTACACACGCTTTGTATGGGTGCCACTTTTCCTTTTTTAGGACGCTGTGTACAGTGGATTTGTTTTTATTACATTCTAGCGCGATTTCTCTAACGTAAACATTTGGATTTTCCACGACGGCCAACATCACATTTTCACTGTCTTCATTATTTAAAGCTGTAGCTCTGCCCGTTTTTGGTAAATCTTTAACAGAGCCCGTATCTTGAAATTTGTGCCAAATTTTACTTACAGTTGATTGCGTAATGTGAAATTCGGGGTATAAATTGTTAAACAAATTGCAAACTTCTGCCTTCGTCCTCCTTCTTTCTCCTTATTCCAGCATAATTAAAATTTTAGTACGTTGCCTTTCGGATAAATGCGCCATTTCTGTTTACTTCAAAAGCGTATTTCACTCACAAATGGATGTTAACCAATGTAAATAAGTAACTAACGACTTCCGGGATTGGACCGTGTCATGATTGAGATCGAAGAACTCAACGTTTCGCCCACTTTCGTAAGGGGCTTCATCAGGAGGAAAAAGCAAAAGAGCACGGTAACTCAACGTGTTAACCACGCCAGAGGCGAATCTCTTTGCAAGGGAAGGGATAGAAGAGCGTTGAGTTCTTCGATCTAAATAAGTAACTTTTTACTTCAAGTGCACGTACTACCTAGAGTTCTAAGGCGCAATCAATTGTTTCGACAATTATAAGCAATCATAGGTGTCTAGATTAATGACTAACATCACTCTACCATCACTTTTTCGATTTTTCTCAAAATCTAGTTCAGTAAAACTATCATTGAAAAGAGAAAAAACATCTCTATCAAATAAGTACAAGACCTTGTCATTTAAAAAAATTGTAGTGATATTCTAAATACTAAATATCTTCCTGTAATGAAGAACTAAATACTAGACAACTTTTATTTCAGACATTTTTTGATAAAATAAATATTTACCGAGATATATAGAATATTCCATACTTTGCGGACACCCTGTATAATGTATAAGCTTACAATTGCACCATAATCTAATTTTATGTTCTCAAAAGTGGGTGACGGATTGACGGGGAACCTTTATTTTAAAAAGTTCCCATTATCTCCCCAGTCTCCCCTATACATTTGTAATCAAGTAATTGAATGAGTATAAATTCACTTTTAGACGGGTCGGTCTATTATATTTCTCGTTGAAATGGACCCCCGGTGTGTACATATAACAAAAGTTAACTTCAAACACCAAAAGCAGACGATTTACAATCTATTAAATATTAAATTACTCTCTCAAAATGTCACTTCATCGTCTCGGTGCAATTTGAGCTGCCTAGCGTGAGAATCTACTGTGGTTTGTTGCACTGTTGTTTCCCAAGTCAATTACTGTTTATTCAAAAACTTGATTTTCAACCAATCGTGAATCAAAAAGTCAAAGTTTGCCAGCTGAATATACAATTATTTTATTTATCTATACAGTTTCTAACTTATGAATTTTAAGCTGTGCAATCCAAAAACTCTTGTTTATATAGTTTTATAAAATGTTCAGTACAGGGCTTTTCATTTTCACATTATGAGGTCAACTTTTCGGGGACCAAGAAGACATTTATCAAATATCTGTCTTTATTTCGTAGACAAACCAAAATTTCAACTTGACGCAAGCCATGCACTAGACAGGTAGAGTCTACACATAACCCTTTTGCTGTGACATCAGAAATATCAAAACGTAGCGTTTAAAACGTAGGTATGTCTTACATTACAGTGAAATTTAAAAAGATCATTTAGATCACAGGTAGAATTCAGAAAGATTTTGACACACAGGCGTAACTTGGGAGATGCAAGGGGGGCGCAGTTGCCCCCCCCCCCCAAAATTTTGATTTTAAAGTGCAACTGCAGTATTTTTTGCAATTTAGGTTTAAAAATTTTGTGAAGTCTTGATTTTGCCCCAAGCTACGCTCATGATTTGACGTATACTTAACCTTTAATGTAAAGGATGCTCTGAATAGCATATTGTTCAAACTAGTGATGGACATACCCGGTCAATTTTCATAACCGAATTATTTGCATTCGAATGATATTAATAACCGAATGATTATTTGAATAATCATTCGAATAAATTTTGGCTCTCGATTCATTTCGATTTCGCCGGTTGGAGGTTTGCCGGTTGGCGGTTCATCGTCATCTGCATCGGCACCGTAACTTGCAGATAGCAGAGGAACTCAGTTAATCGTTAATTATAATAATTGTATAAATGATTTTTATTTGATTTCTAAGGAGTTGTTTAAACCATTGAGAATAGCTATATCAATACTAATCATAAAGAAATTATAAATATGCGAATACAAAGTATCTATTGAATCTATTTTTAGTTTATAAAATTCTCTAGTAGCCACCCTTCCCTTTTCGCTTGCACATCATACCGGTATATTTTAGAATCCATAAATTATCTACGTACAGCCTGCCGTGGTTCTAAGGACGCACACTTAAAATTTTAAACATCGAAATCCACTTCTTGTCCCACGTTCATATCATATGACGACGGATGGGCATCGACTGCTCCGTTATTAAAAATTAAATATAAATCTGTTACGATATTGGAAAATATTATTTCGCTTTCTGTTTATCCCTTATTAGGCATAATCAACCGCGTTTCGAAGCAAAAATTTAGGCCGTTATAAATTAATACCAACACAGCTTCGGCAAATCTCATACTCAGCAGAGCGTTATCTTTAATAGGAACGGCCCCATAAATTTAACTGGTCGACTGGGAGTCTCAAATGTGTTAATAACATCAACAAGCAGCCGCGAGCCTCACTTGGGTCAATCAGTACAATCTGCCTTGCGTATGGTTATGAGTGACGTATTATTTACAGAATTTCGATCACTCGCAGGTCGCTAAGATACAGCACGTAGTACGTATCAGGAAGAGGTTATTTTTCATTCGAATACTTGGAACGAAAACCGAGTTACAGAGGTTATTTCAATAACCGGATAACCGGTTATTTTTCATTCGAATAAGCCCATCACTAGTTCAAACTAGAGACCCTGTATATAGATGTAACTATATACAGGGACTCTAGTTCAAACCAAGACATTCTTGACCTATGTAATTCGACATTTCTCCTCTTCGAAGAAGTCCCTAACGTTTAAAATAAGATTTTAGGCTTGGTGGCTTGTTTGTTATTGTGCATTATACCGGGTGACTATAAATGATTGTGATTTTTTTTCTTAGGTTGGCACTGTTTATGTTGGTGGCACTGTAAGTCTATATCAAATTCGAGGTTAGCAGGTTAACAGAATGACGCAATGCCTAACCTGCGAACATTGAATTTGACATAGACTTACAGTGCCAACAACATAAACAGTGCCAACCTAAGAAAAAAATCACAATCATTTATAGTCACCCGGTATTAATGTCATTTTGGACAAATGTCATATTGACATTATTATAAAACAAGCCATACTTCAAGCGGACCTGACCAAAAACTGCATATTTTTTGTTTCGTCCAGTTCCTTATTGTTAAATAGAGAGAGAAAATTAGAGCCCTTTATAATACAAGCAGACGCATGTCGCACAAGTTGCATAACACTTTGCATCACAGTACTTTCGCGTTTACATGTTGGTGGCCATGATGCAACCAAAACATAACCCTACAACGTCAAACAGTTCACTCGTTGTGGGTTATATTCATTTTTGAATGAACTATTTACGGTCTTTTCTGTTTTTCAGATTTCAAAATCTTCGAGCATGACCGGTTGTTCAGCCTCGAATTAGTACTATTAAACGTATAGACATTAACATATCTTCATTTTCTGAAAAGTAACTAATTTTTTGAATTTGCCGCTTTTGTGATGTGATTCAATATGACTGACAAGCATGCTCGTATTATTGAGGTGCTTTAGAGAAAATTGTTACGTCACAGAAAAAGGGTAATGTGTAGACTAATAGCCCAGTCAAATTGTCGAAAATACCTCGGTTTTTTGACAAAAATACTACCTGAAAAGTGAGCATGTAGTTTTATAGAGCAAATTACGTAGAATTGAATGAAACTAAAAAGTAACAGCTGAATCAGTGGAGAAGTGATTCAAAATTGAGGTCAAAGTAATGAAAAAACGGTTTGCATATAAAAGAGCAAAAAAGCCATTAATTTTTTCCAAAAAAAATAGGCTTATGTAGTTTAAAAAAGCAAATAAATTAAGCTGTCGATGGTCAAAATCGATTCATTAGAAAAAAAGTTATCGCTAAAAATTACCGATTTTTCAATTGTTCTTAACTTTAAAAAAAACCTATATAATGTTGAAATTTTCAGAAAGCATAGTACTCGATGAGCAGAAAACGCACGATTTTAAAATTTGCAAAAATGTGGATTACTTTTTGCATAAATATTTTTTTTCGAAAAAAATACGTTTTCGCAGAAATTGATTTACTCAGCTTGCAGAAGTCATACAGCAATCAGCATAGGCTTATTTTGTTCCTTAAGAGTTATACTACCACACACAATATGAGCGCAATTTTGTTTGCACTTGCAAATATGTGCAAATTAATTTGAAAGGTGATCTTTTTTTAGGCGCACAAAATGTTGAATATTTTTGTCAATTTTAATTGTACCGAAATTACATAAGCACCATTCGATAGCTGCCAATTTTCTCCGAAGTTAAAAAAAGATTACAGTACGACCCATAGAAGCCGATGAATTTTTCTTTTTTAAATTGCTGCACATTCAGTTATTAATATTAGCGGCTGAAATTTGCACACACTTTAGCTTAACACCTCTAGTGTAATATAAAAATTATTTTGCAATTATGACCGTGTATTATTTATTGCGAAGCGGTTTACATTTTAGGCGTCGCAAAACGTATGTTCCGTTCAGAGCGAGTAAACGCCGAGTGAAGCGGCCTACTCCGAGTTTCTCCCTACAACGCTTAACGCTACGCGCCACAGCACCGCTCTGAACCAACATGCATTTTGCGACGCCTAATGTAAACCGGTTGAACAGTGCTTATGTAATTTCGGTACAATTAAAATTGACAAAAATATTCAACATTTTGTGCGTCTAAAAGAAGATCACTCTTCAAATTAAATTTGCACATATTTGGAAGTGCAAAAAAAATTGCGCTCATATTGTGTGTGGTAGTACAACTCTTAAGGCTTCTTAGGACAGACGCGGCGAACTGTGAGAATCAGAGCACAAAATTGATAAACTGTTGCTCACGATTACAAGAATAGGAATTAATTTAGAAAATTTCTCTTCGCTTTAGTATGTTGGTAATTGCAATATAATTGGTACTTCCAGATGATTTTTTTCCTATAGTTATTAGATAACCGTATATTTAGATTAATTGCTTTTTAATGTTTTGTTGATATAACAAAATTACGCCAACAAATTGAAAATGTTGTCTCGAAGTAAAAATGTTAATACAATTTAGAATAACTTGTCGAGAGGGATTTTTATTAAATAATTATTTGCAATTAGAATCGTGAGAAAACTATACAAAATCGTCTATTCAGTATTTCACATGGAGGAGGTTTCCAGGATATATTAGAAATTCAGGCAACCCAAATGACATTCATTAACTTGACTACCTGAGGATTATAAGTGATTGACAGGTCATTAACTTTACCTGATATACAACTGACCAGGATTAGTTTATGCAAAAATAAGTTGAGTAACAGTTCGGTATAATTACAATGACAAAATTAATTATCTTCTGTAATAGTGTATCGAAAACTTTTATTTTATTTTTAAACAACATTGTAATACATTTGTTGACCAGAAACTTATTATTTTATTATTAGAAGTCGGCTGCCTGTATAGAAATTGGAAATTTACGGAAATTGTCAGCTAAGACAGAATTAATCTTTTTGTTTTTGTAAATGGCTTATGTTTTCAAAATTGCAACAAAGGGTGTTGACTTAGTGAAATTACCATTAAAAAGCAATAAATTATTTATTTTTAAATAATTACTCAGCTTCCATTTCTAAATTCATTAAAACAATAATTAAATTATAGGTTTACATGTAGTTTGTTCTAACTGTTTAGAGCTTATCCTAGAAGAGTTGCACCTACAAGATATTCAATGATGATCAAAATTCAATTAACCAAAACAAGTGCAAGGATATAATAGTCTTCTCAACAGTGGTTCATATATTATTTTTTGCACTTGCGGGACTAAAGTTGGCACTTTAGTCACTTATTTCAGGGACTAAAGTAACTCATTTTATCTCTAGGGGCAGAAGTAATTTCTTTAGCCCCTAGGGACTAAAGTAAAAAATGTTACCGTATCTATGGTAATCTATGGTAAATTCGGGGTTAACAGGTTAGGTTTCGCGTCAGTTTTGACATAAACTGACGCAAAACCTCATCTATTAACCTCGAATTTGACATAATTGTGAGCTCTTGTCATAATGACTTACAGTGCCACCAACTTTAAAATTTAGCAAAGGCTACTAATTTTAAAATAATTGTAACTAAAATGTCAATAAATGACGTTTAAAAAAACGGGTTTTCGTTTTAAATCTTCCTGCAACGTGAAAAAAATAGTATATGCAACTCGGAGAGAATGCTATTTTGCTTCAGTGCAATTTCTGACTCGAGGGCTTCGCCCTCGAGTCAGAAATTGTACCTCAGCAAAATAACGCATTTCTCTCCCTCATTGCATAATCTACTATTTTACACTACTATACGAGGTACGTTGCTAAAGTTCGCGGAGTCGAGTACTCCTTACATTGCCAGCTTCCTGGAATTGTCATATTCGCAAAATTTGACGTTATTAATCTATAATTCAGTTGATAGTTCGATTTCAAACCGAGCAGTTTCGTTTCAACAGAATTTGACAGAATACTAATTGTCTGAAAAATGGAAATTTCGAATCGTGATCTTCGAGTGATGATCTTTTATGAATGTCGATACGGTTTAACACCGCAGTAATGTGTAGAAAAACTTAGTTCGTTATTTGGGGATGAAACACCATCCAAAACTACGGTTTACAAATGGTTCGCAAAATTCAAGCGTGGAAGACCAACGTTTGATGACTATCTTCGCGAAGGTCGTCTATCCACCTCTGTTGTCGCGAAAAATATCGATGCTGTGCGTGAAATTATTTTATCAGATCGGCATGTGATATATAGTGAGATAGATCCATCCTTAGGCATTGCGGCGAAACAAATACATACGACTTTGCACGATCATTTGCATGTCCGGAAGCTTTGTAGTCGTTGGATCCCTCACAATTTGAAAGAAGAACAAAAACAGGCTGACGCTAAAAAAATTAGAAGGTGTCGTTCAAATTCTGTATATAACACCCGAGCTAATAGCACACGGCCACAGCAGCAGCTGTCACACCATAACCCACGGCGACAGATGCTCCGCTCTGCTGCAGGATTTATTTAAATTAAAAAATTTTCGTACTCTTTTTGAAAATAAAAACCGACCTACGATCTAAGTCTAAAAATTAGCAAAATTTTAAGCCATCATACAATTTAATCGGTCCAGTATCTTCGGAGGAGATAGCAAAAAAACATAGAAAGAAAGAAAGAGAGCAACGATTTTATGTGTTTAGGCAGATAAAGTACGCAAAAGTTGCTATTTTATCTGCTTAGGCAGATAAAGTGACACTTTTACCTTGTCAATAGACACATAAGTTGTCACTTTTGTGACGTTTGCGGATAAACGAATTTATTAGTTTTATAATTATTAATATCAAAACAAAAACAATACCAGAAAACCAAGTTAAAGAAGTAATGTATACATTGCCTAAATTACATATATTAAAAATCATACTCGTAATTAAAGCATCATAATGAATAATAATAATAATATAACAAATAACATACATCTCTGAACAGTGTTGACAGTTATTATATATATATCACGTGTACTTTATTGACAACATCTTCGTGAGTCAACTTCGCACAATTTTTTTCCATATTTTCTTTCCAAAAATAATAACCTACTAGGCACATTTTTTTTTAAATTTCACAAACGATAAATTACAAGTAACTATATGCTATATGTAGATAAAGATTTACTAAGTACATTTTATTTTTAAGCCTTTAGTATAAATTAAAAACTAACAGAGATTCCGTTCCGAAATATGCAGCAGCCGCTGAACTTGATAATAATAATAATGATTACCTAATCATTTTTTTTAAATTACTGCTTGAAGTAGGGAAAGGTCCCGGCTTTTTTCTGCACTTTTAATTTCAATTAAAGCATAATTGTCAATTAATCCATCGGGGGAACAACTTAAAATTCATGGATCATTTATCAATTATCAGACCACTCTTTCTTACCTGCGTTGGATATTGGTTTTCCAAAAACGTAATCGCTGTATCTTCGCTTTGTAGACCGAAATTTGTAGCAGTATTTCCTTTGAATGTGCTATACAACAAATGTTCCACAGTTTTAGCAGTCGATGTGGTTCTTCGAAGCTTACATATTAGGCCGAAAAAAAATGTGTTTTTCGTTGTTACTGAGACTTTTCTAGAATTCTTTGGATATTTACTTCCCTCGTCTAAAAGACGAAGGAAGTATTGTAATCGCGAAAAAATCACCTTCCGAGATTTCTTAAGTTTTGTTTATTTTTGCGTTAATTTTGAAATAGATGAAAGTAATAATAATTTTCACATGGGCCAGGCTTTACATTTGCCACAAATAAGACTCAACTGATACAGGATAATATCACAAGAGAGTAAAAACGTTTCAACAATCAGACCGTTCTGTTCAAGAAAGGCGCGCGCCGCACTCTTTCCAATAAGTCTCAATGGGGCAGACAAGTCGATGCAGTTACAATCTGCTACGCAGATGCAGCGGAGTTCAAATCCCCTGGGCTACATTTTTTATTTGAAAATGTGTTTAATGTACGTATTAGAAACGTGAAGGTATTTTTACTACTAACTTAATTTGATTTTTCAAATTATTTAGTGTCACAATGTCAATGAGGTAAGTTCTGGGTAAGCCTTTTACAGATTTTTTTCATAAGTTTCAGAATCCATGTCTTCTACTTTATTTTCTACTTCTAATCTTTAGTTTTCATCAACTGTAGCAAAAGTTCGCCTTTTAAAAGATTTCCCTAAAATACATAATTATTTGAGGTTTTTGAACTGTACATTTATTACTCATATAATCCATTATAGGTACTTAACGTTTGCTGTTCAATTTTCCAGTATATTGTTTTTGACGTGCCGTAAAAAATTTTTTAGTAAAATATCCAGGAGCTTCGCTGACTATAGATGTTTCAATTTTACATAAAAAATTGCCTTTAGTATTATAAGATATAGGTAATAGCTGCAGCTTTACATCTACATTCGTAGGAATTCTTTAACGAAAAGTTTATCTTTTTTCCTGTAATTTGATTACTACTATCAATCACTTTTATTTTTTTTAATATACCTTATATTATTTACTGGTGTCACTATAAATCATCATAAAAAAAAGTCAAGTACACCAACGTATTTGCAGTTTGTTTTGGATAAATTGATAGAACTTAAACTATAAAAATATAGCTATGTAAGCTTTCATGCTTTGAACGTATTTTGTTAAAAATTATTTATGCGAAAGATATGTATGCTCCATTTTCCACTTTGCGAAATAAATTACAATAGTTGATTCTGGAAACTTTAGGGTCATCGTTATTTCAAAATGCAAGATCGCCTTATACCGTTTACTTGCTTGGTCATAACCAGGTTAAATTGGCATACGTACCTGTACAAACAAAGGGCGAAATTCCGTAGCTGATACTAAATACAGATAAGGATCATTAGTGTAGCAGTCATCGCTCATTTATAATAGTAATTGATGTTTTCAAATTCGTCTACTAATTACCTATATTTTGTTGCAAAACAAGATTATTGTCGTAAACGGTACTAACTAACAATAATTTAGTTTGTTCAATAAGGAACTAAAAAAATCCATAATACGTAATTATTTATTAAGAAAAATAATGGAAGCGAAAAGCATAAGAATTCTGTCTATAAATAGTTAATTATATTACTCCCCAACTTATTGATTACAACATATCAATTGCATCAAAAGATTTCAGTTAAAATGATTTAATTTGGTGATTCGAAAACAAATGTAAGGATGTATTGGGCTAACTTGGTTTTAAATAGAAGGTTCCTCACAGGTAGTAGATTAACAGATAAGGTACTTGGCTAAATAATCCGCTTTCGACATTTCCATTGAAGGCAAAGAGGTGTATCTAAAGTTGCCTAAACATTTTAAATTGAAGGCGCAAAAGAAAATTTACCTTACCCGCTATGGAAATCTATGAGCTCTCCTAAGCCGCCTTAAGGAACAAAATAAGCCTATGCTGATTACTGTACGACTTCTGCAAGCTGAGTAAATCAATTTCTGCGAAAACGTATTTTTTTCGAAAAAAATGATATATGCAAAAAGTAATCAACATTTTTGAAAATTTTAAAATCAAGCGTTTTCTGCTCATCGAGTAATATGCGTTCTGAAAATTTCAACGTTATATATGTTTTTGTTTAAAAGTTAAGAACAATAGAAAAATCGGTCATTTTTAGCGATAACTTTTTTTCTAATGAATCTATTTTGAATGTCGACAGCTTAATTTATTTGTTTTTTTAAACTACATAAGCCTATTTTTTTTTTTTTTTAAATCATCACTCTTTTACTCTTTTATATGAAAAAAACCATTTTTTCATTACTTTGACCGGAATTTTGAATCACTTCTCCACTGAGTTAGCTGTTACTTTTTAGTTCATTCAATTCTACGTGATTTGTTCTATAAAACTACATGCTCACTTTTCAGGTAGTATTTTTGTCAAGTAAATATCTAATTTGACTGGCCTATAAGGGTGTAGACCTTATATGCCGCTCACGATCTTTTTGGGTCAGGTGAGGCCATGACCATCTAGTAATTTTGTTGGCAGTACCTCTGGGGCAACTAAACTCCCTAATAGAAATTGACACTTTTTGTGTTAGGTTAGGTTGATTTCAGTTTAAGGTTATATTTTCTGAATAGGTACATTGATCTCTGTTTAAATTAAGGATGAAAAATTTAAATGATTTGAGAATTGACGACAGAAACGAAAATGAGAACTAATACATAAGAGAAGCATTCAATATTAATGTTTATTGCAATTTGGATAAGAATTGTGTACATGATATGAATATGCCATTTTATTTTACATGCTTGCTTACTTGCTGGTGTTGAAAGATAAAGACATCACAAACTGATGCCAAATAAATTTAGTAGAGCAATTTAGCAATATTGGTCTTATAGAAATTAACATGCGAAAAATGTAGTAAATATCTTGTCAAATGGATGGCTTGCTGATTTTACTTCATGTTGATTTTCACATCTGCCACATGACTTTTCAACACTAAAATAGTAATAAGTAAGTAGGTAGTAATAGTATATTACATACCGAGGTGGGAAGTGTTTCATTCCTGTTGAGAGATTAAGTAGTTAACCGAGATGCGTAGCATTGAGGTTAACTTTTATCTCGAGACAGGAATGAAACCTTTCACTGTGGTATGTATATTATTTTATTCGCAATCATCTCATTTTAAAAATAACTACAATTGAATTACCCCAAAAAATATTACATATATACTTGAAGACTGGGTTGTTTTCATGGTAACAAAAATATTTGCTACATCAAGATATCTATTATTCAGAATTCAATTGTAGTTATTTTTAAAATTAGATGATTGCGAATAAAATAGTATACATACCACGGTGAAAAGTTTCATTCCTGTCTCGAGATAAAGTTAACCTCTCGACAGGAATGAAACACTTCCCACCTCGGTATGTAATATACTAACACATTACGCTGGATTGTTTTTCCTTTCCAAAATTTCATTTTTTAACGTACAGCAAATATATTCTCTAGTCTCCACATCAACTCGTGTTAATGGAAATTTTTGGTTATAACAAAATTATTTTGGGCATTTTGAATTTTCCTTCGACGGAAATTAAAATTATTTTTGCACACTTAATAAATCATTTATTTTCTTACAAATATTAAAATAATGCATCTGGCCATGTGGTGGCAAGAAAATGTCAAACAGACACTGACTGAAAATAAAAGTCAGTGAAATTTGAGAATTTAGTGAACTTAATGGTCTAATTTTGCATGCAAGTACCGATTTGACATTTTTAAGAAGAGACGTTTATGGTGTTCTCGTTTTATATTTACAGCACTGGATTTCCTTTGCATCAAAAACAGTTCTATTCGAAATTATATTACTTTCTTTTAAATTTTCAGACATGTAGCTTGCTATTTTAATTCTTCAGTATGTTGCACACACCTGCTACTGTCAGATATATTTTTCTGAACATTATTTCCAACATTGGTAAAGGTTAGGTAAACTACGTAGTCACATGGTCGTCAATCTTATTTAATGACCCTGTATAAAACTGTCGTGCCAGCGCAAGGAATGAGATGGAAATGCACAAAGAATCTAGATGCAACATGATTGTTTTTCATATCAGCTAATTAATGGCTCTGTTCAGTCAAAATGTGAACATGTTAACAAAGAAAGAGAAAAGGCAACATGTTAACACGAACACCCCCTGGAAATGAGACAACTGTACATACGGAGTTTGCCAAAATTAATAACTAGATATACTAACCATATAAATTGCCTGTGCGCTTATTGTTGAAAGCTACTGATTAATATAAGTTAAGAAATTGCAATAATTAGAGTACTAAACCACCCTTTATTTATATAAAAATTACAATTACAGTGCAAATACCCAAATATTTTATAAAAATGTTTACTTATTACATAGTATACCATGTTTTCGCAAAAAATTACAACACACAATTACAAATTAGCATGAGGTTTCAATTGAGCTTTCAGTGATTCAGCCAGTTTCCTTCCAAAGTCGGGGTCAACCTGCGAGAAGTTCTTGACGGCACGTTCTTGGATAAAATCGGAAGCATCCTTCAAATTGCCTGTAATATTAGCAATAAGCCTCTCTCTATGCGCAGCATCCAAAGTCTTCTGGTAAAAGACCCTCGGTTGCGAGAAATTGTCTTCATCGCCAGAGTCGTAGCGCTGAACATCTCCAGAGACGGCGAACGGTGGCTGCAGGGCCTTAGCCCTGGCATCGTTTGAAGGGCCACTGAAGCTGTTGGGATGGTAATTGGGTGCCCCGCCCTGATTGTGGATGGCTTGAGGCCCATCTCTCTGATAGTTACGCACTTTGAAGGGGCAGTTCACTGGCAACTGCAAGTAGTTGGGGCCCAGTCGGTGGCGGTGGGTGTCTGCATAGGAAAACAGGCGGCCAAGCAACATCTTATCTGGAGATGGCTCAATACCAGGGATCATGTGAGCGGGGCTGAAGGCAATTTGCTCGACATCCGCGAAGTAGTTTGCAGGGTTGCGGTCAAGAACAAGCTTTCCAACACGGATGAGGGGATATTCACCATGTGGCCATACTTTGGTCAAGTCGAATGGATTAAATTTGCAGGCAGCAGCTTGTTGAGGGGTCATCACTTGGATGTACATCGTGTAAGATGGGTGCTGACCATTAGCAATAGCATTGTACAAATCTTTAATGCCGTAATCGGGATCCGTGCCCGACAACTCTGCGGCTTTCTTGGGATCAATGCACTTGATTCCCTGATCAGTTTTGTAATGGAATTTGCAATAGACTGGCTTGCCTTCGGCATTAACAAGCTTGAAGGTGTGTGATCCGTAACCGTTCATATGCCTGTGCCCATCAGGGATGCCTCTATCAGAGAAAAGGAACATTACCTGATGGGTAGTCTCAGGCCTAAGGGTGATGAAGTCCCAGAACATATCGGCATCTTTCAAATGAGTAGCGGGGTTCCTCTTCTGTGTGTGGATGAAGCTGGGAAAGAGGATGGGGTCACGGATGAAGAAAATGGGGGTGTTATTTCCCACCAAATCCCACACTCCATCCTCGGTGTAGAACTTAACGGCGTAGCCACGAGGATCACGGACTGTGTCTGCAGAGCCAGATTCGCCACCCACAGTTGAGAAGCGGACAGCAATGGGTGTCCTCTTCCCAATGGTCGAGAAGACCTTGGCAGCACAGTATTGGGTGATGTCATGGGTGACTTCAAAGTATCCAAAAGCTCCAGCACCTTTGGCGTGCACCACACGCTCTGGGATGCGTTCACGGTCGAAATGTGACATGGCGTGCACCACACGCTCTGGGATGCGTTCACGGTCGTAATGTGACAGCTCATCGAGGAAGTGGTTGTCTTGCAGCAAAATAGGCCCTCTGGGCCCCACAGTCATGGTAGCATCCTTGGCGATGAGTGGGGAGCCGTGACCGGTGGTTGCTGAGGTGGTGTCCTGAGGAAAATACAAACTGTAAGATTTATGCCTTTGTTAGACCGTTTACTATGTTATGTGCTAGCAACTGTTTTTGTAAAGTATAGTGGACAGTGATAGAAATATAAATGGTCAAATTTTTTTCTCGTGTATAGCATCTACAGTGTTTCTCAACCTCTTTGTACACGGAACCCCTACTTCATTAGCTGTAACTTGGCGACTCCCTATGAGTAGTAAGTGAAGTTTAAGAATGGACATTTTCTGGTTAAAACGTTAGAACCCCTCTGCATTGTCAAGTTTCGCACTGAACATGACTTTGCATATAATCAATCTTTTTCCATGTAGAAATGCCAACGACGAAATATTAGGAAAACCATGTGTAGCAAGCGTTATCACTAGATTGAATTATGTTGGTACATAACCTTCTGGTTATTATTGTTGTTTTTACGTTCGGGCTATTTAAAAATTATACGACGCTTCTTGTATTAAACATTTATTTACAACTATTAATTATTATTACAAGAATTATGAAGGCAGAACACAAATTACTTAAACTAACGAACTACAGGCACTATTTCTAACAACGATACACTAATTAATAATTATTTATATACGGCTTAACAGTAATGATTTATATGCTTAAACACTCTATTTATTTATATATGCTTAAACACTCTATTTATTTACACTGGATTAAACCTCAATTATTTATGTGGCTAGTTATTTTATACGCGTCTATTTATGTAGCAGCTTGCGCCTTTCGAGCTGAATGAGAACTGACTTCTTATTCCTGCGGCGCGTATTTATATATCTAGAACATTCCAGATTTCGCTCGTACATTCCGGCATTTGCATGTGTTGACCTCGGGCGTGTTTCCGAAAGCGTGAGTCATCCCTTGCATCTGGCTGCAAGGTCGCTTCTCCAGGCATCTGGAACATGACTCATCTATCCGCAGCTGGCACCAAGACCGTCTCGGCGGCGGTGACTCACAAGTCTGCAGCTGCCTGTTCGCCAGGCCGTTACATTATTTTTGCAGTTAGGTTCCATGTTGCCCGGTTTATTACATTTAATGATTTTAAATTGTAGTTCTAGCTATTATAAACTTCAAATGTGATTTTGTACTTTGGTTTTAACTACGTAGGAATTGCATAGAGGACAATTTCAGTGCAAAAATAATAACCATAATTCGATCTAGTGACAATGCTGGTTGCTAATGGTTTCCCTAGATTCCACTTCTATATGAAAAAATGGAATATACCTAAATCACCCTTTAAAATAATAATAAGTTCATTTGGAAGTAAAACATTACATGTGAACATAATATACATTCTAAATACATTTTATTATTTGGAGTTCAGTTTCAAATTTTGCATGGATGTTGGCATTTTATTATCAAAGCGGCAGTATAAAATGTTCAAATTATTTCAAAATTCTGGCAAAATACATTTTTCTCTTTGTCTTATTTTTTACTCTTGCAAGTTGAGAAAATTCCTACATTTTTGCCTTTAATAAAAATCCTCCCCATCCATTTTTGACAAATTTTCCCTACATGTAGGGACAAATTCCTACATGTAGCAACACTGGCCATACATAAAATGTTTTGTGCAAACTCAATGCATATTATAATTAAAAAAAGGCAAAAACGGTTACGAAATTTGTTTTCACTAATAGAAATGGCTGCAAAAAAGTAGCGGCTGCGAAAACGAATTACGTCCATAATAATAATCAACTTTTCGCCAGGGCTGCACAAACGATTAAAACATTCACAACGCTCTGCGCGATCGCTTGACATATCCCTAGAGACCCCAGGTAGAGAAACAATGATCTAAGGGATGCAAAATTATTTTTATTGAAATTATAAAATGATGCGTTTCAAACCTATAAGCTTGAGGGAAAAAGTTCCCTGATCGCAAGTGTGCTCTAGTTAACACTAGGACATTATCGC
>OW679199.1:23986920-24270754 GCA_940337035.1 Agriotes lineatus
CGATTTCAATCATTATTGTCAGTTGTTGCGGTACTTTTAAAGCGACCCCTGTATGTGCAAACTTTTGTTAGTTGAATTTTTAGCTTTGAGTATCATTAGGTGGCTTCTCGGAATTTTTGCATGCTTTAAATTAGGTCTGGTTAGCGGTACCCTAATTTTAAATTCTCTCCTATAATTATCAAGCAGTTTGGTAAGCAACTCTTCGAATAATTACCCATATTTTACAAATTAAATTTATTCTGGTTACATTTCTACAGATATTTGTGTATGGCGCTTAGGCAACCCTTGTTGCAATTATTCTGCACTATACTATTTGTTGCTAGATAAAGGATATCTCTTCTTCCAGTCACACTTTTCAGGCTGTTTTTTTGCATCTTCTGGGCCAAAATTTTGGAAAGTTTTGGTAACTGGTAACTGGTGGATTTTTGAGTTCTTTCCCATTTTAAACTTGGTGCAGGCTGCTGGTGCCTCGGCTGTGTGCTCAAATTTATGAGCTAATTAGTGTAGCTTCGCTCCGTTTCGATTCCTCGGAGGATCTACAAAGCACATGTGCCCTTAAGACGTTCGTATTTGATTTGGTTGTACTTACGTCATTCGCAATTACGGATTCGTCTGAGGCCAGCATTGTTCTTGTACTTTCTTTTGGCTCCTTACCAGCGTGAGGTAAGATAAGGCCCGTTTCTTCTTATTCGAAACTCATTTGGGCGTTGTGCGTTATAGCCATTTCCTGTCGGCTGCCAGTCTTCAATACAGCCAAATTTACCTGGGAGAGTTTGGACGCTTCCTGCGAGAGGTTAAACTCCTCCCTGAAGAGGCTTAGCATTCCCCGTTCGGCTGCACTCTGCAGGCATCCAGTCCGTCGATTTGGGCTCCTGAAACTGTCGAGTTGTCAAGGAATTTTGCAACTCCTGTGGGCTACGCTAGAGAGAGTAGCACTGCACTTACCTGCAAGCCAACAACCGCTTCCTCCGCTCGCTCGGCCTTCCGCTGCGACTGCCGAAACCCTCGCTGCTCCAGCCGTCTTCAACCCCCTCAAGCCAACGGAAAGGTTAGGACTCGTCATGTTTTTCCTACAGGCAAGAAACTGATACAGCTATTACTCATTGCGCCTGGTGTATTTTATAGTTAGTTAGTAGTGCCTCGTTTCGTTAGTAGCTGGGGCATGTGTGATATTTTTAGCGTAGCAATGCTTCGTATAGTTAGGTACTAGGGCATGCTTTTGTATAGGTCTGATGTGTTGTTATGATAGGGCTTTTGCAAATTTCGAGCGACCATTTTGTGCAGTTTAGTGATCTTTATTGAATTATTAATCGAGCTTACCCGAGTCCGTGAAGACAGTCCTGCGGCTTAATTGTGCAGGAGCTTTCGATTTTGAATTAGCCCCGAGCCACGGCTTCTCTGCGGAACCTACGAATTACAGAATAGCTAGCTTTCATGTTGCTGCATTGTTTTCATTTATATGCAGCCTGGCAAATTAATGTCAGACGTCAGATAAACTTACTAGAGACCTGTTTTGGAGGTTCCGCTGAAGACAGGCGGCCTCGCCGGTCTCCGCCCCCCGTCGAGCCCCCCCTGTAAACTGTATGTTAGGTCTTTCGCTCAATTATTTCAGTTTTAAGGCCGTACTTACATTTAATCAGCGGTCTTCGTCGCCACTTGCACGTCAGCCACTTGACGTATTATTGCGTATTGGTAGTGGCTAGAGAAGCGACGTCGGTAGCCGTTTGTTTTACTTTGGAGTCGCCGCGAACTCATTAACTATTTTGTCGGAAACGAGAACCGGATAAAGAACAGATCCAAGCGTTTGTTATAATTAATATTATATGGGGACACCCTGATACTTTATTTTAATATTTAGGACATCGACGTGTTTTGCGTGGCCACGTGAGCGATCGTTGCTCCGACCCTTAAAAATCTCTTTGAGCCGCGAGTCAACGTCATTTCGGGCTAACCCTCGGGGTCCAACGTTAGCCAGGTTAGTCTTGTATCGCTCTGAAACGGCGTATTTGTTTTTGAGCCCCGTACAGGCACAACTTCCGATGTATATATATTTCTAAATTGCCTTCGCGACGCCCTTCGTAACCTCGCTGTTTACTTTTAGTGTGTTGGTATTGTCCGCCGTAATGCGGCCTAAATAAATTGTATAGATGCATGCATGGTAATGATATAGTTGGCTCGAAACATTTTTTTAAATTGTTTTTGCATGTACCTAACCGTATTGTTACATATACTTATATTTGTTGCAACGTATTTATATTTGTATCTTGTTGCTTGCCTGAAGCTAATATGCATTTTGTACTAGTATTCGCACTATAGTACCCATTTGCCTGTTTGTTAATAAAGCTGTGATATTTTCATTGGTCGTTGATTTGATTATTTTTGTTCTGCTGGAAATTGTCCTTCCCTTGTGCCGGCACAAGGATTCGATCTACGTCGAGGACCTGGCGCCCTCTCCTATTCTTTTTGTTCTTAATTCTCTTTCAGCATAGCTGAAACCCTGCGACCTTCGCGGCGAGCCAGCCCAACTAGGCCGATAGTTACCAGCCGGCAAAATAACAAATACAACTTTCGCCAAAAGGTAAGGCCGACCGTCTATTTTCCCTTACAAGAAGATTTTGACGCCCAACGTTTTGGGGCCTTGAAAGGATTTTTGACTACGTCGTTACTAGGGTGCTAGGTGGTACTATAGTGCAAACAAAATTTTTAGGGTGTTAGAATTTATTGGAACTATTTATTGTCGCTATTTGCTGGGTATTTACAATTGATTATTTCTAGCTATATGTTTGTTTATTGCATGCTATTTACAGGTTTTGCTTGGGTTAGTTATAAGCCTAGTTTAAATAAGTTTTTGTGATCATCTTGTTCTGTTGGAACAGCAAGATGGTATTTCGCTTAGATGTTAATCGTTTGCTCGTCGATGAGCTCAATTCTGAGCTTCGAGTTAGAGAATTGCTATTCAGGGCAACGTCCAAGACAAACGTAAATTACTTCGTGCTCGTATGAAGATAGATCTTCTTATGAATGTCACTTTCACTCCCGTATCTCTGGACGCTACTGACGAATTCGCGGTTTGCGAAGACAAACTGTCTATTTTAGCTGCCGAAGTGGATAGCTGCACTTCAAGGAACCTGGACAATGACGCTCAACGTTTAGGTACTCGCCTTCTTCATGTTCAAGGTCATTTAGGTCGCATTACAGCAGAACCAGATTCCGCTTCTAGGTTGGAGTCCTTGAAGGAAGGATGCGGACAACTACTTGCTGCCTTGGAAGCAAAGCTTCAGCTTCACGCTGATGCTCAAGCTCGTAACGATACGTCAGTCGCACCGAGTGATTCAAGCTCGGAGGACGGTTCAGTAGCTTCGTCCCAGAAAACTCATACTCGCTCCCATAGCTCTGTTTCCACTACGTTCTCAGGAAGACGCTGCCTTGCCCATTCATCCTATTGCTAGCTCGGTTACGTGGAGTCATCCTTTGTCCACTTCACAGTTCTTTGCCCCTCAGCCTAATCCTAGTAGCTCAGCCATGCAGCCTGGCATATACTTAGATTATCCGCCCTTTGCTGATGCCGTCAATCGACGCTCTTCTGCTGCCGAAGATGTCAACCAGTCTGCGTCGCATAGACACACTTCGACCGCCAACTATTTAGCCATTAACAAATGGCGGAAATGGTTTGGCTAGCTTTTTAGAGGAAATTGAAGAAACTCGCATAGCTCGGAATGTGTCCAAGGACCAACTTTTTGCTGCTGCTATCGAATTGTTTACTGGCAACGCCCGAATTTGGTTTCGCTCGATACGTAGCACCATTCGTTCATGGGATGAATTGATCATCGCTTTGAAAGCCGCTTTTCTGCCTTGTGATTATGAAATCAGCCTATGGGATGAGAACCGTAGTAGAACTCAAGGACCCGATGAGCCCTTGACGGTCTATGTTGCTTTTATGGAGAACCTTTTTAGTCGCCTTTCTCGAGTACCTGTGGAGATGGAGCGTATAGAAATTATGCGTAGGAACTTGCAACCATATTTACAAGCTCAATTGGCTCTCTACTCCCCAACGAGTATCGCTCAGCTTAGACAACTTGGCAAACTGATTGAGGATGCTAAGGTGCGATCTTCAAGGTTCAAGAATCCACCTCCGCCTTATCAAGCTCTCGAACCCGACTTGGCTTATCACAAGCCCCGTTTTGGAGCAAGAGCTGCTGCTATTGAGGAACCTAGTTCCACCCCTAGCCCCGCTGCCGAAGGACGAGTCTGCGATGTTACAGCTGCTCGACCCTATGGTGTGTGCTGGAACTGTGGGAAGCCCGACCATCGCGTAGCTCAGTGTCCATCGCCGCGCAAATTGAAATGTTATCGCTGCAGTAAAGCCGACGTCACAATTCGTACCTGCCCTTCCTGTTCGGGAAACGGGAACGGAAGGCGTTAAGAGGCGGATTAACGTCTTCTCCCGTCATCATTTCTGAGGCCAATTTCGTCTCCCAATCTCGAGTAACGGATCACACATCTACTGAACATCGCATTCTGCTCGATTTCATCTTAGGTCACGCCAGCAAAGATGAGAGGCCCTATCTTCGTGTCTCTCTTTACGGCAAGGATCTACTTGGTTTGTTGGACTCCGGCGCGAGCCGTACCATTTTAGGTCGCCAAGGATGGGAAGTATTGAAGGACGTCTGCAAATTAAGTTCTGCTAAATCTACCACCTGCAGCGTCGCCAACGGTGAGAAATGCCATAGCATAGGTACACTTACCGTTCCCATCGTCTTGAGAGATCGTGTGAGAACCTTCGAAGTCCTGGTTATCGCTTCATTTCCACATACACTAATTTTGGGCACCGACTTCTGGAAGAGGATGGCCCTTGTGCCAGATCTTCGCCATGGGGAATGGACCTTCTCCAAAGCCTCGGCTGACGAGCAAATCACAGCAATTCGTTCGACTGAACATCTCACGGATAAAGAACAAGCCGTGCTTGACCAGACTATCAGTGAAGCTTTTTCCATGATAGGAGATGGCGTAGGATGCACTCACCGAGTAGAACATGTAATTAAAACTGATGCTGAACCAATTAAGCAGCGTTATTACCCAATCTCGCCTGCCCTTCAGAAACATGTGAATCAGGAGCTCGACGATATGTTAAGGAAAAAGGATGGTTCTTATCGCTTCTGTGTGGACTATCGGAAGCTCAACAAGGTTAGCCAACCTGATGCCTATCCACTCCCGTACATCAGCAACATTTTGGACAAGTTACGTGATGCACAATACCTGACCACGTTAGATGTCAAGTCAGCTTACTTTCAGGTGCCGATTTCCGTCGCTAGCCGCCCGCTAACTGCTTTCACTGTCCCTAATCGTGGGTTGTATTAATTTTGTCGCCTCTCGTTCGGTCTTCATACCGCCCCGGCGACTTGGCAAAGTCTTATCGACCGAGTTATTGGTGCCGACCTAGAACCCTACGCGTTTACATACCTGGAAGATGTAATTATCTGTACTCCTACCTTCACAAAACACCTGGAGGTCTTGAAGGAAGTCATATCCAGAATCGCCAAGGCCGGCCTAACTTTGAACCTGGAAAAATGTCATTTTTGCAAGCCCAAATTGAAGTACCTGGGGTACGTCGTGAACTCCAAAGGTCTACTCGTCGACCCGGGAAAGGTCGAAGCAATTTTGAACATCCCTAACCCCAAGACGGTACCAGAGGTTAGAAGGATATTGGGAATGGCATCGTGGTATCGGCGCTTTGTGCCTAACTTTTCTTCAGTTGTGTCACCTATGACTCGCCTGCTTCGCAAGAACCAAAAGTTTGTCTGGTCTGAGGAATGCCAAACCGCTTTCGACACCATTAAAGACTGCCTCGTCTCGGCCCCTGTGCTCTCTTGCCCAGATTTTAGTCGGTCCTTCACTATACAGACGGACGCCTCTGGTTATGGACTTGGAGCCGTCTTGTCCCAGACGTATCCTGAGGTCGTCTGCTATATAAGCCGTTCGCTCACGAAGAATGAGCGGAAGTTCAGCACAACGGAGCGTGAATGTCTCGCGGTACTCTTCGCCATTGAGAAACTTCGACCGTACATCGAGGGAACTAAGTTCGATGTCGTAACTGACCACTACGCACTCAAATGGCTGCATAATATTAAAGATCCCATAGGACGCATTGCGCGTTGGGCCATACGCCTACAACAATACAATTTTAACGTCATACACCGCAAGGGTAAAGACAATGTCGTACCTGATGCTCTATCCAGGTCCGTACCTATTATCGATGAAGTAATCGAGGACGACGGTATTAGAGATTGCTGGTATGCTCGGATGCGCTTAAAGGTCCGCAACGATCCACAGCACTACCCTGCTTGACGCGAGTCGAATTCGCAACTCTATAAACATGTTAGGAGCCCGTATCCAGAACTCATGCAGGCCAATGAAGATTGGAAAATGGTACTACCTAGAGACAGACGCTCAGAAGTACTTAGACGTAATCATGATGATCCTACCTCAGGACATCTTGGCGTTTCGAAAACCTTAGGTCGTATAGCTCAGAGGTACTACTGGCCCAAGATGCGAACAGACGTTCTGCGCTACATTCGCAACTGCAAGGTGTGTTCCCGCACTAAGCCTGATCAACGACCACCCGCTGGACATATGGGAGGTCACACAAACATCTAGAAGCCCTGGGAGGTCATCTGTCTGGACCTCATAGGACCTCTACCTCGTTCTTCTCGTACTGATGTATATACTTGTAGTGGCTGATTGTTTCACTAAACTTCCCCTTGTATTTCCCCTCGTAAGGCTACGGCCGCTTCAGTCGTACGTCATGTTGAAGAGAACGTATTCCAGTTCAAGAGTCGCGAATTTACTGTCTTGCCTAGGAACTATGGCTGCAGAATAGCGTTTACAGCGTTGTATCACCCTCAGGCAAATCCGACGGAACGCATCAATCGTGTTCTGAAAACAATGCTTACAGCGTACGTGTCCGACAAACAACGTGAGTGGGATAAATACTTACAACAAGTCGCCTGTGCTATAAGAACCTCCAAGCATGATGTCACTGGTCATAGCCTCTACTTTTTGAATTTTGGCCGAGAAATTACACTCGACGGGAATCCTGAAGGAAGACCTGAAGATGAAGGTCCCGAACTTCGTGTCATAAGGGATGAAAACCCCAATATAAGAGCCCAAGCGCTGCAACGATTGTACAAAGAAGTAAAAGTTCGTCTTGCTAGGGCCTACGATCGGTCGAAGGTATACTACAACCTGCGAAGACGACCTGATGAATATCAGGTAGGCAACTCCGTTTGGAGAAGAAACTTCACACAATCAGATGCTGTTAACCACTATACTGCTAAATTGGCACCCAAGTTCATTGGACCCTTTATAATCCATAAGAAGTTGTCTCGATTCATTTATCAACTTAAGGATCCGGACGGTCGTTTACGTGGGAATTGGCATGCCAAAGACTTGAAGCTCAATAACGCTGTCGACGATAATGATGATTTGGTTTAGTTTACGTCTTTTTGGGAGGTTGGTTTGGGGACGTCGGACGGACCTTTAGGACCCAATTCACCTTTCCCTTTTCTCGAATTGGAGTCCCGACCTTAACCATCTGGTCCCTTCATTTATCGCGTCTTTCTCTGTCTTATTTTTTTCTTGTTTGAAAGGGATGTTCCCTCTTATAGCTGTGTTCGTTCTCTTTGCAATATTTTGTATTTTTAGATATCCATTCTATCTTCTGTCATTTGGAGATAGCTTCAGTGCTGTAGGTCGATCCTGGGCCTAAGCGCTTACCCTTGGCTGAGGTTGGTTTTCCTTTCCCTTCCTTCTTCTGTGTCGTTCGCTTTTCTGTCTCCCATTCCGCATTTTTCCGAGGTGTTTGCGTTTCGGGTGCAACCTCGTTGCAACCTGACGTAACCTCCCCTTCCACCGGCGCAGCTCACGTCATCTTGCAGCGACGGAAGTGGTTGGTGTCTAGTTGTCTTCGATGTTGTGCTTGGACTCTTACATGCTCTCTTCCTGTCTACTCTTTTAAGTCCTTTGTTTCTTCCCTTTTGTGTTTCCTTCCGGCAGGCATCGTTTTTTTTGTCTCTTAAGGCGATTTCTTTTGTTGGCAGTTGGATGGTCGGGTAAATTTGGAGTGATCTACCCTCCCTTTGTGGGGGGAGGTTTTGTTACGGTACTTTTAGAGCGACCCCTGTATGTGCAAACTTTTGCTATTTGAATTTTTAGCTTTGAGTATCATTAGGTAGCTTTTCGGAATTTTTGCATGCTTTAAATTAGGTCTGGTTAGCGGTACCCTAATTTTAAATTCTCTCCTATAATTATTAAGCAGTTTGTTAAGCAACTCTTCGAATAATTACCCATATTTTACAAATTAAATTTATTCTGGTTACATTTCTACAGATATTTGTGTAGGGCACTTAGGCAACCCTTGTTGCAATTATTCTGCACTATACTATTTGTTGCTAGATAAAGGATATCTTTTCTTGCAGTCACACTTTTCAGGCTGTTTTTTGCATCTTCTGGCCCAAAATTTTGGAAAGTTTTGATAACTGGTAACTGGTGGATTTTTGATTTCTTTCCCATTTTAAACTTGGTCCAGGCTGCTGGTGCCTCGGCTGTGTGCTTAAATTTATGAGCTAATTAGTGTAGCTTCGCTCCGTTTCGATTCCTCGGAGGATCTACAAAGCACATGTGCCCTTAAGACGTTCGTATTTGATTTGGTTGTACTCAAGTCATTCGCAATTACGGATTCCTCTGAGGCCAGCATTGTTCTTGCACGTTCTTTTGGCTCCATACCAGCGGGAGGTAAGATAAGGCCCGTTTCTTCTTATTCGGAACTCATTTGGGCGCTGTGCGTTATAGCCATTTCCTGTCGGATGCCAGACTTCACTACAGCCAAATTTACCTGGGAGAGTCTGGACGCTTCCTGCGAGAGGTTAAACTCCTCCCTGAAGAGGCTTAGCATTCCCCGTTTGGCTGCACTCTGCGGGCATCCAGTCCGTCGATTTGGGCTCCTGAAACTGCCGAGTTGTTAAGGAATTTCGCAACTCCTGTGGGCTACGCTAGAGAGAGTAGCACTGCACTTACCTGCAAGCCAACCACCGCTTCCTCCGCTCGCTCGGCTTTCCGCTGCGACTGCCGAAACCCTCGCTGCTCCAGCCGTCTTCGACCCCCTCAAGCCAACGGAAAGGTTAGGACTCGTCATGTTTTTCTACAGGCAAGAAAGTGATATAGCTATTACTCATTTCGCCTGGTGTATTTTATAGTTAGTAGTGCCCCGTTTCGTTAGTAGCTGGGGCATGTGTGATATTTTTAGCATAGCAATGCTTCGTATAGTTAGGTACTAGGGCATGCTTTTGTATAGGTCTGATGTGTTGTTATGATAGGGCTTTTGCAAATTTCGAGCGACCATTTTGTGTAGTTTAGTGATCTTTATTGAATTATTAATCGAGCTTACCCGAGTTCGTGAAGACAGTCCTGCGGCTTAATTGTGCAGGAGCTTTCGATTTTGAATTAGCCTCGAGCCACGGCTTCTCTGCGGAACCTACGAATTACAGAATAGCTAGCTTTCATGTTGCTGCTTGTCAGACGTCAGATAAACTTACTAGAGCCCTGTTTTGGAGGTTCCGTTGAAGACAGGCGGCCTCGCCGGTCGCCGCGCCCCGTCGAGCCCCCCCTGTAAACTGTATGTTAGGTCTTTCGCTCAATTATTTCAGTTTTAAGGCCGTACTTACATTTAATCAGCGGTCTTCGTCGCCATTTGCACGTCAGCCACTTGACGTATTATTGCTTATTGGTAGTGGCTAGAGAAGCGACGTCGGTAGCCGTTTGCTTCACTTTGGAGTCGCCGCGAACTCATTAACTATTTTGTCGGAAACAAGAACCGGATAAAGAGCAGATCCAAGCGTTTGTTATAATTAATATTATATGGGGACACCCTGATACTTTATTTTAATATTTAGGACATCGACGTGTTTTGCGTGGCCACGTGAGCGATCGTTGCTCCGACCCTTAGAAATTCCTTTGAGCCGCGAGTCAACGTCATTTCGGGCTAACCCTCGGGGTCCAACGTTAGCCAGGTTAGTCTTGTATCGCTCTGAAACGGCGTATTTGTTTTTGAGCCCCGTACAGGCACAACTTCCGATGTATATATATTTCTAAATTGCCTTCGCGACGCCCTCCGTAACCTCGCTGTTTACTTTTAGTGTGTTGGTATTGTCCGCCGTAATGCGGCCTAAATAAATTGTATAGATGCATGCATGGTAATGATATAGTCGGCTCGAAACATTTTTTTAAATTGTTTTTGCATGTACCTAACCGTATTGTTACATATACTTATATTTGTTGCAACGTATTTATATTTGTATCTTGTTGCTTGCCTGAAGCTAATATGCATTTTGTACTAGTATTCGCACTATAGTACCCACCTGCCTGTTTGTTAATAAAGCTGTGATATTTTCATTGGTCGTTGATTTGATTATTTTTGTTCTGCTGGAAATTGTCCTTCCCTTGTGAAGGTCCGGCACAAGGATTCGATTTACGTCGAGGACTTGGCGCCCTCTCCTATTCTTTTTGTTCTTAATTCTCTTTCAGCATAGCTGGAACCCTGCGACCCTCGTGGCTAGCTAGCCCAACTAGGCCGATAGTTACCAGCCGGAAAAATAACAAATACAACTTTCGCCAAAAGGTAAGGCCGACCGTCTATCTTCCCTGTACCAAATTTCAGAACATTTGCATGAAAACTGGAGGAGCGAATTAAAGTTAACGTCAGATTAGTGGCCTTTATAAGACTGGCCGTTAGAGAAGTTGCAGCGACTACAGAATAAGGCAATGCGGGTAATTTTAAAATTTCATTAACAGCTCGATTTGTTGGCGTTGATTTAACTGAAAGTCGTATTTATGTATTCAATTGATTGCGTCTTATTTGTTGTAATATTTTGTGTAATCTATAATGTGCACAATTAAATACATGGCACATCATCATGATGTATTTATTGCCATGTTTGTATCAATTTGTATGCCTACTTCTTTGTTTAGTTCTTAATTATGGTTACTATTACTTTATTAAGTAGAATTTAAGCCAATTATTTATTTTCTTAATTTTGCGATTGCTACATATCAAATTCACTTTTCCTATTAATTAATTATTTATATTTACGTCAAGGTTAGATGTAAGAACAGCAATGCTGAATCTCGCCTTGTGAGTTCATATTTATGAATAAAAGACTATTATTATTATTATTATTATTATTATTATTATTTATTAACCTAGTTATTATTTACATTATACTTAAATTCTAAAGAGGTAGTAGGTATGCAAACAACATGATTGTATACCTTTTCAGGAGCTGTAAAGTAAAACAAATAATTTTAACTGAAGGTAAGTTTGAAACAATAAAGAAGCCGACCTGCGATTGACTAATTAAAATAATCGATGGTAGTAAAAAATCGCAGATCAACCCCCCTACAGTTTATACACCACGGCAGCTCTGAAAACTCTTTACTTACCGCGATGGCCCTAACTAACTTAAATTTCGGCGGCCTTGGATCGTAGGTTCAAATCATCAGTTGTGTACCGTGGAATGTCTTCAGAAAAAAGGAAAGGAAATGAAAATGGGAGCCAGAAATCAAAAGATTTCAAATAATAAGAAAATAAACTACACGGGTCTAGCGTTTAATTAATAACCAATAAAAAAAGTCTTGAAGTGTCAGTAGTAAATTATCAGAACGATTAGAATGCAAATAATGTGATAACAAAGTTGTGTACGTTAACTGAAGGTTGCGACACGCATAAAATCAAGAACCCCTTTCGGGTTATTTTAATAACTTTACCAAAAAACATTCGTGGGATAAGCTTATCACAGTCATTTAATAAAACCTTCTGTTAGGCCATTGAAGATAAAAAAAGCGTGACTGTACCTTTTACAGAGGGTCGAAATACATCAAAATTGCAACTTTTAAATACTGAGCATAATTAACTATAAGCATAAAAATTCAAATGTAAAAAGCAAGAGCATGTATGAAATTGAACATTAAATGTTAATAATTGCGGAACGTATGCATTTAAATTTGAAATATTGACGGGTTTAAACTGTATAATTGTAAAATCCAGGTATTGAAGATACGATAAACCCGGATAGCACTAACTAACCTCGAAACATAAGCTGGACGTAGTCGCCGTGGATGCAAATTATAGCAAAGGCACCCTCGAACAGCAGCAACTAAGCAGAGCGCCAGCAGGTGTCGAAAATGCGATAAGGCTAGCGGCTTGGCCTCCGAGAAAGACTCGTGATTGAAACTGGTAATAAAGAGCTAAGAAAAAATGTAATTACTATGCGAATAACAAAACAGAAAAGCGCCATCGTACCTGATCATAATCAGCCCTTAGGAAACACAATGCTCATAAAAATCGGTTGAGCGCACGTAATTTGACTTAATTAAAATCAAACCTCAGCCACGCCAAACACGGCGGGCCGAGGCCAGAACAGGAAGTGCGAGGTACGAACAATTCGTGCCCGAAAGAAAGCTTGCACTATGATAAGAGATAGCGCGGGTCGAGATGGCATCGCGCAAACGAATGGAACTTGATGCAGGTACAAAATACGCTGCTTTGTAAAATTTACGAATTCGAAATGCAAAGGATTTATAATTCAACTAAAAATATACAGGTTAAGCCTGAAATAATTGGATAACTGGCGAAATAATTAGGCGAAGCCAAAAAATTGTTTCAAGTTTAGTTACAACTTACGCAAGAGTGAACGAAGCCTTCTCGTCAGATTCCTCTCGTTCACCGATAAAACTGTCGTCCCTATGTTAAAATTTTGCTGGAATTTGCAAATGAGGTATTTGTCTATAGCCTTTCTAAGGACCGTCGTATCTACCTCGCCATCCACTTGCCACAGGCTGGATAAAACTATCTTGCTGTAATTGAGTAGGCCGTAAGTTGGGTGATTTTTTATTAAAAAAAAATAGATTTTATGCGGAAAAGACAGGGATTTTTGCAGCATCCAATATTAAATGTCTCGGTCAGAATATTCGAGTTGCGACAAATTGTAATGATATGTTTCAAAACTAAATAAAACAAATTCGAGATTAGTAGGTTAGGTTTTGTTTGTTATTTGGCACAGACTGACGCAAAACTTAACCTGCAAATCTCGAATTTGAGATAAACTGACAACACACTTCAATACTGCCAACTGATTCAGGCTATCCAGAGCCTGCCCTAAATGGCTTTTTATTGATCTGTCTGTATTTTATATAATGCGCACCGTTTTTAATTGTAAAAGATAGGTTTTTAAGTCTAAAAACCTATCATTATGTATTTGTTGCTGTGTTTGTAACGTACTTTTCCCACTAGTGGCGCAACGTGCACAACAAAAAGGTATAAGATGTAGCTATCGCTTGTGCCTGTGGCTCTAATTTTTAAAGATATTATACTGTACATAGTACAGTAACTATCTACTACATAGTACAAGTTTATATAATTAGCACTTTTTTAAACTTATTTATTCTAAATTATGTATGCAATTGATTGTATATATATATATAGAGAGACATAGACGGTCATTATCGATCCCATAGGATATATTTACTGGACGCGCCTTGTATATACACGAAAAACGTATACAGACATTGTTAAGCCCACTACACTCACCACTCGTTGTGTGGCCCGAAATTAGGCAACACTGTACGTTATGCTAATAGTCTGACCTTTCGATGTAATCTTACGCCAGTTGATTAAATGAACGTGTCGGCATTCTCTATTAAACTAATACATTACATATAATGTAGTTTTAAGGTATACAGGGTGTAGAAATGCTTTACGCACCATAGGGTTTTCAAAGGTAATTTTTTCATATGAAAATATTTGCTTCCCTAATTATTTTAGAGCAAAATAGTATGGAAGTTTTTTGTAGAGCAGAAAATTCTGTATCCATTTACGCCAGCATTTGTCATTCAAAATTTCTGAAAACGGAAAATTTTAAGAAGTAATATTACCATTTTTAGACAAATCAGTCGTTGAAATTATTGAACCATCTCAAAGCATCAAGTTAGTTTGCTGTTTATTTGTTTGCATCTGTCAAATGTGGTTGGCACTTATTGCACCTGATCTGCTTCCAGCATACCACCACTTCACATTTTGCACTGATTTTAGAAAAAAATTATATTCTAGTTTCTTTCTTTGTTGGGTTTTCTGACGTAAAATGACAAAAATGATGGCATAAATGAATGCTATACAAAAATCTTATGTACAACTTTACTCTAAAATAATCACTTATAATACCATGAGTAGTCAAAGTTATGTCGAATATTTTTGCTGTGGTATCACGAATGTCCATTGCGCTTAGGTTCGATTAGGACGAGTGCGCTAGCACGAGTCCTAATCCTAAGCGCAATGGACATGAGTAGTGTACCACCGCAAAAATATTCTACTTAACTTTGACTAAGAATGGTATTCGAGGGACTATTCAATGAACCAAACTACTTTTTCAAATTGGTTTTCAGTAAATCTAGCAACAAACTACGCAATTTCTATAGTAACAGGACACTAATTTTGACTTTTTCTAATAAAAATCACATTTGTTTAAAATAGTCACTTGAATACCTTCTAGGAAGATATATCCGCTGATATTTTTTTGATTAGTCAAGAAACATCAAATTTCTGGATTTTCATTGGTCACTTTTTGACAGATGACAGGTGAATTGAATAGTCAGGGAAACAACTATTTTCATGTAAAGAAACTACCATTGAAAACCCTATGGTGCGTAAATCATTTCTACACCCTTATATACTAATAAATGTTGAATCAATTAGCATTGTGTATTGAAATATTATTTACTTTAAAGAATTTTTATATGACAATTATTTGATACGAGTATTAGTAGGGTTCCTGTAAAATAAAAATCTTGTAGAATAATAGAGGATCGTAATCAATGAATATAAGTAAATGACTATTTATATTAAACAGAAACATACAAATTGTTTGTACGCGTTTTAATTTTCACATAACACGTTACTATACATCCCACTGTACATTCATTTTACATTTGTCACATGAACACGCAAAGCAATTTTCAACGCTACTCAAATATAAGATTTCTAAGTGTCGTAACCTATAAAATAATTTTCTTTATAATATACCCTATACATAACTCATCTTTTTTTTAGCTACCGCAAGCACTTAAATATCCGGCACGTGACTGTATAGTAGAGCTTACAGAAGTATAAGATTGAGCTAAAAATGATAGTTATATATTTAATATACAGTGACCGCCAAAAAGTTGGCATAATATGGGAAAAGCTTTTATTTTAGATTTCCCAAAAAAAAATTTGTACGTCAAATTTGTGCTTTTCTAAAAACCTATTTATCCCCTATCATACATACCGACTGATTTTTACTTATTTAGAAAATGGAGTTTTTCGAAATTGTCAAAATACAAAAAGTGATATTTTCGGAAAGTAAGTAAGATTTCAATGAGACTTTTTTAGAGTGTGTTATTTTTAGGTAAGTGAACAATCTCAAGGCCAGAAAATACCTATTTTTTTTAACTTTAGCTAAAAATATTTTTTAAAGTTTTTTAAATATGTTTCAAAATTTCACATATCAAGACTTCAAATTCAATTTTTTATATGTGCAGACTACAGCTTTATAGAAAATGTCAATTACTTTTTTAGATTTTTTATTATTTACCGAACAGTAGTATATGTTTGTATAATATTTACGTGTTTTATGCAAAAAGCTTTTTAGGAGAAATATTTTTCAATTCTATTTCATATCTATTTAAATGGCTCCTAAAAACTCTAATCTAGCCCTGTTAATGAATTACTGTTACAAAAATCCTGTAAATGTTTTTTTGCAGTTGTCTAAATGCGGAGATTTTTTAGAACATCTAAATTGGATAAAGAACATCTCATGTAAACAAATGTAAAATAACATTTACAGAATTTTTTTAACAGTAATTCATTAACAGGGCTAGATTAGCGTTTCTAGAAGGGATTTAAATAGATATTAATTAGAATTGACAAATATTTCTTCTAAAAGTGCCTTGCATAAACGAAAAATTATGCAAACATACTACCTTTCGGTAAACAAAAAATCTAAACAAGTAATTAACATTTTATATTATTTTTGCCAATCATAAATCTTTAAAGTTTTTACATAAAAAATTTGAATTTTAATATTAAGTTCAGGTATGTGAAATTTTTAAAAATATTGAAAACGTTTAAAAATAAATTTTTAGCTAAAGTTAAAAAATACGTGTTTTCTGGTCTTGAAATTGTTCAGTTAGCTAAATTTTACTCAATTTCCGAAAAATAGCACCTTTTGGATTTTAACAATTTCAAAAAACTATTTTCTAAATAAGTCGAAATCACTCTGTATATATGATTGGGGCTAAATAGGTTTTCAGATAAACATCAATTATTGCCGTAAAAAGCTGTTTTGAAGAATCAAAAATAAACATTTTTCATGTTATGCCGGCTTTTTGGCGGTCACTGTATACTAGACCAACTATTAAATCACAAATTTTTGGTTACGTATTCTCGCTTTTTTTAGAAAGGCTGTAAAAATTTGCAGCTGTAATGGGGGAAATGGAATTTTATTTTGTATATAATCAAAAAAAGTCTTTCTACCCATAGGGTCTAAGGTTAACATTTCACACTAATATCGGACACAAATTTTGTCCATTTCTTCTTTTTTGTCGCAGTCTTCTTAGATTCCGCCCAGCTTACTTTTCGCTTCTTGAGTATAGCCTCCACTTCATCATTCCAGGTCTTCCTTGGCCCTTCCTCTTGTGTTATTCTTTTGTACTTTGGCTTCCCATACTGCTTTCACTGTTCTGCTGTCCTTCATTCTGGTTAGATGTTCAAACCATTTCAATATCTGTGTTTGTAGTCTGTCCTTTAACGATTCCACTCCTAATTCTGCCCTGACAATTTCGTTTCTCACTCTGTCTCTGAGTGTGATGCCTTTCACTCTTCTTAGGTACTTCATTTCCATGGCCTGCAGTTTACTTTTTTGAGCATTTGATAACACCCAGCTTTCGCTACCATATGTCAAAATAGGTCTGTAAACTGTTTTGTACACTACCATCGTTGTTTTCCTCGATATTTCTGTTTTGCCTATGAATGAATTTGTTAGAGCATAGTACATCTTTGAAGCATTTGTGATCCTTTCATTTATTTAATTTTCCATACTACCTTCGTTGTCTATTCATACACCTAAGTATTTGAAGGTTTCAACTTGTTCTATGCCTTCCCCATTTAACACAATCTTGGTCTAGTGGTTTTGGTTTCCTATTACCATGATCTTTGTTTTATTATTATTTAGCTTCAACCTTCTCTTTGTTAGTTCTTGGTGGAATTCTATTTTTTAATTATTTCTTATTGTCAATTCTTTCAGATTCAAATTGATTTCCTTCAAAATGAGCCTGAAACAAAATTATGATGCACATTGATGAAAGTCACTTGCGTGTACGGAAATGTACTTCACAAATATTTGCTCTAAGGGGCAATTTTCCTCTATCAATACATGTTAACTAGGTTAGCCTCCCGTCTAGATTCTTGCTTCTTTGGAGTATGGAGAACAATCTAACCAAATTTTCGTAACGCACGTGTTACGGTGTTAAAAGGGGAAAATTGAGAATTATTTAAAAGAATCGATTATCTGGAGTAATACAGTCCTCCAAATAATAATAGAATATTTGGATTAAAAGAAGAGAAAGAAGATATTGTAGAAAATGTTGGGCCTGAAAATTGAATCAGAGAATATACACAGTTGCGATCTAGTTGGGGCCATTAAATACGTACCCAAATATAAAACTAATTAGAATATGTACAGGCTTCCGATACATAGATCTACTGTTTCGAAACAAGATGAAGTTAAAAGAGCAGAGTTGTCATTAACTAAAATTTTTCCAATGCCTACTCGTAAAGCTGTTTATCTACGCAAATCGCCATGTAAAGTAATATTTTAACAATGAGTGTACATAAAATGCTACTTTATTCACTAGTGAATAAAATAGTCTATAATCCATAAGACCTAACAAAATAAATACGTGCTACCATGGTAACTAGCACAAAAACATGTAACGTAATATTTATTTGAAATGATTTAATCAATTTCAAAACTTATCTATGTACATAAATGTATATATTAGAGAAAATTTGATATGCCACACGTGAATAAAGAGATTTTATCCACTCGGGGAAATTATCTCACTCGGCTTTGCCTCGTTAGCTAAGGCTTTGCCCTTATGGATAGAATGCCTGTTTATTCACTTATAGCATACATAACTATTAACCAAAACAAGAATGGACATCCTCACATGTTCATCGGATTAGTACGATTTCGGTAACGTTTGGTCCAAGGTTCACATTAAAACCAAGGAAAAAATTATAGCTGTAAAAATCATTCAAGACTTAGAGCGATTAACTGATACATTCTGTACAAATTTACTTTACTGGATTTTCCTTAGTTTTGTATATGTCTTTTATAAGTGGTTAAGCGTTTACGTTTGTCTACTCTAAACAGATGAAACACACATTCTTCAAATATATTTTCAAAATGTACGAAGTCTTCGAACGAAAATGGAGTTTTTTACAGAAATATGTATATGCAGTGAATTACGATGGGATAGTCTTATCAGTGCCATAGCTTGAGTATAGCATATGCAATTCTAAGCTACCCAATTATGATTACCATGTATACAAATGCGATGGAAATTTCTGAATAACAGGTAAAATCAAAGGCGAGGGAAGTTTTAATAGCTATACAAAAAAATCTAAACTTCTTAATCTCGAAACCATTTTTCTTGATTGTATTTGGGTATTTTTTAACATTTCTGGTGAAAAATATGCAATAACTGTACTTTAATTTGAACCTCAATCCAAATTAGATGTCTATAATTAATGCTTTGACAATATTAACGTTTTTTTGCTTTACCCTCTTTGTCTGCTGACTGATTCATCTAAATTTATGTTGAGAAAGTTTGGATAATTTTCGAGGCGTTTCCGTGCTGCAGGTTGTTTTTATTCATTTCTCGAAAACTGTCAAACAGTGTTGTCATTTTCATTCTGTTTTCAACGAGCGAAGTGATCCATTTTCGTAAACAGGGACGTTTGAATTAATTTACTGAATACAATGAATTTATATATTACCAATGTATTATTTTAACTTAAACAGTTAGTTTTCACAATATTATTATACTATAGTTAATTAATTAATTAGTTTCTTACAATATGTAAATTAAAAGTTTCGATGTCACAATGACAATCGTTTAATAATTATTTATTTAACTGTCAAATAAGCGCATGTTGGCAGGTCTACAGGGTGTCCAAAAAATGGCGGATTAACTCTACGGTGCATTACTTGGGGATGCCTAATGAACCCTGGAAAAATATGAAAAAAATTCCCTGGGCCGTATTTTTCGAAACATTTCTGGTCAAAGGTGGGTAATAAAATCCATTTATTTAAATAACTAGTGTATAATTATAGTGTCAAATATATCTGGGACTTCTTAAAATATCTGTTTTTTTAATATTAAAGATAAACCAACTGATAAATAACTATCATAATTTTCGAAACATTTCTGGTCAAAGGTGGGTAATAAAATCCATTTATTTAAATAACTAGTGTATAATTATAGTGTCAAATATATCTGGGACTTCTTAAAATATCTGTTTTTTTAATATTAAAGATAAACCAACTGATAAATAACTATCATAATTTTAACGCTGTCAATTGTTACATTGCTACTTGATTTTTTTATTAAAACTTGGCACTCTTGATTGTTATTAGATTTTTGTTTTAAAACATTAACGGCAATTATCTCGAAAATTTAAAAATACAGTACCATACTTTTTTATCATATTTGGTCTTAGAATTTCATGCTCTATCCAAATTCATCATAAAAAATTAGGGTTTCCATTTAAAAAAATTATCGCGAACGTCATAACTCAAAAACAAAAGACAATCGAAAAGTGACAATTACAGTAGAATATGTATTTTTTTAAATAAAAATTGACGTGTTCGAGGATTTCTTTCAAAAACATTTGATAAAAGTTTTATTTTGATAGTTCCAGACTTTACACTCGCACTGTATATATATACAGGGTGTTTCATTAATAATTGGAAATATTTTAACTGTAGAATTAAAATATTAATATTTAACCCAAATCACTTAGATAAAATGTGGCTTGTTACTGAGATATAGGGTGTTTTATTTAAAAATTTAAAAATGATTTTTCCCCATTACTTTAAAACTATTTGACGTATCCGTATCATATTTGGCAGGAAGTTTAGACACTTTAAACCATGCTAAATTATGTTAAATAAACGTTTCTGGCTACTACCAGAGGCGTACCACAGGGGCAAGTGGGTGGTTGACCCTTCCCAAATTCTACGCCACTGGCGGAATTGCCATTTTAACACAATTGTTCGATTCTCCAATACTTTCTATGTAAATAACATACTCTTCCTTCGTCACGATAACGTCATTATTTTTCGAGATATTTAAAGTTAAACATAAAGCTGAACAGTTATTTTGATTTTAATGTGTATTAATTATGTCGGTGTTTTTTGTCATAACATTGCATTTATTACGCAAATGAAACTTTAATCCGTATTAACAAAAAAACATAATGTTATTTATTGAAATTTCTTGAAACTAATACATAGATGCATTCAACATAAAAAAAATGTATCCATGATGATATTTTTGATGCCAGTTGAAGAAATAGAGGATAATGTTAATTTCGCTTTAAATTTTTGGCCTTTAAAACGTTTGACAAAAACAATCTCATTCGTTTGGTTCTGAAAATATTCTTCAGTTGCTGTAATTGAGTAGGCCGTAACTTGGGTGATTTTTTATTTAAAAAAATGAGATTTTATTCTTTGAATTGAAAAGACAGGGATTTTTGCAGCTTCGAATATTAAATTTCTCGGTCAGAATACTGGGGTCGCGGCAAATTGCAATGATATGTTGTAAAACTAAATAAAACAATTGACCTTTGCGGTGTCTTATGACGTTCTCCTCCTGTGACCACCCAACCCTTCGGAAAAACGTGTTGAATATGTATATTCCGCCAAAAAATTGTTTTGTAAATTCATACACACTCCTCTGCGATAAGGCTTTTATGAAGCGTTTCCTGGCCCTGTAGCCCTCCTCTTTGTGGCAGATTTCCTTCTAAAATGGTTGAGAATGTTGAGCTTGCAGAACTCGTCTACAACCAAAAGAAACGCCGGTCTCTTCTTGACAATTTCTTCAGTTTAGGTAACTTGAACTTTTTTTTGCATTTGTATAAATATTCTAGAAGGCGATATCTGTTTCCAAACTCCTGAAAGAAAATAAACTGAATTATATAAATTACGTAGTCTTATTTATGTTAAACTTACCTTCCTTCTCAGTATCCCCATTTTTTAAAACGTTGGAACTACTATGGTAATTGAAGATGCACAGACGAACCAGTCGAACGCGGATCACCTGAGGGAAGTGACAAAAGTTCGTTAGAATTCAGATAAAAAACGGAAAAGATCTGAAAAAAACGTATAAGCTAAAGTCGACCTTTTGAATTCATTTCTGCACTCGATTCGCGTCTGGGGCCTCAATTGAGCACTTATCGGAGAAGCCGGGGCCGCACTGGAAGTCCCACCTCTGATTGGCGTTCAGATTCTTAAAGAGCAGCTCAAATTATGAAAGTGTACCGAATTTTATTGACCCACATCGATCCGTTTAGAAGTTGTACAGATTTTAAGATAACAAGAAAGTACGATCGATGCGTCAAAAGACGCCGCGACGAATGAGCGAGATTAACTCCGTAAAAAACCGGTTTCGGCCGAAAAAATCTTCCGTGTGTGTATTTCGAGCTGAAAAAGCCGAATATCCAATCAGATTTGAGATCAGACAAGAATTGACGATGCTATGCACCTATCTATCGACGGAAAATTTCGAAGGCTTGCTTTAAAAGATCCTAATCCAAAAACGAGTAGAGATAGCGGTTCCCGGTTTTCGCTAATCGATAGAGCGGTTCAAACTCTATCAGTGTGGTGCTTTTCGTGGGGCAGAAGGAAAAAGTGACGCGATAAACAAAAACCGGCATTTCCGGGAGCACTGTTTCAGGAGCTATTATCGGTTTTTCAGGAGAAAAAATTATTTCCGGACGGATTCTGTTATTTTTGGCTTTATATTCGCATTCGGGACATCAAATATGACATATCCAGGGATTTTCAACTCAATTGCTTTACTTTGAAAAAACCGGAATTTTCGTAAGGGGGTTCCCTTAAAAAATGCGATTTTCAAATATGGTCTCCAAAAGATCTGAAAAAAACGTATAAGCTAAAGTCGACCTTCTGAATTCATTTCTGCACTCGATTCGCTTCTGGGGCCTCAATTGAGCACTTATCGGAGCAGCCAGGGCTGCCCTGGAAGTCCCACCTCAGATTCTTAAAGAGCAGCTCAAATGGGTCTTGGACACAACGCCCACTGGTCACAACGTCCACCACCTAGTATGGCCGCCATGTTGGACACAACGTCCACTTTTAAATTTGGTCATAACGTCCACCCTGGTCACAACGTCCACCGCCACAACGCCCACTCTGGTCACAACGTCCACCTTCGCATTTGGTCATAACGTCCACCTTGGACACAACGTCCACCGCCATAACGCCCACTTTGGTCACAACGTCCACCGACGCCTCTTGAGAATAACAGTTTACGGCGTCGGTCGTAACGTCCACCCTGGACACAACGTCCACCGCCATATCGCCCACTCTGGTCACAACGTCCACTTTCAAATTTGGTCACAACGTCCACCTTGGACACAACGTCCACCGCCATAACGCCCACTCTGGTCACAACGTCCACCTTCGCATTTAGTCATAACGCCCACCTTGGACACAACGTCCACCGCCATATCGCCCACTCTGGTCACAACGCCCACTTTCAAATTTGGTCACAACGTCCACCTTGGACACAACGTCCACCGCCATATCGCCCACTCTGGTCACAACGTCCACTTTCAAATTTGGTCACAACGTCCACCTTGGACAGAACGTCCACCGCCATAACGCCCACTCTGGTCACAACGCCCACCTTCGCATTTGGTCATAACGTCCACTTTTGTTTTACTGGTTATTTATTAATACATTTTTAACTGCTTTCGTTAATGCTTTTTGAGTGGACTAATATTCTTTAGAATTTTAAAAAATGTTGGTTTTAGGCTATTTTATATATTTTTTGAACCAATGTATAGTTTCAACTATTTCCTCCCCATTCTTGACGATTTTGGTCTTATTTTCTGCTGGGTTTTGTCTAGTGTATGTATTTCCAGCTCGTTTATCATATAAATCGGTATACGAAGAATAATGGTCCTGTCATAACACTAAATATAACGATTCGTTGGTTTACATGAATAACTGTTTTCTTATTGTATCGGAAAGTATTCAAACCTTCCCTGTCAAAAATATGTTTATTTTCAACGTTTTACTTAGAAATTTCCAAATTTTGATTTTGTAACTATAAACGAGAAAGAGATACCGTCGCTAAAATAAAACGTGGTTGTCGGTGCTGTCCTACTAAGTACAAATCCCCTATTTGCTTTTAGTGTTTTACCACATACTTTAGAATATTTTAATGCTTATAGTTATGTAGTTTCTGAATGTTACCTAGGGTCTCTAAATGACATTGACAAATTAGGCAGCTCTGTTAGTTAACTGGGTCAGATAGAGGACCTTCAGGGCCGATTTTAGATATTTGCGGACCCTAGACGAGAGAGTCAAACATGGGGTTTAGTGGTGGCATGATTTTAAATGACAGCGCGACCCATTTCACTTTCACCAAACATATATTACACGTGAATTCCCGAAGCAAATAAAGATAAAAGCCAGCTGAAGAAAATACATATATTTTTCCACGATTGGGAGTAAAAATCAGTTTCTAGATTGGTTATAAAAATTGTGGCAGAATTTTCATTTTAAAACATATATTCATTATAAAAAATATATAAGATGTATGTTGTTACTTATAATACAATTCAAAGCCTACTAAATATTGCAGCATAATTCCAATTGACTGGAACGCTTTATGAAAATAATTGTTTCTACTATAGGTCGTGGACAAAATAATATATACAAGGCAGGAGTGAACGCGCGCTTCGCCCTTGGGCTTTAAACTTACACTTCGAACAAAATCATGCGCTTTACTTTTTTTTCTGTATAATGTACTATGTAATTGTTTAAAAAAGTCATTTTAATAGGAACAGTACTAAAAAATCTAAATGGGTTTACACCGAACTTCCCTCGCGCGAATTAGATCAATTTACAAATTTAAAAAAATGTATCCCGCTGGGGTTTGAACCCGCCGCATCTGCATAGCGATCATAACCGCACCTGCGTAGCAATCGACTGCATCGAAAAGTCGAATTGCGCCATTGAGCCTAATTGAAATGAGTGCGACGATCGCTTCTATTTAAGGGAACGGTCTTACTGTTGAAACGTTTTGACCCTTTTGTGACATTACCCTGTATCTGTTGAGTCCTATTTTCGACAAGTGTAAAGCTTGACCTATGTGAAAATTATTACTTCCTTCTATTTTAAAATAAACGCAAAAATAAACAAAGTGTTATTTTTTAAGGTGCTCACCTTGTATATGTTTGTCTGATATTTTCCCGGTTTCATTCCAGGTATATATATATAATGTGTATGCAAAATATCATCTTCCTCCGACAAATAGTTTTTGAGTCATACCGCCAACAGACAGACGCAATTAAGAAAACCTGTTTTTCGTCATCTAGAGACCCTGAAACCTGAAGAAATCTCGGAAGGTAATTTTTTCGTGATTACAATACTTCCTTCGTCCTTCAGACGATTTTTTGAAAGGCCTGACGAAGCCACTGGTGTGCATTTATGTCCACTTGACAGAGTCGAAATTAAACAATTTGTACGTGTAATCACAACTTAAAATATTAATAAGTGTGCTAGAGTAGCCAATAAAACAATATTGCATCATACACAATTACGTCTTAACTTTTTATATGTATAAATAACATAAGTTGTCAGAAAACCAATAAAACAATCATTTTTTCCACCTTAAATGGTTATCTGTAATTATTACTAAATACTTTTATGTTCGTTATCGAATTTATTTGGACAGTTGAATTTTGAATTTTACCGCAAGTATATTCAGAAAATTAATTTTTGTATAAAATAAATGGTATACATTTAGTTTTTTCAATATTTAAAGTGAGGAAGTTATGCCATTTCACCAATTTCTTTATTAAAAAGTCATGGTATACACTGTCAAAGGATTTTATACTGTATAACTTGCGTAAATTCTTGAAATTAGATAGTGTAAACGTCTTTTTTAGCCGAACAGTGTAGATGAAACTACTTTGTGCGTTGTAAAAAATCAATAAGTCATTTTTTAATTAATTTTGCTACTATTTTAGCTAGAGATGGTAGCAACAATATTGGCCCATAATTTTCCACAACATCCTTCCTATTATTTTGAATATTTGTACGGAATGTACAATGGCAGTTTTCAGTACATCTGGAAATATATCAGTGTTTAGGACTTGATTTAATACAAACTGCATTGGTTCGATAAAATACTGTTTTCTTCTTTTTATTGATTTTAAGTTTTCGTCAGTCAAGTTCTCTATTTCTGATGATGTGGTGTTCATTAAATTATCTATTTCTTCCTTAGTTACTAGGGATAAAAATAAGGTCGAATTACCTGGGGAAACATTTTTATTATTAATGTATTGATTGTTTATAGTTATTTACTATACAAGTGGGATAAGAGGATCATTAATATACGTGTGTATAAGTTACAAACGAGTGAGTAGTACGAGTTAAGCTATTAAAAAAGCCTCAAAAACGTTTAAAAAAGCGTTAACTTAAGCAAAAAAGCATAAAGTCTTACAAAAAAGCTTTATTATAAAAAACGTCATAAATGAAAAAAAGACTATTCATTCATTTAACTAATAACAGTAATTTTGAAGAACAAGCATGTAATGTGACACTAAAAATATCAAATGCAAACACAATTCATAGAAAAACTGTAAATGTAACACAAAAAATAAAATAGAAAACTTGGGCACTAAAAAATTAGTCTTTCAGAAAACTATTAGTTATTAAATATTGTTCTAAATGCTCCATTGTTAAATTTAGTCGCATTTCACTTAAAATGTTCTTATATGTAAAAAAAACTTCTTTCTATGTCAACATTAGTTATTGAAGCATATTTTAAATTTACTACAATAGTCGGATCAATCTCAAAGTCTTCTGCAATTTCGCCTGCCAAAATTGTGGAAATTTTATGGCCTTCTTTTTTGGAAAAAAACCTTCTTACATTTAGAAACAACTATTTGACCAATTCGCCCAGGTACTGCACAAACAGAATCTTTGAAATTATTAACAAAAACTTTTTTCGCAAGGTGCTTTGATCGGGAACGGGCATGTGAAAATATTTATCCAGGAACATTTTGAAGGAACTATTTTGTCATTTTTTCAGTGGTATGTTAGGTTTTACAAAGATCGAAATTAAACTGTGCTTGTGCCCTGAAGTAGATGCAAACGAAGTCACAATTGTCTGTTGTTTTGGCTAATTTTTATACTTCTTTAATTGTTTTTGATGCAAAGTGGTTTTTACATGTGGAATGGCCTATTTTTTGTCGCACTGAATCTAGAATTTTAGGTCTTAAATAATTTTACAGAAGTTTGTAAACTCTTACCATCTTAATACAAGCTTTACAAATTAATTAATTGTTTTTATATTTTCATTCATTATAGTCTCTGACACAAAGGATGATAGGCGTATAACTATCCCCAGATCTGTCGTATTGCTCTTGTTTGTATTTTGAATTAAAATCATACAAAACGAGGAGTGACCGAGTTTTCTGCGTGTGTGTTAGTTAACCAAAATAATTCAAGGGGATACCCGAGTTTTTTAGGAATTCCCAGAAAACCACTGCACTGACTGCATTTTTAAGCCCGTCTAACTGCATGCAAGCAAAAAATGTGTTGGCAAACGAACCAGATTGAAATATTCGATTACGAAATGAATTAGGCCGAAAATAAATGCAAACTGGCAACTTAAAAGTAAGTACAAATTAGCAATGGATCGAGACTTTATAATCACCCGGTACTTCAATTTCCTGCATTCGTAAACATTTTCAGAAATCCTTTTCCTGCTTTTAATATTCAGAACTAGAAAACTGAAATTTTGCAGAGGTTCCCTTTATGATGTATACAAGGAAGAAGGAAGGATATTTCAAAATTCAACCCCTAAAGGGGTAAAATGGAGGTTCCAATTTTGTATGGAAAAATAATATTAAATAGACATTTCGACTTGACACTTCCTAGGAGTACTCATCCCAAGAGTCATCGTGCTGATTGCTCTTAGAAAACTGCCGTCGGGGCAGTTTTCATTACAACCAGCGCTCGACCCTTGGCGTGTGCAAAATTATCGGTATGGATCGCTCTTGTTATATTACTAATGATAACACGTAAAACTACGTTTTTTCAGTGACGTCAACCTTCTCTTTTATTTTTAGTTTTTAGGGACTTGTAAATACTTACCTACTGGTACAATAAGGAAATGTTTTTTTCGAATGAGGTGTAACGCAAACCAATGAATCTTTAGGTATATTTAGTGTTATAATATAGGGTGTCTTAAAATGAATTACATCTAGTATGCTTTGAAATTCGAGGTTAGTAGGTTAGGTTTTGCGTCACTTTTGACACAAACTGACACAAAACCTAACCTTCTAACCTCGAATTTCACATAGACTTACAGTCTTGACAATTTCAAGTAAAATTTTAGATTGCATTATGGGAAATTCAAAGCATACTAGATGTAATTCATTTTAAGACACCCGGTATGACCCTTATGCTTCGTATACCGATTTATATGAGAAATGAGCTGGAAATATATACACTAGACAAAAACCAGCAGAAAAGAGAGACACGGGAAAGAAATAGTTGAAACTATACATTGATTAAAAAATACATAAAATAGCCTAAAACCAATATTTTTTAAAATTCTAAAAAACATTAGTCCACCCAAAAAGCATTAACGAAGACAGTTAAAAATTCATTAATAAATAACCAGTAAAACAAAAGTGGGCGTTGTGTCCAAGGTGGACGTTATGACCAAATGCGAAGGTGGACGTTGTGACCAGAGTGGGCGATATGGCGGTGGACGTTGTGTCCAAGGTGGACGTTGTGACCAAATTTGAAAGTGGACGTTGTGACCAGAGTGGGCGATATGGCGGTGGACGTTGTGTCCAAGGTGGACGTTATGACCAAATGCGAAGGTGGACGTTGTGACCAGAGTGGGCGTTATGGCGGTGGACGTTGTGTCCAAGGTGGACGTTGTGACCAAATTTGAAAGTGGACGTTGTGACGAGAGTGGGCGATATGGCGGTGGACGTTGTGTCCAGAGTGGACGTTACGACCGACGCCGTAAACTGTTATTCTCAAGAGGCGTCGGTGGACGTTGTGACCACAGTGGGCGTTATGGAGGTGGACGTTGTGTCCAAGCTGGACGTTGTGACCAAATGCGAAGGTGGACGTTGTGACCAGAGTGGGCGATATGGCGGTGGACGTTGTGACCAAATTTGAAAGTGGACGTTGTGACCAGAGTGGGCGATATGGCGGTGGACGTTGTGTCCAAGGTGGACGTTATGACCAAATGCGAAGGTGGACGTTGTGACCAGAGTGGGCGTTATGGCGGTGGACGTTATGTCCAAGGTGGACGTTGTGACCAAATTTGAAAGTGGACGTTGTGACGAGAGTGGGCGATATGGCGGTGGACGTTGTGTCCAGAGTGGACGTTACGACCGACGCCGTAAACTGTTATTCTCAAGAGGCGTCGGTGGACGTTGTGACCACAGTGGGCGTTATGGAGGTGGACGTTGTGTCCAAGCTGGACGTTGTGACCAAATGCGAAGGTGGACGTTGTGACCAGAGTGGGCGTTGTGGCGGTGGACGTTGTGACCAGGGTGGACGTTATGACCAAATTTAAAAGTGGACGTTGTGTCCAACATGGCGGCCATACTAGGTGGTGGACGTTGTGACCAGTGGGCGTTGTGTCCAGGCCCCGCTCAAATTATGTAAGTGTACCGAATTTCATTGGCCCACATCGATCCGTTTAGAAGTTGTACAGATTTTAAAATAACCAGAAAGTACGATCGATGCGTCAAAAAACACCGCGACGAATGAGCGAGATTAACTCCGTAAAAAAGCGGTTTTGGCCCCAAAAAATCCTTGTATTTTCAGCTGAAAAAGCCCAATATCAGATTTGAGATTAGACAAGAACTGACGATGCTATGCACCTATCTATCAACGGCAAATTTCGAAGGCTCGCTTTAAAAGATTCTAATTCAAAAACGCGTAAAGATAGTGGTTCCCGGTTTTGGCCAATCGATAGATGGATATACCTGCTTCTGCGGCATAAACACCCTGGATGTATATGCCGAGGCACCGGCATATCCACCCTAGGTAGGTCGCCCGAACCGAAGTGAGCACGTTTCTAATATGAGGCTCCGATTAACGACCGATAAAATCTCGTGTGCAGGTTTTCCGGTCCAAAGCAAGACACAAGTCAGGGCTAATTTTGTCAAATAACAGAGGGCCCATTGTGCGAGTCCTAATATGTCCTTTCAAAACCCTCTCGATATATTACTATCGTATCAAGCTTTGCATTCGGCTTTTCGGTTTTCTAATACAAAAATCTCATTGCAGGGTGGATATGCCTGTTTCTGCGGCATAAACAACTCGCGCTCCTGCGGAACGTAACTCTGGGAAGGCTCGCCTCCGCGAGGCTTTTATACGCGCATCTTATCAGCTGACACCAGCGGCTCCACATGAGCAATCGCAGGGCTTTTCGATTCAAGTGCGAGAATGAGGGGCCAAACCGCAGTTTGAAGGTTTGGCGTTGCTACGAAATGTTTATTGAAGTTGACTGATTAAAATGCATTGTCTTAGTTTAGTTTTGCAGAAATGTGTATGTGGAGGCTAGAGGGGCGTAGCCTCTAAGCTGCGGCGGATTCCAAAGTTAATTGCATAAATAAGGGTGTGAAGCAATTAAAATGAAAAGCTTAAAAACGTATCAAACGAAAAATAATTTAGTTTCAGTTATTTCTTTTTCTTAATCGATATCCTTCTACCGGTACAACCAGTGTAGAGGTCTTCTACTAGGCTACGCCACATTTTCTTGTCGTTGGCTTCATTCCAGTTAAGTTCCTTTGCTGTTAATATCCTAATAATCTCTTTTTAGTAAATAATTGGTGGTCTTCCTTAGGTATTTCCCCGTAAGTTTTTATTTGTTAATACTGTGCGCAGTATTCTTCCTACTCCTATCTCCATCCTTACAACATATGGCAGGCATATCAGTTGTTGTTCTTTATTTATTATTTATAGCTTTAACTAGTAATCTTTCTCTTTCTCTATAAAAAAAAGATTAAGTCAACACTTTACACCAAAATTAGAACAAGAATACAAATCCTACAGAAATGAATTGAATAAACTATTTAAAAAAAACTAAAAATTATTATCATTTTAGACTGATTGAAGTAATCAAAAATAATTTAAAAAAAGTTTATCAATTGGTTTCTGAAGCTACTAATGAAAACACTAATAATAACAATAGAGCTTTTAAAATTGTTAATGATTAAAATGTTGTATTTGAAGACAACAAACAAATGGCAAATCACTGTAACAGTTATTTTATCAATGTTTTGGTTTAAATACAAGCAAAAACATATACGCAACAAATTTTACAGAAAATGTAAAAATAAACCCTAATTTTATGTTTCTTACTCCTGTAGAAGAAAATGAATTAATAGAGCACATTTCTAGTTTACAAAATAATAGCTCACCCGGTATTGATAAAATAACAACTGATATTATTTAAAAAAGTCATTTGTTTATACTGCAGCCCCTTAAACATATAATAAATTTAATTTTTCCAAAAAGTATAGTTCCCTCACTATTTAAAACTTCCATAATTACTCTTTTATAAAGTTGCCGATAAAACTAAAATATGCAATTTTAGACCCATTAGCGTTATTAACAATTTTGGGAAAATTTTTGAAAAATGTCTAAAGACCCGGCTCGTAAATTTTTTTAACAAAAACAATATTTTACATGAGCACCAATTTGGATTCCGCACCGGAAAGGCAACAAGAGATGCTATGTGTGCTGTTGTCGGGGACATTATGAAGGGTTTAGACGTCAATAAAAAGTGCATTGCTGTTTTCTTGGACTTGGCGAAGGCATTTCACACTGTTAACCATGAAAAGCTCCTTGATGTTCTGGAACGTTATGGCGTTCTTGGTGTAGCGTTAGATGTCTTTCGCAGTTACTTGTCGGATAGAGTGCAACATGTCAAAGTCAATGATACTATTAGTGAACCCTTGATTGTTAGAGTAGGTGTACCTCAGGGGACCGTTATGGGTTCAATACTCTTCCTTACCTATATTAACTCTCTTTTGTTCTTGTTGGCAGATGCAAAAATTAGATTCTATGCCGATGATACAGTCATCACTTTTTATAAGAATTCTTGGGAAGAATCTAAAGTAGCTGTTCAGGCTGGTATGCAAAAAATTAAAAATTGGTTAAATTTGTATCATTTATCAATATTCTGTAACAAAACCCACTACCTGGCCTTTACTCTAACAGAAACTAATAGACCTGATTTCACCAGTATAAAAATCTCAGGCATGAAAGATGAAATTAAAGAGGCAAATGCTAGGGTATAGCCATTGATAAAAATCTGAAATGGAGTAACCATGTGGATTATTTGACGAAAAAGGTCAGGAAGCTAATTTACAAATTTTATCAGCAGGATCTACAGTTTCAGCGTCTGCTGCATCTGGTTCTGGCATGATGTTTAAGGCATGACTAAAGAACATAGACGACGATAGTGGGATGTCATCTACCCAGTTTTGTCCAAATCTTTCACAAAGCAGGTTTCGCATATCATTTTTCTTCTTCTCCTTGACTTTATTTTGCAGTGGTATGTTACACCGATCAACCATATCTCTTATTAGACTACGACCTCGTTTTGTTATTGGCATTGCGTGTTTCGAAGGGTCGTCACATCTATAGGTGGGCTCAAGTTTTATCTTAACATCAACGTAGCAATGAGCATATAATTATATGCTCTTTGAACGTAGCCTTTTTTTATAAATTTTTGTACAAATATTCTTTTCATGTCTCTAATTCCATCTTTTAGTATGATTTGTAAATCTTTGTAGTTTTTAAGGAACCAGTCTTCGCCTAAAACTCTGACATTTCCAAATTCTCTGTAAATTTTAATATAAGCTGCGGGGTCCAACACCTCTTCAGTTTTTCGTAGGTTCTTCTCAACTCTACCGAACACTCTGTCGACAGGTAAGTATGAGTGACCGCGCACAGGAAAATACATTACTATCTCTTTTATGTTTTTTGGGGATTTTTTCTGCAGCCAGTATAATAAGGCATGGACGACGTGCTGGTTTTTGTTTTGGCCTCTACAGCCATCCGCAAAAAGCCTAATTTGGGTTATGAAACCATCAATATACCCCTTTTCCAAAAATTCTGTTACAGCTGAACTAATTTCTTGAGAGCCTCTCCCTGCGTGTGTTTCGTTCCACACATAGAAATGTGGATTTTTAGTTGCAACATCAGTCACACAGAAACAGTAGAATGAAATTTGTCTTGCATAGAAAGCTTCACCAATAGAGAGTTTGGGAATTGGCTGGACTTGTTGCAAGTCAAACACGTACGTTATGTTTGCCTCTGGATTGTCTTTCATCATAGCATGGAAGGCTTTAGATCTCTTTTTGTGAACTAGGAGGTTTGCAATTAAGCCTTGTTTGATATTACCATCTTCACAAGATTCAATTTCTGTTTTAACTCTAGCACAATAACTACACGTATCGGTGGCTGGAGAACCAAACCCTAGATTAAACTTTGTCTCAAATATTTTTACGAAAAAGGTTTTTTTAACCTTAAACTCGTCTTCAACGGTTTTGTTATAGAGCTGAAAAAGTCGATTTACCTTAAAAGATGATTGTAAGTAAAGTCGTCTGCTTTTATTTCCTGCATAGTGACTTTCGCAAGCTCTATACTTTGAAATAAACTCGTACACTTTCTCTCTTTTTGCTGAAAACTTCCGAAATTTATGATCGCCTCCTCGTTTCTCTACTACCCCGTTGCCAGATAAAATTCCGTCAGCTATGGTATTCAACCTCCTTTGACCGACCCCAAATAATTTAGCAAAAAATTTGGAGCATACAGGTACTCTTTGTTTTTCTGTTGATATCAAGAAATATTTAACTGCAACGCGATGTCGCTTGTTTTTCCTCACTTCACCACGAACACGGCTGCGTTTTGGTAGCGTTACATCCATTAAAAAGGACATTCTTTTATCTTGCTCCTTTCTGTCCGGTTTAAAAAAAATCTCTGCTTTGGAAAGGATACTTCTTGAAATACTGCGACAATTAAATGTTCCATCTCTGTGGAGGCATGGTGGTTGAAAATTGCGCAACAAGGGGTCAAAGTCTTGATATCTATAAAAAAATCAAAGTATATTGGTATAAATATTATCTTTTGAAACGAACAAGCAATGCTTACCTCTTCTCATAATCTATTTCTCTTTTTGTTTTTCGCCGTTGCCTTTTCCTTGACCCTTGATTAGATTCGCCCACAGTAACACTGTTATTGAGACTTTCCATTATAATACATTAATTTCTATATATTTAATTAAAACATGTAGGTACTCGTGTTTGTTTCACTGCAAGTTACAAAAACAGAACTGAACTTTACGGTTATAGTAAACAAAACTATCAGCTGTTGTTCGCGATAGTGTCTCCTTCTAGCAGCAAAATAACATAATGCGTTTTGATCCGACTACATCTGTGGACAAAATGCGTTTTGATGTGGCCATTATACTTTGCACGTGAATTACACAGGGACATAATGCCATTTGAAACGTTTTCTTTATACAGGACTGTAGAGCAAAACAAGCTATTTCCAAATCCACTTCAAACTCAATTTTGTCCAAATTTGACAAAATGCGTTTTGAAAAGTTGCTCCTCAAGTATTAGTTCCAATTTTAGAAAATGGAATAACATTTGATAACATGTTTGTTGCTTAAATCTAAAATTGTCTTTATTTCTCATACATAAAAATTGTTCTTTCTCGTCACATAAAACGTTTTTATAATCACTGCTCTGCCATAACACTTAAGTTTTAAAATGCACTGGCACTTGAATTCATTTTCAACACGTCACTGATTTTTCTTCCTTTCAATTGCCCTCGTTCTGTATTGCTCTTTGCAATTTTTATCTTATCTTGCTTCGATTTCCATCTACCTTTCAGCTTGCTTGCTTTTCACTGGCCTGTACGTTTATTAATAACTCTACGCTCCTATTCATTATGCACATAACCAACCTTTTGTATTATCAAAGAACATATAATGTTATATGCTCTTTGGCATTATTTACTTTCATTTGGTCCGGCTTTAAATATGCTCAAACCTATCAATCATATTACTTATATTATTTTAGCCATCTTAAATCTTTCTTTTACTCAAACTTCAAATTCAATCCTTCTGAAATCTGTTTTGCTTCTGATTGCCTTTATCACTCTAATTATACTTCTTGCATCTCATTACCAATGCATTTAATAACTTCAACTACTGTTTCGATTGCAATTAAATAAAATATTTCAACTCTGTGCTTTAATTGACTTTTTTCATTATCTCTCTCTGCATACAGAGCTAAATTGTGAGCTTAAAACCATCTCAATGGATCTTTTTCTGTCCCCGCACATTCTTTATGTGCCCAACATTGGCACATTACACACATGACCCACACTTCTCCGTGACTATTATCTGAAAATCTTTGGTAACCAAACAGGCACATACCTAGCTGCATTTTGCCCGAAACATTTTCACCATCCGAAAGTGAAATATCGGATTTAGGTTCTAATGAAGAGGAAGTTGAATCCTTTGTCTGCCGTTTTGCTGATCTAACTCCACCCACTCTGAGTTGAGCTATAGCCTGGTTTTTCTGCTAGAACTTTTCTCTCTTCCTTATTGTTGAAGACTTCTCTAATTCTTCTTTGTTTGGCGTAGATGTAATTTTTGCTTTTCCAGGTTTTTTGCCTCTAGTTACCGGTTTTTCTTCAAGGTGGGTATCAGTATGATGTTTTGTGGATTAACTAAAGCTGAAGTATTTTGTGGTTCTTACCCTGCTGTATTCTGTTGATCTAGGTTTGCTGGTCTTGTAGCTTCTGGATCATTACCGTTCTGATGTGCTGCAACCAAAAAATCCTTTTCTGAAAAAAAATGTCGTGTCTCACAGGATACACACCAGTGGTGGCGAATCTTTGTACAGCTCTTTCACCTGTCTGTACTTTTAAGTAAGCCTTGCCAAAAAGTATTGATGGGCACTATTGAATGATTTCTACTATCGAATACTTACTAAATGACTAGTACCAACTATCGAATGAATTTATTCGAATATTTTTATTCGTTTTCCCTATTTGCGCCATTTACTTAAGAATATTTATTAAATGAATGTTCCTAACTATTAAATGCATTTATTCGAATATCATATTCGCTTTAGAATTCAAAATATATTTAAAGGTGTATACCAATAAAATAATAAGATAATAATTGATAATACTTGTTGCGATATGTGAAATGGTAGATCCAATATCTAATTTGCTTTCCTGTATAACAGGTTAGTGTAAAGGATATCTAATGTGTTTTAGAATAGACAGTGGGGCATGTATGGGTGGCCGTCGATTCATTTAATATTTTGGGTTTGCGTTTTGGCAATCAAATAATCTGTAGTTACTGCAAAAGCGCTGTATATCGCAATTCGATAGGTAGCAACCGGCGAAAACCGAATGAATAATATTCATTCGTTCCGTTCGGCTTTGTGCTATCGCGCCACCTATCGCGTTACCAGTTCGCTCATTTGCCATTTCGATTGTTTCTCGATAGCATGTTATTTTTTCGACGACTGACATCGAAAGTAGATTTTTCTCACTGTCATTTGACAACAGAAAGTTGACATTTGCCGCTGAGCGTGCGTTTTCATCTTTTTGCCGCTCGCCGAGCGTTTTGGGTTTCCGCGTGAACAAAACAGGTAGGCACGTCCGAATGTTTCCTTGACAATGCCAGTCATTTGTCGAAATAATCGCGTCACATGTCTAATAGACTGCGCGAGTAATGTTAACTTGATTGTCAATTAATTTTAGCAATAAAATGAAATACGATATTTTCCATTAATAATATGCTCAGTCGTCGAAAAAATAGTATGTATATTTCGAGCTAAAAGTGCGCTTGCCGCTTTTGCATGATTGCTGGTTTCGGCTTTGCCTCAACCAGCAATATTCATGCGCAAGCAGCAAGAATGCACTTTCAGCTCTTAACATACAATATACTATTTCCATCTTGAGACTATACACTAACAACTTTTTTTCAAATCTTTGGTCAAAATAGGCTTCCTCCCCAAAGATTATTTTTTAATTGCTTCAACGTCATTCCCAGTTTTACCATATTATTACCCTAGATTTCCCTAAATTCAACCAGCGTTAAATATTATGCAACCCATATCACACATTTTCATTGCGGGTTAAATGAAGGACAAAACTTTCAAATTAATTTTTATTTGAGAACAAGATTGTAATAAAAATAGGTTTTGTAGAAATAATAAAGTAAACATATATTTAAATATAAAATCCTTAAAAATAACAATTATTATATAAGTGTACCTAAACAAAAACGTACAGTAAATTGCAACAAATAGTGCCTTATAATCCTTACATCAATTATCGTTACTATTTAGTTTTATAAATTTTAGCATTAAATCCATTCAACATTTGGTCATTAATTTCAAAATTATAACATTCGCAATTTTTTAGAAAATTTTTAGTTTGTAAAATACTAGTTATGTTTCTGTGGACAATTTATTGCGAATTTTTTTTTATTTATATTAAATTGCGAAAATATTTGCTCAACTGTTGCACTTGAGTGTGGCAAACTCAGAAAATTTAAGGCAAATGCACATAAATTAGGACGCATACCTTTATCGTCACCGAAATTGAGTTTTGATATGTTTTTCCAAAAATCCACTACGTCCAAATCAATAAATTGGCTTAAATCGACATTACGCAAACTCATTCTCTGTCGACCTCATTTAATCCAACTTTTCACCATAATAAAGGAAAATTAATATCCAATGGTCCTATAGACACATTCTTTTTGGCAATTACTTCGGAAGGTGTAATAATAGCTAATTGTTGTGAAGTCATTGTAGATTTACTTTAGCTATCAAACCTTTGTTATTCGTTTTGTCTAAATATATTTTTTTATACCTATAACAATCTCAAACGTTCTTAAAACAGGTTTATTTTTTTATAGAAAGTATCTTCAATTGCATTTCGAAATTTAATTTATGACAAAAATGGCAAACCAATATAAAAAAATAGAAATATAATTTAATGGATGGATCTCTTATACAGGATCTCTATTCCCTTTGTGCAGGCCATAGTATTTAATTTAGTCGGCCATGGCACAATAAAAGGAGAGGAACAATTGTGGGTCGTCCGTTATTTACAACGCCAGCTTTAATGAAAAATGACATCAGCTATGTCCAAAGAATATTGGTACGATCCTAAAGGTAACAAAAACTAAAGTTTTTTTAAGTCTTATTTGTTACTAGCTGTAGCCCGCGGCGTATGCCGCATTTAAAAAGAAGGACGAATTTAATAACTTTTTAAACGTACAAAAACCTGTACAAAATTTAGCGATAATAGAGGAAGATAGTGTATGATGATACCTACACATTCAGGAATAGAGGCTGTAAGAATAGTAGGTACTGCATTCGTTTTCAATGTTTTTATTCCATCAGCGGTTTTTGTAATTTGCGATACTTCAAAGTGATACTGCAGCAAATGGGAACCAATAATATTGTAGGTACAATTTTATTGAAAAGTACTACTTCACATAAACGTGAAGCAGTAGCAGGAGTCCAATTCTTACTTTTGCAAAATTTGGCCCAGTGCTCCGTTTGAGCAATCTGAACAACGCTATCGCGTGATCTTGCTTTTTACTACAATTATCTGCTGCACAGTAGACTATTATCACAGAAATAATACTTGTAGCCCCTGCTAGAAGACCAACACCACAAAATCAAACATGAGGCATATCACACACAAAAAGTTCATAGTAGTCAAACACAAGTGTGTTATGTCAACCTATGCATCAAGGACACGATTTGCAATGGTTTGTAAACGGAGCGTGTGGGCGACCGTGGGTCCAATTCAGTAGTGCAGTAATAAACTCCTTATTGTTAAATGAAATGTACTTGTGTTTGTAGTTTTAAAAAACGCAACCAATAGGCATAATAAGTAATTGTTGTCTGTGATAATATCTCTATTAAAAGTAATGGGAAGTATGTTTACAAAAACCCGAAAATAGTAAACGGTTGAATGAAGCCTTGGTACTTTTGCCAGTTTAATATGGCATGTAGTGTTGTGCATTATTATAAAGATAGGTACATACAATTTAAATTTTGTAAGAACATGTTTTATTTTTAATGTTTCATTTGAAGTTTGATTCATTTTATTAATTTAAGTTTGTAAGAAAATGATTATTTCTAGATTTTTAATTTAACGTCTCATTCATTTTGTTAATTTAATTTTGTAATGAAATGTTTACCACACCACTTAAACCCTTTCGGGAGTGAATTCCAAAAAAACCCAAAAATTTTTAACCCGCTTTGTAAAAGCAACTCATTGACCGAATTTCAACTTCCTAGGTGGTTAGTCAAGCTCAAGCGGATAACAGCTCAGTCAATAAAAAATTATTTTTATTCCTTTTATACCTCTTGGGGTTGGAATTAGAAAATCCTTCTTAGTGGTTGTCTACGTAGTACTAAGTGGGGGAAGTCCACATTTCCACACTTCTAACTTTTGTGGTTTTTGCGACTCCGTAACCCTTTTTACCTTCGCCTATTTACGGTTGAAGTTAAAAAAACAACATTTTCTAAAGACTTTAAAAACACACCTATATGCCAAAAATGATGTTCTAACTTATTAAGAGATATGAATGGTTCTATAATTGCCTTGAATCCAGGTTCTTAACTTGAGGACAAAATTCTGAATTAAGTTATTAAGGATGTGTATCAGTAATATCTATAGGGAAAAACCAAATCGATATCTCATCGGGCCTAAGAGATATTGAGGAATTCGTGAAAACACATTTTATCCCTTTTCACTGCCTTAGGAGTAGAATTTCAAAAAAATTCTTTTTAGTGGGTAGTTACGGCTATTGTCTCGGTCAGCAACTGCAGTCATCGTCCATAAAAAGACATTTTTTCGTCCTAGATTGTTACGGGCCAAAAACGACATTTAGGACAACGCGCCAGTTCATAACGGTATTAACAGAGAGCCACGAAAAATCTAGACAACTAGCGCGTACGATATCTTTCAAACTCGGAAATGTAACTGATATAGGACCCCTGCCCAGCCCGTAACAGGAAGTGCCGACTATACTTAGTGAAGCGAGGGGTGGTCCAACACGAGATAACACACGGGCAACGGCCTAATGAACGGTAAACAGATCTAAAACGATTGAGCGCCACCACAGTTCTATCACGATAGACGAGAATGCACAGGTTAGCTCACCGAGGAACCGGAAAGCCAATGGACCTACCTTTACGCTCACCGGGTAGTTCAAGGTCCGCTTTACATCAATCTTACATTAGCCGCCAATCGGGCGACGACGTTACAGAAGGCTTACCCTGAAAGCTCACATGCAACACAAAGAAAAATGCAGTGGGGACGTTTGACAAGTGAGTCTATTGACTTTCACACAAATAGTACATAAATAGGATAGAAAAATAGCGTCAGTAAATCTAGCGCAACAAAAGGGTGTTGACGGAAGGCCCTGTATATAACTAGGGTGCTTGCACTGTTTAATGCACAATGGGGTGACACGGCAAAGGTTAGTCAATTTAGCGCGCTCTCAGGCTTAGCGACAATAAATCTAGCTCAAAGACAAGGTGTTGGTGGAAGGCCCTATATATAACTAGGGTGCTTGCACTGTTTAATGCACAATGGGGTGACACAACAAAGGTTAGTTAGTTTAGCACACACTCATGCTTAGCATGGGCGGCTTACGGCTATTACAAATACCTTATCACATAGCTTCACCTGCGGTGTTTGAAGCGACGCGTCGCGACGTCCGCTTGCATTGTTAAGTGATTTTGACGTCATTAAGCTATCCTTGTCATCAATTCCACGATTGGGTGTTATTAGTGCATTTAAGCTTAAATTATTCTATTTAAAATTTTCTGGTACGGCCCTGTATTATAATTTTAAAATGCTGCAGCCAATTCATTCAGTTCAAGCTCAAATATGCCCGCTGTCCTTGGAATTCTCACTAATAAGCATTTCCTCGGAGCCGTATGTAATCTATTGCAGTCACTTCCGTCTAAATAATATTTCTTCGAATTGGGAACATAAGGCATCCTTTGTTTACGTCCCAGCTTAAATCGCTTTGAGTCCCAACCTTCAACTTATTTAAATACTGCCCGACGTAGTTAAGCTTCTAGGAACATAACAGCTTAATGTCCCTCTTATAAATTATCGTTTAAAGTTCGGCAGGATTGACCTTGTAACTTAATATTTTTGGGATCCGCTGTATAGCCAGAAATTCTTTCTAGAACATTCTTTGATGACCAAGCTTTGTGTAAAGGAAGTAAGGATTGATAACTCCTTAGGGAATGAGGCATTTAAAATTAGTGGTTTTGGAGTTCAAAACTTTCTTCCGTGACGTTGTTCTTAAGCCCTGTGCATTTGAAGAAAAATCAGTATCCGACACTTACAGAAGTCAGTTGTGTAAAGTTTTGCACCCCCCGGTCTTCGAAAGCCGGGGGTTGCGCTGATTTGCGCATAGTAGTTTTTGAGAACCTTGTGAAGCAACTAATGGTGTTCTTGTGGATTTTTGAAATGAAGAATCTGTACCCAGCACTTGAGTAAACTAGAGGTGGTGTTTTTTCGCACCCCCGGTTCGCAGCTTGTGCCGCGAATCGGGGGGGAGCTTTTGCTAACATTTGGTGATTAACATGGTGAATCCTTTTTGGCTTTTGTGCGAACTTTTCGAGTGCCTTGGGGCACGTTAATGGCGAGTGCAGTTAAACCCGAATCTTCGAAGTGAACATTAATTCTGGTGTGTCTTTGAAAATGCGCGGTGGGCAGAGGAAGTGTATTTAACCGACGTTGTTAATGAAGGGCCGATTTTCGTTTCCTACAGTTGGTCTCCGGGGAGACTTTTGGCACTCTTTGCCGATTTGATTAGAAACGATATCTGATGAGCCTCAACTAATTTTTTTCCCTGTTAAGTCGGGAAAAAACCATTGCGTAATGCATATCTGTGTCAACGTCGGGTTTAATTAAAGGAAGGGCCCCCGCGCGATATAGTGTTGTTTGCTGTCACTTCGTTGATTGACGTTTGCTGCCGATTGTCTTCAATCCCTCGAGTTTCTGCTCCACCTGTTGCCTCTTCTGGAGAATTCGCTACACATCTGGCACGTTTTACCAGGCCTCCACGAGGACGAGTTCATCTGCATCTAACACTGCATGCTTCAACTCAGGTAGGCGCCTTGTATTGTATCAATTAAATAATGATGCCTAACTTAAGGTGCGATTGTATATGTTATTGTGCGTCAGTGCTTATAAACGTTGCGTACATCCGCTAGGACTTATGATCTGTCTCAGTTAATGTTTACCAGGGGCTTTACTCCTGGCGTCCATTTTATGTCACTTGTTTTGGATAATATTGTGTTTTTTTTGTGTCTTTGTAACTAGCCCTTAAGACATATTTTGGTTTTCGTGGGGCCCCCTTTCATATTCACGTAGGATATCTTATTACTAAATTTAAACTCACCTCCGGGTGTTTGTTTTAATGTACCGATTTGTGTAAACTGTCATTTGTTCCTTTAAATAATAAACTTGTTAAAGTCAGTTTATTCTTTTTATGAATTTTGAAACCCCTTCTGGGTCATTAACTAATCCAGTGTGGCAAAGGCCAAGTGTAATTGATTTTGTGAAGTTTAAGCATGCTCTTTTGATTAAGCGAGCCCCGAGATTTGGGCCAGTCAGTGTTCTTTTGTTATTCTTTAGTGACGGTGGCCTTGAAGGTAAGTGATTTAACGACAAGGTCACCCGGCTACTCGGAGGAGGCTTGGTAAACAACAGGCTGAGGTGTTCAGCAACGTACCTGGAGGACTTCTACATAGGCTACGTGTATTGTTCTTGGTTCTAGACACGTTAGCCACCCCTAATCAGAACCAAGTGGCGTTCAGGCATTTCTTTTTCTGTTAAGCAAGCTTTAGGGTAAGTACCCCGTCGGTTTTCCATTTAAGTCTTCGAACTACCCCTTCCTGACTGAGCTAAGTGCGAGTAACCGGAGCAACAAAATCTGCTCCGACACATTAAGATCTGTGATTTCTAGGGAAAGCCGGCGAACCCTGTAGTTTGTACCCGATTTTGGACAATCAATACGACCTATGTCGATCTGATGAATTAATACCGTAACAGCATCTCAAAGTCTCTGAAAGAAACGGGTGACTCCAACGAACTCGAAACGGGGCCTACAACGGTGCCGTCCCACAAAGGTTACAAACAGGAATCGATGATGCGACCAAATACGACAGGACTCGCACGTCAAATTCGCCAAGGGTAGTCGCTCTCGGAAATAATCCCCACAAGGGTTGATGGCTTCAACTGCCCATAACAACAAGAGAGCGGCTGGTCCAATACGGAAGAGGCACCACCATAACACCCGACTCTCTTCAAGCTCCAAAACACCCACGCAACATAAATAATGGGGAAACATCCTCGAACGTGCCAAGCGAACGCCCACCCCCGAAGGGGGCAGACGAACGCTGGCCGCACACCTCACAACTCAACTGCTCTCTTCACGAGCCGGATACTAACTCCTAACTCACATAGCAACACGCCACGCGGCCCAGAAAAAGAACGGGAGGGGCTGCCGCAACTGTGCACCGTACAGACGAAAACCGCGCTAAAACCATGCATTTTCACTCATGGGAGTTGTTTGTTAAATACAACTCGGGAAATATTTTAGAACGCGACAGCAGACAAAATCGATATTCAAAACTCGCTCACGGCGGCCGAGCTCGACACCTGCACGTTTGCTTCCAGGAATTCTTGCCGAGTCTGCACAAGCCAATCAAAGTTGCCTATACAGCGTGCGATCAAAGTCATAATAATTCGGTATGACTAAATTCAAGCGGAAAAATATGAAAAACCTATATACCCAAGGGGTCGTAATTTAGAAAAATTCTCTAATAGCCGTACATTCGTAGAGTTAGAAAATGTCCTGACAAGATACATAAATAACTATTCCTTCAACCTCTCTACAAAATGTGATTATAAGAACGCATTTACGTACGAAAAATGTAACTTTTTGGAAACCATTAATTTTTCGTCTGCAAACCTGCAAAACGCATTTCGTTCGCAACAACTCTTATAATTTAGGAAGAAATGTAGTACAGTGAGCGTCAAAAAGCATTTGTTAGTTTCATTAAGTAATAAAAACTCATATACTTCACTTATGGATATAATAATTTCATAAATAGGAGACTTGGGAGTTTTATTTCAATATTTGACATTCTCGGAGAGTGACATTTTGGTGTGCTGTTTTATCATCAAAGATTGTCGAGCCTTATTTTTTCGAAGAAAATAGTGAAATGGTAACGGTTACATCTCAAGGACATACAGACATGCTTCAAATATTTTTTCCCGCAAATAAAGGACATAGTAAATGCTACCAGTTATACCACAAGAATTAGTACGAATGTCCAGCGACAATCATTCCCAAATAAACTGATTTCTCGCTATGATTACCTTCCTTGGCCCTCCAGATCTCCAGAACGCTAAAATATTGATATTTTTAGAATAATGTTACACTATTTGTAAATTAAAATAGTTTAAAAATAAATATTTTTCAAAAACTACTCTATTTTCTTTTATTTCCAGCAATATATCTGTATAATGACATTCCTGGATAACACAGAAAATTAAGTACTACTAATAGTGGCCAGGGACTAGTTATGAAGATTAAAAGACAAAAAGTAAATTCCTTAAAATTCAGTACCTAAAAACTAAAATTCATTATGCTAAGCAAATTTAATTTCTCACTAACACATAATATAAGGTAGGGAGTAACGCATAGACAAAATAATACGCTTCCAGTAAAACATACAAATAAAATAAATAATACACTACTTGTACAATATCATTTTATTGCTCGCCATTTGTGGACGTTTTGATGACAAGTTCTCTTTGTTTATGTTTTTCTTTAGTTACATGAAAGCAGTTAGGTGCAAATGTTGGCTGCATACAACTGAATGCTGCATCAGCCGATTAACATCTATATCATAAAAATGGAATAGTTATTTTCATAACAAGCGTTGGAAGTAGCAAATATCGGGCGAGTGTTAATTAGGCAAACGAGGCCGTAGCGTGGCGAAACCCGAGTGGATATAAAACACGAGCACAGATATTTGCACTTTCGAACGAGTTCTGAACAGTATTTTTTAGACGACCACACAAAGTAAATTTTATTTTAAGAATTGTTTTTATTTCGTTTACAAAATTGATAGTTTTATTATTATTGGTGCAATTATAAAAAATTAGTTCTTATTGGGAAGCATAGCAAAGAATAAAGCAAAAGCGTCTGGATTATTTGACTAACTTTGTGCCGTTACGATATGACTAGTATATACGATATAATATCGTGCTAATGTATTAAATTGTCAACTTTTTGTAGTAGGCTGTTATCACGATAATTTACTTTCATACGTGGTTGTCTAAAGATATTTGTTGTTACACTTAACAGTAAATGAAATTTGAATTAATGTATAAATTGTTAATTATACCAGTATAATTAATTACAGATTCTCCCCATTTTAAATTTAATTCTACCATTGACTATAAACAGATTCCTTTTAATAATCAATGATTCTACCCATATTTCCAGAAAACTATGGAAAAATACATTTTCTAACCTATATGAACTACAGTTAGTCACACACTTTTTCTTTTGAGAAATTTTTAATGATTATTTGCAATTGTCGGTAACGATGTTTATTAAAATTAGACAAATGGCAATTTAAATTAGGTGCCAATATTGAAATAGTTACTACAACGCTCAACAGATGGCGCAGCGATACTCGCAGCTTTAAGGTCACTAAATCACGTTAGCTAGTTAGCTACGCACAGCTAACGTGATTTAGTGACCTTACGCAGCTTCAATCACAGAAAATTTTCAAACTTGACAAGCCGAGATAGAGACGTTTAGTCTCGTATTAATCCAGGAAGCCGTGAATCCGCTCAAGATAGCGTTGAAAAGCCCTTTTTAACGACTCCAAGTTTGACAAAATCCGTTTAGCCATTTTGAAGTTATTGACATTTATTTCCAAAAATGTTCGGACACCCCCCACCACTTTCCCTTAAGAGATAGAGCAAAAAGCATTTAACGAAAAAGACTCGAATTTATCTCAACTTTAAAAAGGTGTCCATTTTAGCTATTTGTAATATAAGAATATTTTTCAAAAAACGGGATTTAAAATTCAAGAATGCGATTACGCTCCCTGGTGGCCATTCTAAAAACTTAATTTCCAACATTTTCTCTTGGTCGCTCTAGTCATACATTTTTTTACCCCAAGTCTTTACGACAATTATTTTTCGAGATAGGGCGGAGAGCCATTCTTATTGGGACACCCGGTACATTGATCTCTGTTTAAATTAAAGATGAAAAATTTAAATAATATACATAAGGATATGGGGGGTCAATGTCCGGCGCGTAACCGTGTTTAACAGCCCTGCCGACGGCGTAAGTTAAATTGTATTTTTTCAGTGTCTTAAAGCGCGATTTAAAAACTCAAAAGTGCATGTAAGTGGAGTGGAACCTAAGGGTTGTGAACGAAAGAGGAAGCATTAGTGTGCTGTTTATAATAAAACAGGGAGAGTGTTTAAACAATTTTGGTGAAGCGAGAGCAAGATCAGATAAGCGGAACAGCTGATCCGGGTTCAAGTGCGCGCGCGCGTGTGAGATACCGAGGTCGCGGAGCGCTGCATTTAAATAAAAGCGCGAAAAGCAGTAGTGTAGTTCGGAAAAACAAAAGCAGATAGATGAATAAAAATGGGAGTTCAGGCGAAGGCAGCAAAGGGCAACAGTCGGAAGAAGTAACAAAGAAAAGAATACGGGAAGAGAAGGATAGTTCATTTGAGTTAGAGTTTGCGGCGTTCGGTAAAAATAAGAAAACCATCAGAACGCCGGTCGCAAAGCAAAGTAAAGACGAGGAAAAGGAAATGGATGTAATCAAAGAGTTACTCACGGGAATAAAGGGCGACATAGGAGAAATAAAAACGGAAATGAAGAAAAATAATGAAGAAATTAGATCACTAAGCGAGGAAGTTAACAAAATAAAAATGGAATGGAAGAAGGACAGAGATGACTTGGCAAAACGGCTGGAGCACTCGGAAGCAAAACAGGAAAGAATCGAAAGGAGAAAATAAGAAACAACGTGGTAATAACCGGAATAAATATGGAAAACAAAGATAGAAAAGGGTTACTGGAAACTACGGAAAATCTACTGAAGCAAGAATTAAAAGTGGAAGCAAAGATAAAAAACGTATACAAAGTGGGAGAAAAAAGATTTGTGGTGGAGCTAGAGAATTGGGAAGCGAAACTAGAGGTATTAAAAAACAAACCGCAACTGAAAGGAAAGGAACTATATGTAGATAGTGATATGACTTGTAAAGAAAGATCCATACAGAAATTAATACGAGAGAAAGCTAAAGTAGACAAAAGAAAATGGAGCCACGGTTAAAATTGGACATCAGAAGCTGGAGATAAATGGAAAAGTAATAAAGTGGAATCTAAAGGAACAAAAATGGAAGGAGGAGAGGGGTAGTCAGCATTCAAAAAACTGATAAAACAAAATAGACGATGGGAAAGCATGACGACGGAAACGCAAAGAAAAAGGAATACGAATACGGTACAAAATAACCAGAGGCAACAAAAGGTAGAGCATGAACAAATAGTTAGACTAGCAACATGGAATGTAAGAGGAACGTACACAACAGGAGCTTTAAAGAATCTAGTTAAAGAAAGTGAAAAGTACAAAATAGATATAATGGCTATCCAAGAAACAAACCAGAAAGGGCAGGAAATAATCGATGTCGAGGGATATACCTGTTTTAACAGCGGCGCGGAGGACAGGAGGTTAGGAACAGGCTTCCTGGTCAGACGGCAGCTGAAGCACACGGTAATACGTTTCACGCCAATAAGTAATAGAATGTGTTATTTACGGATTAAAGGAATATATAGAAAGATCAGTATAATAAACGTTCATGCGCCAACGGAAGAGAAAGACCCAGAGGAAAAAGACAGGTACTACGAAAGTTTGGAAGAGGAATTTGAAAAAATACCGAAATATGACCTAAAAGTTATATTGGGTGACTTTAACGCGAAGGTCGGTAGGGAGGAATTTTACAAGCCAACGATTGGGAGCTACAGCAAACATGAACTATAACAATAACGGGGAAAGAATGATAGACTTCGCTACTGGGAGGAGGATGCGAGTTGCAAGTACTTACTTTAATCACAAAGAGATCCATAAAGGTACGTGGATGAGTCCGGATGGAAAAACAGTCAATCAGATTGACCATGTAATAATTGAGGAGAAACATATAGCGTCGGTAAGAAACATAAGGGTGTGTAGAGGAGCAGACCAAATTCTGATCACTTTCTGGTAAAGGCAGATATTAAACAAGAAATGCCCAAGGAAAGTAAAGCAATAAGAGCTAAAAGACAAGAACGAAATATTAGTGACTTAGAAAAAGAGGAGGTGAAAAGCAGTTATGAACGCGAAATAGAAGAAAAATTATCCAAAGGAGGAGCAAAGGCAGATATTGAGGGTAAATGGAGTTAAATCAAGGAAGCAATATGCCAAGCAGCAGAAAAGATACTAGGAAACAAGACGGAGACAACCAACAAAGTATGGTATGATCAACAGTGTGAAGAAGCGCTACAAGAAAGAAATAAAGCAAGAATAAAGATGTTGGAAGCAAAAACTGTACAATCTTGGAAGGAATATGAAAAATCGCAAAAGGCAGCAAAAAGAATCTGCAGGGCAAAGAAGAGGGAGTATGAAGCAAAAAAGTTAGATGAATTGGAAGAGTCCCACAATAAAAACGAAATAAGAAAATTTTATAAGGAAGTGAGGAGCATCAAAGGAGGGTATCAGCCCAGAACAACATTTTGCCAAGATAAACGAGGTAATTTAGTAGGAGGGGAAAAGGATGTAATGGAAGAATGGGCTGATTATTTCTCAGGCTTGTTAAACAAGGAACAAAACATTGAGGAAGAAGCAGTAAACCTAAGGCTAAGGGAACCAAAAATCGATAATATAGAAATCCCAACGTTGGATGAAGTAGAAGAAATTATAAAACAGATGAAGAGTAACAAAAGTCCTGGGAAAGATGGAATAAGAGCAGAACTAATTAAACATGGAGGCAAAACATTGCACAAGGAAATACACAAGCTCATAGAAGAAATTTGGAAAAAGGAAGAAATGCCGAAAGAATGGCAGAAAGCAATTCTGTGCCCTATATATAAAAAAGGTAACAAACATCAACTAGGGAATTACAGAGGCATCGCCCTTTTAAATATAGTGTATAAAGTCCTGTCAAAAACAATAGCAAGAAGATTGCAAAGATATGCCGAAGAGAGTACCAGTGTGGCTTCAGACCTAATAGATCCGTAGTGGACCACATATTTACATTACGGCAAATACAGGAAAAGTGTTTTGAAAGGAATATACAGCTGTACATAATTTTTATAGACTTCAAGCAGGCTTATGATTCCATCAAGAGAAGGAAATTATTTGAAGTAATGGAAGAGCTGGGTGTCCCAAGCAAAATCACAAAATTAGTGAAAGTAACCTTAAACAGAACAGAGAACCAAGTTAGGGTAGCAGGATGTCTCTCGAGGGAATTCAAAGTTAATAGTGGTTTACGACAGGGGGGCCCACTCTCCACAATTCTGTTCAATTTGATTTTGGAAAAAATTATCCGGGACACTAAAGTGAACAGGGAAGGGACAATATATAATAGATCGCAACAGTGTGTGGCGTACGCTGACGATGTTACCCTGATAACAAGAACTAAGGAAGAACTAAAGGCTTTAATAAGAAGACTAGATGAAAATGCAAAAACATATGGACTACATATTAATGAAGAGAAGACAAAATATATGGCTGTGGGGAAAATGAAATGTGACCCAGAAAATAACATAAAAGTGAAATGTGACCAAGATAAAGTCTACTGCTTTCAAAGAGTCGATTCCTTCAACTACTTAGGAGCAGAAATCACAGGTGATAGCAATCAAAAACGAGAGATAGAAAAGAGAATCACAAGTGGTAATCGAAGTGCAGCAGGGCTACATAAAATTTTAAGTGCTAAAATGTGACAAGAAAGGCTAAAATAAAAGTGTATAAGACAATAATCCGACCAGTGGTAGTATACGCGAGTGAATCGTGGACCCTAAACAAAGAAGATCAAAGAAGGTTACTGGTGTGGGAGCGAAAAGTACTGCGGCGAATTTTTGGGGGAAAGAAAGAGGGACAGTGGTGGAGAAGAAGAACTAACACGGAAGTAAAATGCCTGTACAACGAGCCTGATATAGTGTCGGTAGTGAGAAGGCAAAGAATACGATGGTTGGGCATGTGGCCAGAATGAATGGAGAGCGTGTGGCACAAAACGTGTTATTAGAAGACCCTTGGGAAAAAAGAAGAAAGGGTAGACCCAAGAGGAAATGGAAAGAATGTGTGGAGCAAGACCTGAAAGAATTAAATGTGAACAATTGGAGAATCAAGGCGAAGGACAAGAAAGGGTGGAGGAAAATCGCAGACAAAGCCATGGGCCTGGAAGGCCTGCAGTGCTAATATATATATACATAAGGATATACATAAGGAACGCATTCAAGATTAACGTCCATTGCAATTTGGATAAGAATTGTGTACATGATATGAATATGCCACTTGATTATACGCACATGCTTGCTTGCTTGCTGGTGTAGAAAAATAAAGACGTCACAAACTGATGCCAAATAAAAGTAGAGCAATTTAGCAATATTGATCTTATAGAAATTAACATGCGAAAAATGTAAATATCTTGTCAAATGGATGGCTTGCTGATTTTACTTCATGTTGATTTTCACATCTGCCACATAACATTTCAACACTAAAATAGTAATAAGTAAGTAGGTAGTAATAGTATATTACATACCGAGGTGGGAAGTGTTTCATTCCTGTCGAGCACAGCACAGTGTCTCGGTTAACTATCTCGAGACAGGAATGAAACTTTTCACCGTGGTATGTATATTATTTTATTCACAATCATCTAATTTTAAAAATAACTACAGTTGAATTACCCCGAAAAATATTACATACCTGAAGACTGGATTGTTTTCATGTTAACAAAAATATTGAGTGGGTTGTTTTCATGGTAACAAAAATATTTGCTACATCAAGATATCTATTATTCAGAATTCAATTGTAGTTATTTTTAAAATTAGATGATTGCGAATAAAATAGTATACATACCACGGTGAAAAGTTTCATTCCTGTCTCGAGATAAAGTTAAACTCTCGACAGGGATGAAACACTTCCCACCTCGGTATGTAATATACTAATACATTACGCTGGATTGTTTTTCCTTTCCAAAATTTCATTTTTTAATGTACAGCAAATATATTCTCTAGTCTCCACATCAACTCGTGTTAGTGGAAATTTTTGGTTATAACAAAATTATTTTGGGAATTTTGACTTTTCCTTTGACGGAAATTAAAATTATTTTTACACACTTGATAAATCATTTATTTTCTCACGAATATTAAAATTATACATCTGGCAATGTGGTGGCAAGAAAATGTCAAACAGACACTCACTGAAAATAAAAGTTGCATCGGCTACCTCACCGAATCAGTTAGTCCAACATGAAAAGAAAAAATCATAGCCAACTCGGTCCCAAAAAGGTCGTGAACGGATTATACCTACTATTGTCTATAAATACGGAGACATCACAAATAATAGATCACGTCAGTGAAATTTGAGAATTTAGTGAACTTAATGGTCTAATTTTGCATGCAAGTACCGATTTGACATTTTTAAGAAGAGACGTTTATGGTGTCCTCGTTTTATATTTACAGCACTGGATTTCCTTTGCATCAAAAACAGTTCTATTGGAAATTATATTACTTTCTTTTAAATTTTCAGACATGTGGTTTTCTATATGTTAATTTTTCAGTACGTTGCACACACCTGCTACTGTCACATATATTTTTCTAAACATTATTTCCAACATTGGTAAAGGAGGTTAAGTATACTACGTAGTCACATGGTCTTCAATCTTATTTAACGTCTCTGTATAAAACTGTGGTGCCAGCGCAAGGAATGAGATGGAAATGCAAAGAATCGAGATGCAACATGTTTGTTTTTCATATTAGTCAAAATGTGAACATGTTAACAAAGAAAGAGAAAAGGCAACATGTTAACACTCCACTGAAAATGAGACAGCTGCACATTCAGCTGCACATTTGGAGTTTGTCAAAATTAATAACTAAATATACTAACCCTGCGCTTATTGTTGAAAGCTACTGATTAATATAAGTTAAGAAATTGCAATAATTGGAGTACTAAACCACCCTTTATTTATATAAAAATTACAATTACAGTGCAAATACCCAAATATTTTATAAAAATGTTTTCTTATTACATAGTATACGATGTTTTCGCAGAAAATGACAACACACAATTACAAATTAGCATGAGGTTTCAATTGAGCTTTCAGTGATTCAGCCAGTTTCCTTCCAAAGTCAGGGTCAACCTGCGAGAAGTTCTTGACGGCACGTTCTTGGATAAAATCGGAAGCATCCTTCAAATTGCCTGCAATATTAGCAATAAGCCTCTCTCTATGCGCAGCATCCAAAGTCTTCTGGTAAAAGACCCTCGGTTGCGAGAAATTGTCTTCATCTCCAGAGTCGTAGCGCTGAACATCTCCAGAGACGGCGAACGGTGGCTGCAGGGCCTTAGCCCTGGCATCGTTTGAAGGGCCACTGAAGCTGTTGGGATGGTAATTGGGTGCCCCGCCCTGATTGTGGATGGCTTGAGGCCCATCTCTCTGATAGTTACGCACTTTGAAGGGGCAGTTCACTGGCAACTGCAAGTAGTTGGGGCCCAGTCGGTGGCGGTGGGTGTCTCCATAGGAAAACAGACGGCCAAGCAACATCTTATCTGGAGATGGCTCAATACCAGGGATCATGTGAGCGGGGCTGAAGGCAATTTGCTCGACATCCGCGAAGTAGTTTGCAGGGTTGCGGTCAAGAACAAGCTTTCCAACACGGATGAGGGGATATTCACCATGTGGCCATACTTTGGTCAAGTCGAATGGATTAAATTTGCAGGCAGCAGCTTGTTGAGGGGTCATCACTTGGATGTACATCGTGTAAGACGGGTGCTGACCATTAGCAATAGCATTGTACAAATCTTTAATGCCGTAATCGGGATCCGTGCCCGACAACTCTCCGGCTTTCTTAGGATCAATGCACTTGATTCCCTGATCAGTTTTGTAATGGAATTTGCAATAGACTGGCTTGCCTTCGGCATTAATAAGCTTGAAGGTGTGTGATCCGTAACCATTCATATGCCTGTGCCCATCAGGGATGCCTCTATCAGAGAAAAGGAACATAACTTGATGGGTAGTCTCAGGCCTAAGGGTGATGAAGTCCCAGAACATATCGGCATCTTTCAAATGAGTAGCGGGGTTCCTCTTCTGTGTGTGGATGAAGCTGGGGAAGAGGATGGGGTCACGGATGAAGAAAATGGGGGTGTTATTTCCCACCAAATCCCACACTCCATCCTCGGTGTAGAACTTAACGGCGTAGCCACGGGGATCACGGACTGTGTCTGCAGAGCCAGATTCGCCACCCACAGTTGAGAAACGGACAGCAATGGGCGTCCTCTTCCCAATGGTCGAGAAGACCTTGGCAGCACAGTATTGGGTGATGTCGTGGGTGACTTCAAAGTATCCAAAAGCTCCAGCACCTTTGGCGTGCACCACACGCTCTGGGATGCGTTCACGGTCGAAATGTGATAGCTCATCGAGGAAGTGGTTGTCTTGCAGCAAAATAGGCCCTCTGGGCCCCACAGTCATGGTGGCATCTTTGGCGATGAGTGGGGAGCCGTGACCGGTGGTTGCTGAGGTGGTGTCCTGAGGAAAATACAAACTGTAAGATTTATGCCTTTGTTAGACCGTTTACTATGTTATGTGCTAGCAACTGTTTTTGTAAAGTATAGTGGACAGTGATAGAAAGATAAATGGTCAAATTTTTTTGTCGTGTCTAGCATCTACAGTGTTTCTCAACCTCTTTGTACGCGGGACCCCTATTTCATTAGCTGTAACTTGGCAACTCCCTATGAGAAGTAAGTGAAGTATAAGAATGGACATTTTCTGGTTAAAACGTTGGAACCCCTCTGCATTGTTAAGTTTCGCACTGAACATGATTTTGCATATAATCAATCTTTTTCCATATAGAAATGCCAACGGCGATATATTAGGGAAACCATGGGCAGCAAGCTTTATCACTAGATTGAATTATGTTGGTACATAAACTTCTGGTTATTATTTTTGCAGTGAGGTTAGGTTTCATGTTGAGCGGTTTATTACATTTAATTATTTTAAATTGTAGTTCTAGCTATTATAAACTTGAAATGCGATTTTGTAATACGGTTTTAACTACGTAGGAATTGCACCGAAGACAATTTCAGTGCAAAAATAATAACCAGAATTAGATCTAGTGACAATGCTGGTTGCCAATGGTTTCCCTAGATTCCATTTCTATATGAAAAATCTGGTGTGATACACGCACAGTGATCTTATAATTAGCCAAAAATTTGATTTTAAATGTTTAAGCATTTGTCAAAAATTTTCAAAAATTCCAAATTTTACAAAACGGTACAGAATAGAGTGTTAGTTCAAGAGACAAATTTTCTCTAGAATTTTAAGCTGAATTCAAAAACGTAATAATATACCGGGTGTTCTATTTAAAATAGGAGTTAATTAAAAAAATAGAAAGAAAACAAAAGAAACCCATTTTAGAAGTATTCAACTGGAAAATCACCTATCTCACATCAATACACATTAAAAATGTAATAAAAATGTAAAGTTTAAAAAAAATCGTTAGAGCCGTTTTTGAAAAAATCGAAAAAAATTGAAAAATCACAAGAGTAAACCCCTACTTCCGGTTATGCGATTTTCTTCAAAAGCTTGCTGTCGCGTCTACATAGTACACAAAACTTATATATGAAGTTTCAACGCCATAGCTCTTTCCGTTTTTGAGATATTCTGTTCACAGGCACACATACACACAGACAGACAGACCAATGAAAAAAATATGTTTTTTTGGAATCAGGGGACTCTAAAACGTGAAGATCTGTTGAAAACTCAATTTCGAATTTTTGGGGCGAATCCAATACTTCCTTTATTGTAAAAGGAAGTAAAAATGGAATATACCTAAATCGCCCTTAAAAAAAAACAAATTCGCTTGGAAGTAAAACATTACACGTGAACATAATATACATTCTAAATAAATTTTATTATTTGGAGTTCAGTTTCAAATTTTGCATGGATGTTAGCATTTTATTATCAAAGCGGAAGTATAAAATGTTCATATTGTTTCAAAATTCTGAAAAAATACATTTTTCCCATTGTCTTATTTTTTACTCTCGCAAGTTGAGAAAATTCCTACATTATTGCCTTTATTAAAAGTCCTCCCCATCCAGTTTTGACAAATTTTCCCTACGTGTAGGGACAAATTCCTACGTGTAGCAACACTGGCCATACATAAAATTTTTTGTGCAAACTCGTATTATCATTAAAAAGACAAAAACGGTTACGAAATTCGTTTTCACGGCTATCACTTATAGAAATAGCTGCAAAATAGTAGCGGCCGCGAAAACGAATTATGTCACTGCCTCCTACACTTACAAGCCATGCTGTTGGAGATTTGGCAACACTGATCGTAGACTAATTTTTGTACTGTTTATTTATCAAAACGTCTGTTCAAATGTGGCGTGTTAGTAAATATTAATATGTTGGACTGCTCTAAGTTTGAAGAAATATATTTAAGTATATTACTGTACTGTTCGTGATAAGTGAAAGTAAAATTGCTGCTAGAATTTATGGGTTTTTATTAAGTGTTTCACTGAGGTAAGTAACAATCTAACCTCATTTTTAGGGCATTTCTTGTAACTTTTAATTTTATATTTAGAATGCCACGAAGACGCTGTGTACCAACTACAACAGTACCTTACAAGAAAATCGTATGCAAACTATAACAACATTTTCTTTTCCAATGGACGAGATCCGAAAGAAAGCATGGCTTCGTGCAACAGCACGAGAACGTTGGACCCCAAGAAAAAGTGCTGTCGTGTGTGAAATACATTTTAATGGAAAAGACATTTGAAAACGTTAGAAATGAGAGCGCGGATCTGCAGAACTATTGCTGCATTACCCTTGCTTAGCTGACAATGCTGTCCCAAGCGTATTTTCAAATTTACCAACATATTTGTCGTCAAAAGCGCCTCAAGAAAGGACAAATCCTGAATGTAGAAGAAGACAAGTATTGGAAAAACATGCACAAAAAGTGAAAGTGTTTTTAAATGATGACATCAGCAGTTTTTAGAAGTTTATGGAACAGTTTACGTCACACAAATTTAGATGTTACCGAGCTAAGTTTATTATGTTCAAATAAGATTATTTACAGCAGTAGCACCATAGTTTTTTCATATATGTGGTACTCTCAATCAGCGGTGGTGTATAGAAAGTTACAAACTTTAAAATAATTACTGTTACATGTTTGTATTACTCGAGTATGTAAATAAATGTCACAATTACAGAAGCTATCTTTAGTTAATTACAGAGTAATATGATAAATAGTAAAACTGTGCTCTTTAAAGCAAAATTATTTCAAATTGGAGTATTGTAATTTAGGACCACCAGAGATGCAAGGTTGTCAAGTCTAACAGCATGGCTTGTAAGTGTAGGAGGCAGTGATTACATCCATAATAATAATCAACTTTTCGCCAGGGCTGCACAAACGATTAAAACATTCACAACGATCTGCGTGATCGCTTGACATATCCCTCGAGACCCCAGATTGAGAAACAATGATCTAAGGGATGCAAAATTATTTTTATTGAAATTATAAAATGACAAGGATGCGTTTCAAACCTATGAGCTTGAGGGAAAAAGTTTCCTGATCACAAGTGTGCTCTAGTTAACACTAGGACATTATCGCGAAGCAGATGAACCTCACCCTACTCGATTCGCACACCACTAGTTCGAGGGACTAAACAAGTGTGGTTTTGAGGATGTATTGTGGGAACGATAAGTTCGTTCGGCTATTCCATTTTTAGTGCTGCAGCTCTCGTGAAAAATACGTTTCTTCGTCTATACTTTGCATTTAGTTTTAGTTCCCTTCAAAAACTGCTCTTTGGGCAAACGCCGCAACCGAGAGTACATGGAAACTGTACCTCAAATTTGGCTATTTAAAAAAAATAATTTCAACAACTTTGATTCATACCCTCCAAAACCTCAGTTGTTGCTAAGTCAGTCGAACGTGGGAAAAATCTCAAAATCAAAATTTTGTTACCGGAATATAGGTATGCAACTAAAAAGTAGATACGTAGGAACAACTTGTGTGTTGTATCTTTTCTTCAGTGGTATACATTAGGATAACTTTTAATTGTATTTTTGACAAGTAATAATTCCTATGTTAACTCGTAAAATACACGCTCTAATCTATTGGCCTCATTTGTAACCATGGAAATGTCCTGTCTGATTAAATGGTGGCATAGAAACGAAACGCTTCTGTTAACTATTAAAATAAATTCCCTGTATAGTTAAATAATAGTCGGGCAAACGCGGGTCAATTGTTGACTGGCTACGATTAACTGCGCATGCGCAGTAGTTAAAACTGGAAACTTGAACGGTTGCTATGGCAATGACCATTAAATGACATATACTCCATTTACTTGACATGTCAGTGTCAAATTTAAAAAAAATGTCTCTACTATACCTCAAAAATAATGTGTTTTTTATTAGACTGTACAGTAATTTAATTGTTAAAATATGAAAAATAGCAGTGGTGCCAACATAATGTCAGTTTGACAGTGCAGATGTCAAGTAAATGGAGTACACCAGCGTTTCTCAAACTGGGGTCCGCGGACCCCCAGGGGTCCGCAAACGCAATCTAAGGGGTCCGCGAGTTAAGCCCGAATAGATCTATTATATATCAATAGGAATAGATAATACGGATTTATATAAAACTGAGCCAGATTTAAAAATACTTTTTTGTGCAATTATTTTTGAATCATTTCAGGCATGTTTTTCGAGCCCGTAAAGTTCGACAAACCTCGCCAAATAACTGCAAGTGCGCTACTCGATAACGAAAACATCAGTGGTTAAAATTTGGTTCAATGTTAAAACGTCACGGACTTTTGGTTACGACTGCGATTTGATTACACGTTATCACAAAAGCTTTGACGCATCTAATGTCATTTTGTACAACATATTTATGTGAACGAGCGTCCGCTACACTTGTATACATAAAATCAAAATACGGAAATCGCTTAAAAATGTAGAACCACAACTACGATTAAAACTTTCTACTTTTGAGCCAAACATTTTTAATCTTATTTCTGTAAAACACCATCCTTCACATTAACAATAAATAGTTATTATTATGTATGATTAAGAATTTACATTATATTAATATTATTATTATTGTACTCCTGTATTGATACTACATATTCTATTAATTTTGTCAGTGTTCTTGTGTTTTTACTAGCCCTACTTTAATAATAAAAATATCGAGCTTTCACATCTATAATATAATTTTCCTTAATGTGTGTCTGTGGCACAAAATAAAATCTGACGTTCCGGCTTTACAGATGTTTATATTTGTTTAGGTTTTGTTTTTCTTATCTTAGAGCTCGGCTCGGAGCTTGACCTTTCGCGTATCCTATTTCACGTGCGCGCCGCTTCAAGACTCGCAGCGCGTAGCGCGCGGTTTGCTTGTATTATTTAATTTTAGTACCTGTACCTAATGTAGCAGCAAAGTAAACTGTTTTTAAGGTCACAGAGGTATATAAGTCATAGACTATCTATGGTCGATAAAATTGTATGGGGGTCCTCGAATTTTTCTAAGCAAATCAGGGGTCCGCCGATGTCTACAGTTTAAGAAACGCTGGAGTACACTGTAAAACTTGATTGTCAAACTATTAAGCGTTAAGTAAAATGACAGGCTCTTGCATCTTTGGATATAAAAATCGGTCAGAACAAGAGTTTATTTTAAAAGCCTTCCCAAAAAAATGCAACGCAAAAATATGCGACGATAAAACTGAAATTCCACGGATGGTTCCAGAATATGTGAAGTACATTTTGATGGAAATCAATGGGGAAGGCTCGATTAGATGTAAATAAGAAATTGAGGTAACCTGTGGTTCCTACCTCATTTACCTACACTATAATTTTCAACGTTTGTAATGCAAGTTGTTTAAATAATTATCGTTCATTTCGCGGATTATGCCACCGGGCCTGTTCCAACTCAATATTCCATCTCATTCTAGGTTACTCGTCAAAAATTGATGTGGCTAAACCAGGGCACATTCCCCTCCTTTTATTTGCTTCCCTTGTAAATTTAGTTAAGGTTACTAGAGAAACATGGTTAATATTAACAATAGGAAGGAAATGTGTCCCGGATTCTGCAATTTTCCCATTGATGTGCTCAGAAAGTGCGACACAAGAAATCAGAATCGAAACTGATCCAATATCCACTGATGAAGTGATACATCTTCGGCATACCGTAAAAATTCGTACCCAAAAGTAATTGCCTATTCTTTCGCTCTTTGAGGATATTTTTGCTAAAGCTCCGAGACACGCGTATGTTTTGCAAGTAGTACAAGTGGAACAACATATCGTGAGAACGAAACTGCTCCTTTATCGGGAGAAGGTTCCTTGCTCTAATAGGACAGAGGTATGAAATTAACTACGTCGAATAAGTAAACGAATTATACTTATTTTGGTTTCTAGGATACCGCAGCAGTTATAACTGATATATACATCTCTGCAAAATAAGTTCTAAGAATCAGAACAGCTGTACTGAAAAAAGTTTAAAGCGTTAAATAAAAAATTGTAACTGTTTGAATGTTTTACTTTTCATACAGCTGTCTCGTTTTTCAATTATTATTGTATGTATGTACTATTGCGGAAAAAATATTTCGCACGGTTTGTTTGTTTTGTGTATGTATGGTTTTCACTGAATTGTCAGTTGTACAACTGACATTCTGCCATCAAACTTAAAATGCTGAATCACGTTCTAAGCGAGACTAAAAGAATCGCAAAACTAGAAGAGGGATCGTCACTGGGGGTCACTGCAACGTGTGCCCGGTCAGAGCCAGTGTATATAGGAGAGTACCGCCATTCTTTGATCCGTGAAAATGCCGCCATCGCCACCATTTTTGTTCCCATCAGGAATAACTGATTGAGTTGTGTAAAATTTTACTTGAAATTGGCAAGACTGTAAGTCTATGTCAAATTCGAGGTTAGCAGGTTATGTTTTGCGTCATTTTATGTCAAAACTGACGCAAAATCTACTTTAGAGTACTGCATCGGGTCGGGTATCCGCGGGTTACCCGCATTGCGGGTCGCGTTGCGGGTAGAATTTATATCACTTATTGCGTGCAGCGGGTCGGGTGCGGATTTTTTGAAACTACACGACGCGGGTCGGGTGGCGTGTACAACATAAATTTTGTTTGTGTATAAAAAAATATACCTAATAAATATTTGACCGCCGAAGTGTGAAAATAACTTTCTTTATTGTTTATGGGCATTATATCTGAAGCAAGTTGCTGGTAGGTATGTGCTGGTCTAATATTCGAATTTGAGGTCAAGTGCGGCTTAAAAGTGCAAAACATGCGGGGCGCGGTCGGGTGCGGGTTTGAAACGGCGGGTCGCGGGTCGTGTGCGGGTCCTATATATTGGACCCGCGCCGGTCTCTAGTTTGCCCGACTCTTATATAACTATATACAGGGTCTCTAGGTGTATGTAATTATTTATTGTTAGCGTTCGAAAACTAATTGTCGAAGTCTCTCGCTTTCTGCCCAAGTGAGGTTTTATGCGACAGATATATGCAGTTTAATTCTTTCTAAGTTAGTAAAATAGTTACACATACGACCAAACACAAACGTAGGTTATATTTTTTTGGCATTCTGAATTTATAGGCGCCGTTGAAAGTATTGATACAAGTGTAGGTAATAATTTACTTGCAGCATAATAGAATCTCATAAAAATAACCACCTCTGTGACAATCGGAAATTACAAAAATTTACAATTGTAAAGTTTGCAGGAGAGCCAACATAACAAACCGAAAAGTGCTAGTTATAATGACAATTATTTTCCGAACCCTAAACAAAGTAAATAATCACGCACATTTAGAAACACTAACCTTGCATAACCTAACCTAACCTAACCTAACCTAACCAAGATGACCAGAACTGAACTAACGTAACCTGCACTGGCCTAATCTAACCTAACCAAGCCTACTGTTTCCCCGGACTGAAAATTGTGCCAACCGATTCACGACGTTCTGTATTGCCACAACCATTAAACGGTACTACACCCTCTAGCTCTATACTGTGATAAAAGTCATAATCAATTTTGATCATGGTGATGGGATGACAAAACAAGTAGTCAACTAGCGAAAGCTTTAACGTTTATCTCGGCTGCAATTTCCTGGGTCATACTTTATATACATGTAACCATTTCTGAAAAAAATCAAAAATATGTTTCTAAACTGCGTTTTCAAAAATTTATGAACAAAAAACTACGTTTCAGCATTTTATCTGCAAAATTAAGATTCTACTTTTAAGAGACTGAGGGCAACAAAATATCAATCAATCAAGGTGATTTGTGTTTTGAATTAATTCTTGGAGATGGAATAATATACAAAATAAAATTTTACTGTAAGCACTAAAAATTTTAATACAAACTGCCTTTTATAGCTGCCAGAAAGTGCAGAAATAAACAGCGTGGTTAAATTTTAAGGGTCAAAATATTAGCTATTACCTTTTTAGTGGCATGCGAGATAAGCAGTATTAATTTCGTTCACCTGATACAAATCTTGAGGTTAAGCGTATGTGCTTATAATTTAATCATAATTTAACGTCTAATTTAATAAAAGCAAAACGATCCTGTGGTTTCACGCTCAATTTAACGTGAAATTATACATTATTCACCGCTTAACATCACTAAAACTTGGAATAACAGAAAGGATTTTTGTAATTTTATTATGTATTAATTTTTATTGCGTATGCTTATTTTGCTTCAATTTAGAAATTTACATGATTTTGTTTTTAGCACGAATTAATTTATATTTACTTTTTCAGTATCGTTTGCGTCGACACGACGTTTTACAATAAGAGCAATAGATGATGAAGGCATATAAATATGTTTTAACTTTACTTTTGCTTGGCCATTTGAGGTTTTTACGTTGTAGACCTGGCTTTTAAAACTTCTCACTTTGAGGTTATATAATCTGACACTTATGACATAATTTCTGTCACATTTGTATCATGTATAGGTACATTGTTGCCAGACAGTGCAACTCCACCAATAATGTTCGCAGTTTTTTTTTAAATAGCTTAGGGCGTTTCCTACCAGTTAATTTATTTCAGCTTATCGTATTTTGAATACTATTTACTTAAATAATTATAAATTGCCTTAATAAAAGTCAAAGGAAACATAGCCAATCAAAAGTTAAAAAATCTGGTGTAATACACGCACACAACTTCCTTTTACAGTGATCTTAAAATTAGCCAAAAATTTGATTTTAAATTTTTAAGCATTTGTCAAAAATTTTCAAAAATTACAAATTCTACAAAAACTACAAAATAGAGCGTTAGTTGAAGAGACCAATTTTCACTAGAATTTTAAGGTGAATTCAAAAATGTAATAATATACCGGGTGTTCTATTTAAACTAAAAACAAAAGAAATCCATTTTAGAAGTATTCAACTGGAAAATCACCTATCTCACATCAATACACATTAAAATTGTAATAAAAATGTAAAGTTTGAAAAAATCGAAAAAAAAAAACTGAAAAATCACAATGGTAAACACCTACTTCCGGTTATGCGATTTTCTTCAAAAGCTTGCTGTCGCATCTACATAGTACACAAAACTTATATATGATGTTTCAACGCCATATCTCTTTTCGTTTTTGAGATATTCTGTTCACAGACACACAGACAGACCAATGAAAAAATATGATTTTTGGGATGAATCCAATACTTCCTTTATTGTAAAAAGAAGTAAAAAATATGAAGTTAACGTAGGTATTGTACTATTAATTGTTACTGAAAAACCATACTACGTTTAACCAACAGATAGAGTGGAAGCCCCTCCCACAAATGGACTCTAAATTTGAATAGAATATTGCTATTGGCAAGCCGTTTGCACACAACTCAATTTAGTTGAAATTACATAATTTTTCAAATTTGTAACGTGTAAAACAATTTTGGCAATCTAGGCTGCTCCCAGTCAAATTTTCTCAAGTTTGTTAAACAAAGTATAGGACAATTTTTTAGCTGTTTGAATCTGAATTGTGAATTGGCAACTGAGCTAGATGTAAGTAAATTTAAAATTATTTCAACATCACTGCCAAACATGCCTAGATTAAGCTTAGTTTCAAAAGCTACGATTATTTCTTGCTTAGAAAACAATGCAACTATTAAGTAAATTGTACAGCATTGCGGTTTCAACAAAATTTGGGATGACATATGACAGGTTTGAATTATTCACATGACAGCCATTTAATCAACTAAAACAATAAAAATTCGTGGCCAATGGATTTAGAAATTGTCACTTTTTTGTAGCAATAGTACTGTTTTAACTAAAGCTTTTTGCACAATTATAAAAACAAGTATTGTTTAAAGTATATCCCGAGACACAATGACCTGACCTTATTTTCGAAAGGTGTTTACAAATTAATAAAAGAAAGTTTTTAATGTTCACAGAGTCTATTTATATTGCGCAGCTATTGCCATGGGTTAAAGTAAGCACTCAATTCAATTACATAACCAACTTTTTTTGTAGACAGTAATTCATACGAGTGGCTTTTATACCTTTAAATAAATACGCGTCATCCTTAATCGAGCAGCTCGTAGCTTTTATAAGGAGCCCTTTGCCACATGATTTACCTACCAATATGCTATAAAATCGCATCATCACTAATAAATACTTTTATTACCTTACAAATTACACCCTGAAAGTTCCTGGAAATTGTACTAAAATTGACACTGCTACAAAGTATACAGGAACATTTCGATCAAGTATGTAGTACCTGCATATGCCTATTAATATTTATGTCCTAATTGCAATTACGTCAATTGAAATCAGCAGTTTTAGCATGCAAGCACGCATCATTTACGTATCATGCTAATGGCTACCGTGACTGAAAGAAGTTCAAACTAATGAATTTATTTACACATTGTGCCCTTAGTGACTAAAAAAAGCATGGCATATTTTGCTTGGTTACAGCAATTGTACTGATTTCACATCAGATTTTAGATATCAAGCTGTTTATTTATAGATTCTAAAATAGCTTTGCTACAATCTCTATCTTGATAGTACTTGTAAATCGCAAATCATGCTGTTTTTGTTTTATAAACATGGAGTAGTGGTATTAAACGCTCTCGAAGTATAATGATAACATAGTATAATGTGTTTATCAAGGCAAAGTTGTAGAATGATTTTACATTATTTATAGGTCATAATACGGATAACGCATTGAAAGGATAAAGCTACGTTTACAAATATATGTAAAGTGTATTTAAATACCAAAATACCTACTCGAGCAAAATCAAATGTAGTATACGCAGCATTCCCTTTTATTGTGAACACATCTGACCAAACTAAACCTATTCCAACTTAACCCAACCTAAACATATCAATTTCTGTTGAGGCATCATAGCTACATATTTAATTCTCATTCTCATATATACAGGGTGCATATGCATACCACCACGCATATTTTAAAGTGCATATTAAGGTTTGTCTGCACATATGCATGTGTGTATATTTTGTATATTTTTGAATTTTTATGCATATAAATAAATTTTAGTATATATTTTTAATGGTTTCTTCAGAAACTCTAAAAGAAATTATGGTTTCTGAGTATTGTTATTAATGGAACAGATTCGAGTTTCCGAAATTGGCCACCCTTTATTTGATTCCGGATGATATTTAGTAGTACTAGTACCCAATGGCAATCTATTATAAGTCATGAGTTGCAGTTGAAAACTCTGGTTGCTAATGCATTAGTAGTATAGTTAGTGAGAATATATGTAGCAGATGTTTGCCCTACAGATTCTTTTTGACCTAGGAGAAATCTTCAATAGAACCTCAACGACTTCTGCCATGGGGGAAGGTCAAATTTTTACCAAGTAAAACTCTCCCTAACCTTAGTATAGCATCTATTCCCTTCCTTTCTGGACCTGAGCTCGTAGCCTAGCTCTCTATTCTACTCTCTCGGCCTCCTCTTTCGTTCCCACTCTATTGTCTATGATTTTCTTAATTATCTTTCAACTTTCTTCACTGTTCAGTTTATCTTCCATTAAATTTTCCATTTCCAATCTTTTTTCCTAATTTCTCTCTGCTTCTCTCCTCTCTTCCGCCCGTCTTCCACAAACCATAATACATACGCACATCACTTTCTCGAATTCATAATCTCTCCAAATAGTCTTAATCTCCCCAAATAGTCTCCAAAGCATCCTGACCTCGAAGAGCTGTGTCAGGTGGTATCCCACTTTCCATATTTTGTGCTTCCAAATTCCGAATATTTTATCTGCCGTTCATCTTTCCTCGCATTTCAGTTCCTGGTGTTTCTCTCTTCGATCAGTATTTCAATTTTTATAGCTTCTACTGCCTCGGTTTATTTTGTTCTATATGCACTTGTTTTTTTTTCTTATATCTCACCGGATTTGTGCAGCATACAATATAATTGAATTTAACAACCTCCCTTTATAGTTGACCCGTCCATACTAAGCTTTAGTCTTCATAAGTACCATCCTCACGTGTTCCTCCATATCATAGTTCCATTTGTAACCAAACCCAAAGCATTTTATGTTTTCTTTCGATTATTTCTGTATCTTCAACTGATACGCTCACGTTCTTCAATTTTCTTCCTACATACAATACACCCCTTTCCGTCTTCTGTGATGTTTCAAGTTTTTATTTCTTATGTCTCTCTCCACCTAGAAACACAATAGCATTGTTGGCTTTTATCATCAAAACCTAGATGTTTGTGTCCTTTAAGACCAATGTCGTCATCTGCAAAACAAATTATTTCTACGTCCTCCGGCATTTTGATTTTAATAACGCTATTGTAATATATGCTCCATAGTTTGGGACCTAGTACAGACACATGGAAAACTCCACACAAACTTTCATCAAAATAGCTCGCAATAGGGTTGTACCGCCATATACTCTAACTCCCCTAATATTACTCCCCATGGAGCACTGTTTTAAGCGTTTTTTAAAATCGAAGGCAATTAACAATACATCGTCTCTGTTATCCCAGCAGACTATTCTTGTTTTCCCCCAAACACAACAATTTCTGTTCTTGAACCAACGGGGTGTATATAAACATGTATATTTTAAGATCAGTGCATATTTTGATTTCTGCAACATAACTCACCTCACCCTAACCTAAACTGCACAGTTTTTGTTGTTGGATCACAATACACACTTTCTTGTACGCCGTGCGTACAATCGTGCGTAAAAAAGCAAGTAGCTATCCCGATTCTCTCAGAGCTCAGATGCCTTCCGTTCAGCCCGATTTAGATCTTCGAGGTAAGGTGCACGTGGTCATTTGAGCCTGCTTTCTTATATTGCTGAATTGGTTTAACGTTTCGGGGGTTTTCTAGCTGTTTTCGATCATGTTCTGTTCAATCCGGTTAAGAATGCTCCCGTACCAAGCTGTCTTGTTTTGACCCCGCCATGATTGCCGAACTGTTTCTTTGGGTACCGACCATGTTCCCGTCACGAGATGTGCGAGCTGTTTGATTATATCCTGTCCCGTATCGTACATGTGCTGTCAGAGATCAGTCTGCTGCTTTCGTAAGACGAGGCGACCATGACCGCAATTTCGACATGGGCTTTTGCCGAGTGCCCAGAACTAGTAATCTGTCTAGGAAATAGTTCGTTGTTGCTGTCGCCAGGAGGGAGTAATTCGTCCAGGGAATTCTGTATTGCACGTAGCCATGTCTTTGATGTTATTGTTGTGCGGAATGCCAGTAGCTCCGATAAAACCGTTCAGGATCCCTCGGATTTCATCTTGTTGTGTGATTGTTTGAAGTTTGTTCCTTTGCATCTTATGTTGTATTGATGAGTTTCCTCTCAGGCCTTGTTTAACTTGCTTTAGTAATGTCATTCACTGTAAACTTTAATAATCTATGTAATTTGTTCATTTAAAGCAATTACTATTGCACCCGGCGTACTTAATGTTTATATCCAAGTTCCATATTATTAACTATTATACATTTTACAATGATTATGTGTGTTTTCTTTAGTGCAAACAGTAATGACCTGGTTGAGATATTTATTACATTTCAAATTATGGTGGTTTTAGTTAAGCTTCGAGTTTATGAGTTATGAGCATATTTGTTTCATAAAGACTCATTGGCGCCCCTTTTGTATTGACGAATTAATGTAACCCTTTTGTAAAAAAAATGCGGCTGTCTTCATTGTTTAGTTAGCCCGCAAACGTGCCCATGTAGTCATGATGGTTGGATTTTGGCTTTATATTTGGTGTGCCTTGATGTCAATTTAACGTATTTGTCATTTACCAGAGGAGACAACGATTTGTCCGTACCCTGATAAAGGACAAATATGTCAAATTGACATCAAGGCACCCTAGTATCAGTATAATGTATTACGGTTTTTGTGGACCTATACATGTGAATATCTTGAAATATATAAATAACTATTTCGATATCAAAAAATGTATCTGAGGTATTAATAAAAAGTAGGTGTGACGTGGAACTGATTATGTTGTTCGTTTTATTGACTTATTCTCCGCAATAATTGCTGATAATAAAAATTGTTCAAATTGCAACTGTAGATTGTTTCGGTTGCGCATAAATAATAAATATAGGCGAAGAGGTCGCTGAACGTCCGCTCAGCGGACACGTCGCGGGGACGGTTTTCGATGCAAATAACATGATATTATGAGAGAAGACGACACAGTAAGAAGAGGAAGAGTGGTGTATGGGTTGAAAGTACATAAAATAAGAAAATATGTACATAATCGATATAATCACATAGATGATGAAAATAAATGAAAGGGAAAACATTTAGATATAAAAGAAGAAGATAAAACAAGACGTTTACAATTGATGAAGAAGCCATTTCACGTTTCAGAGCACAACAATGGCGAATGATAATGACGATCATAAAGAAACAGAAAATATGCTAATGACAGCGAATGCACAGTACAGAAGAGAAGTGCATGTTTCAACAAAAACGGCATGATAAAGTCTGTGAGAGAGGAACGTCCTTAAAAGAATTTATAGTTGAAACTGTAACCGAGAAATACGAATATGCCGGTAAAGATGCATAATTATAGTAAGACACGCATAATAACAAGTATAAGAAACGTTTAGTATATGCGAAATGGGAGAATAAAGCGAATACTGCTAGAACCACCCATGAAACGAAGATGTAGAGGAAGACCAAAAACATTTTCAGTGTAGAAATTGGAGACAATAAATTGGAAAGCAAAAACATGAACCAAAAACGAAAGAAGTAGATAGTAAATTACTTTTTCCTCATCGGTGTTGTTATAGACTATTAACCAAATTAATTTTAGTATCGTTAAGAGCTACATTACCGCACTCTTTTTATATCAAAAATACAATGTACCCGAGTTTATTGATGAAGATAAAATATTGAACAATACACGTTTGGTTATGGCACTTAACGAGACTCGTTTCGTTAAGATGCTCAAATCAAACTCGTATCGTTAATATCTATAACGGGGCAATTACAAGGCCAGAAAAATAAAGTCGAGAAAAGGTAATCGATAACATGGACATAATAAGATCGTAACTACAGTATTGGAGAAACAATAGTGGATCATTGCAAGGGCTAATCTTCAGTTTTCTATTATACGAATACATAAAAATGTATTGTAGATGAATTATTTATAACCAGAACGTGTTACTATTATAACTAACTACGGCACCAATACGAATAACATGCTATAATAAAAAACTAAAATAAAAGTGATCAGTGTGTGCCATAAATTGAAAAAGCTCTGTAACACAAGATATTTCTGGCCAAACATATACCTACTAATGAAGTTCATCTAGCTAGTTCAGCGTAATATGCAGTTCTAGTGGAAGAAGTTCAACGGCTGCATATTGATGAAGCTAACTTGTGAACAGTTAATAGGAGACAGGCTGCGTAGATTCCTATCAACTTCCATTCATGGCTTAGTGTGCCGTAGGTCGTTAACCTGACAACACAGTTCGGCATTCCAGATTCCTGCTGAAAGTTACATTTTTGTTGGCTTTAAACAAGTTCCAAGTTGGTCTTCCGAACTGGATTCAAAGCACTATCGGTGGGTTTTACTAACAACACACAGTGCGTGAGATGCAGCAAAAACAAGACAACTAAAGCAGGACACATGGTGACTTGGCTACTTGCCTGTGTAACCCCAACCTTGTTCGCTTTGCAGCAAATAAATCCCAACACTGTGCCATTTTCAATAACCTCGAAACAAAGATAAACTTTAGCATATGTTATCGGTTATTTTTGTTGTAATGAGAAGAGTTTAGTTGCTATTTGCGCTGATATAGGTTTGCAAGTTGAAATGATGACTACATGACTTTTGGTGACCTTATCTCTTCCAGCATTCAAAACTTTACCAAATTATTGGGCCAATCCATTGCCATGGAAAATTATAATGTTATCGACTGCTTGAATATTCTGGGAACGTTGTTTATTTTCGTGCGCAATGTTCGGACGATGAGTAATATTTGTAATGAAGTTTGTGAGGTACAATAAATAAACTGGTTGACCACCACATATGGTACGCCCTCAACATTTTACGAATAAAACTGAAATTTGGAATTTATTAATAACAAATAAATATATAAAAACGAAAATATATTTTATCATGTAAACACGAAACCATGACATAAATTCCTTAAAAATACATTTTCGATAGGGGGCTACAGTGTAACCGTAAAACGCGGCAAAGCAGGATCTAAATAACAAAAAAAAGATAAAAATTCAAAAAGGGGGAGAATGGCCCTTAATTGATTTTTTAATAGCAGCCGCTGTTTTTTACTTCTCTCGTCTGAAAGACAAAGGAAGTATTGTAATCACGAACAAAATCACCTTCAGACATTTCTTCAGATCTTCACGTTTCAAGGTCCCTAGATGACTAAAAAGAGGTTTTCTTAATTCCGTCTGTCTGTCTGTTGGCAGTATAGCTCAAAAACTATATGTCGGAGGAAGACGATATTTTGCATACATATTATATATCTCCCTCGCATGAAACCGGTACAATTTCATACAAATATGTGTATACAGACTACAGAGTGAACACCTTAAAAAATAAAATTTTGTTTATTTTTAGGTTAATTTTGGAATAGAAGGGAGTAATAACTTTCACATAGGTCAGGCAGGTTTTACATTTGTCGAAAATAAGACTCAACCGATACAGGATAATTCCACAAAAGAGTAAAAATGTTTCAACAATAAGCCCGTTCTGTTAAAGAGAGACGCGCGCCGCTCTTATTTCTATAAGGCTTGATGGCGCAAAATTAATATTTTCAAAATTTAATGTTCATTCATTATCAAATTTTCAAATTCTATTCATTTTTTAGCAGTAAACCAATAATTTTATTTTCAGTGGTTAGACCGATAACCACTGTTAAAAATAATGTAAAAGAAGAAAGAGGTTCTCATGACAAAAATGAATACTGATATTTACAAAAAATAAAAATTTTATGATTCACATAGTAAGCTACAACAACTACACGATTTCAATGCCACAATCTGCTTCAATGTATTTGACAGTCATCTCACAGCCTACTTTTCAAAATCTTGATTTGGTGTTCATTTAACGGACAAACTTAAAATTTTGAAACAAGGCTTCAGGCAAATACTATGATTATAGTTCCAAACAATGAAAGTTTTGGATTTTCCAAGAAAGCTAATCGACTTAGTAAAAATGGCATTAGAAGCGACGTGGTAAAGTCTGGTAAAAGATGGAAGGAACAAAATCTTAGTGTCGGACGGGTGAGAGAGTCAAGTCGAGACCCCTTTCACAAGACTCCTTTATTCAGGGAAACATTTTGGGAGCCGGTAGCGCAAAATCAACAGAATACAGAAATAATCAGATAAATAAAATAAGCACTATCGAATCAACTTAATGTTAAAAGTCAAAATACACTTATAGACACTCACACACCTAAGCCTTAGCAGTGAGGATTTCTCCCAAAATGCTCTCACAATTGACAGTTTTGTGCGATTCGCCGGTGTCCGACTCCCCTTGAGCTTTAACAGTAAAGATCTATCCCTAGGTGCTCTCATTGGACGTATGTTGACCGTTTTGCCGGTAGAAGGCTTTAAGAAAGTGCTTTTCAACAGTTACAAGCGAGCGGTTGGCGTGGCGCCCAACTCTTGGCTTGAGGTGGAAATGCAGATATGCGGAGTACATGCGTGTTGTGTAATAGCCTGCAGCCGTACATTACTACAACAAGAATTTAAAGCAACAAAATACCTTCGACAGGGAGATATGATGTCAACCACTTTATTTAATATAGCGTTAGAAGTTGGCAATTATTTCTAAAACAAGGGATGAGTTAAAGAGTAGTGATCGGCCGATACGGATTTTTTTTGCCGATACCGATAATCGGCCGATACCGATATTTTAGTTGCCGATACCGATATAATATCGGTATCGGCACTACATTTTTAAAAGGTCTGTAATTATTTAATACACGTTGATATAAGTAAAAATTGTCAACTCCGCATCGATGCGGACGTGACATGAACCAATTACGGTAATTCCCCGACAGTGTCATGGTGATTACCCGTTTTACAGAAAGTGTATTGTTTCATTGTTTGCGCCAGTGCACAGTGCTGCTGCAGTTGCTGCTCAGATAACGATTGTGTCGTGCGGTATTATAATCTTTTAGGATTCAAATAAAAATACGATGGGAGAAAATAGCGAAAATAAGTTTTTACATACAAATAATTAATAAAATGGTTGATCTTAAATTTGCCGATATACATCGGCAAAATTTCGCCGATACCGATTATCGGCAAAATTTGCCGATATTGCCGATACACCGATATTTATATCGGTACCGATATTTATATCGGTATCGGCCGATCACTATTAAAGAGCACCTTTAAGAAAACTGAAACGGAAAAATGCGGTTTGGAAGAAACTGCAAAATGCCCTGTAACGACATATAAGAGCACTACATTTCTCACATAAATGCCAAAATGATAGGTACAAATCATCCATTCGGTGAAACGAAAAAAAATGTTAGGGGTGATAAAAATAAATATATATCTCGAGTGGTAAAGATACGAGTCTATATGGTAGAGAAATGTAGACCCTAAACCTAGTAAATAGGAAAACTAAATATAAGTGCCATATCAACAACGCCAGAACCATTCTCAAGAAAATGCACCCACTTCTAAGCTGTCGAGATCTCAGTCTGTATTTGAGAAAGGGAATTGTGGGGTGCTATGTCTTTCCCCTCTACTATAGGGCATCCAAGCATCTTAACATATGCAGAGAAAAAAGAGTACAAGCCTTCGAGATGTGGACCTACCGTCGTCTATTTAGAATCTCGTGGGTGGATCACGTCACCAACGCGAAGTTCTTCAAAGAATGCGTTGCTCGAATTGGGTCCCGTCATGACGAGTATGTACAGCTACCGCCTCCTACAACTTTTCATCCAAGGAAAGAAGAAGGGAAGAAGAGGACCCGGTCGGAGAAGAATCTCCTGGCTCGGGAACCTGAGGAAGTGGTGCGCACTGCGCAGTCATCTCCGCAGAGCTCTTTCAAATCGTTGCTAATGTTTGCATAACCATGCTAATAGCCAACATGCGAACAAGGCAGTTGAAGAAGAAATGGAAACGCATGAGATATAGAGAGATTGAAGAAATGTAAAAAGTGTAGATACGAGATGAAAACAGGGATGACTCTGATGGTAGAGCACTTGAGAAGTTTGACTGACAGAAGAACTCCAAAAACTCTACAAGACATAACCGCAAGAGGACGTCCCCAAATCTGCTTCAGAGATGTTAAAGACCAGGAAGAACTAAAAGTTAAAAACAGAAAAGCTTAGCAGCGAGAATAAAGAAATAGAAGAAAGTTACTTAAGCTTCTAGTACTGAGGTTAAATGTATAAATGTAATTAATTTTAGATTCAATTACAATTCGTAAGACTGTAAAGAGGTACACGACTACACTTATTCCCTCCCTAGGTCCTGGAAAATTCCTTTGTCCGTTTCTATCTCCTTACTTCTAACCCCGCCCCAATTCCCTTAAGTTTACCACTTATGCACACATCCTTGTTATCGCTTCGAACAGTACAACCCGTAGCAAAACTTCGTTATTATTTTGGTGCAAGCGCAGTTTACTCATAATTTTTTAACACAAAACAGTGAACGGTCCAAATTGGACACGTGAAAATCTAGACAAGTGTATTTTTCCCTAGTAATTAATCTCGAATTTAAATTTTTGTTTTGGAAAACCTACTACACAGTTGTGGTCACAAACACAGTTGCACCAATAAATATTAAAATTGAGACATTATTGTGCCCTAATTAGAGTGTAATCATTGATAACAAAACTAAAAATATTGGACATATTTTGCGTTTATACTAGTTTTGCCAATATGTCATTGGTAATCAATCAAGTTGTAGGTCTTCAAAGCTAAAAAAACGCTTTGGCTAAAGCCTAGGACAATTCAAAAACATATGTTTATCCCAGCTTGTGGAAACGTTTGTGAAGCAATCAACAAACATGTTTTAATAATATACGAGCTCTAGACCGCGATAAAAACAAAAACTTCATTACTAAAATTACATTTAAACGTCGACTATTATCTGAAGTGGGATTACTGCGTTAGCAGAATTTTAATTATAGTTAAGAAAGTGGAAGATAAAGTTAAGCATTTTGTTTGCTTCAACCAAATATAACAAGAAATTAAACAAACAAATATTTGATATGATAATCAACAAGTTGCAGTATTAATTATAACAAATATTTCCAAAATCTGGCTATTCATTACTCCTCACGTCCTCGCCAAGGACATGCTTTCTACAATTCTAATCCTACGACAGAGACCTTGTTTGAAAGCCAAACCGGTTAGGTTAATTTAGAAAACAACAATTAAGTAGAATATACATCAGAATATTTATTTGCAAGATCAACCATTAGAATTTTAGTTTCAAATTTCCCCAGCTTGTTCGGTGAGGGGTCAACAAGAGACAAATCAGTGTTTACAAGCTTCTTATGAAACAGCAGCCGATAAGATAAGAATATTTGTTTCTTTGTGGCTTTACTGACGATGTATTTGCCAAGATATGGTTATCCTATTTGACGCCTCTCCAAAAATGGACCTAGAGAACTGCCAAGTTGCATTATTTTTATGTAGATAACACTGGATAATAGTAAACTATTTTTAAAACCTTGTGGGCAGATCCTATTGGGTGTAAATATTCAGATTGATAATTTTTGTGATAAACATAAACATATATGTACAAGTGTACATACAGCTATGGGCAAAAATAATCCATCACTTGAAGACGAAGAGATACAAGAAGACAAATGCTCTCATTGGTCAGTTTTGCTGATCACTATTACACAATGCCATAGCCACATCAAATAATACAAGGGTTACAGCGCAATTATTAATAAAGAAGCCTTACAAAATTGCTTTCTTGCACGTAAGGTCATACGTGACTGTTTCTCATGCTATCATTAATCAGTAGCGACGATGAAAATTTAATTAACGCTTTTTGAATTACATAACCTGGGAGGTAAGGCTTAAAAGTGGTTATACAAGCACTAAAATGGCAGGCCAACACAGTTTTGTATTTGCCATGCATTTCGCAACGTGGAAATAATTAGAAAATCTAAACTGCGTATATCTGATCTTCAGTCCTAAATGCGGTATAATTTTTCATAAAATGGCCCCAATGTGGTTGGAATTTAAAAGATATCATTTAATAGTAATCCACTTTGCAGCTGGTTGCAGTGTCAGATAACATGAAAAACACAATAACAATATATTTAAATAACAACAGCACATCACGTAAATAAAAAATCCAGATTCTCGTACTTTAGAACATTGTTTACTCGCATCTACGTAGCATGTAACTCGCTGAACAATTTCAAAACATTCCCGTTTTTCTATATTTTTATTGGTAAAAAAAGTAAAAAAGATTGCCCCCAAGAAAATATTTAGAGGAATAGTTTTGTTTTTCATTATTTTACAATCTCAAAAGATCAGGGTGCTATTATTAAATTCAGCAGTATCAATAGATTCGCAACACTGTACCTTATCATCTTTAGATTAAAAAGTATTGCATTCGTGTAGTTGACTTGTGAAGCGCGATAAAGGTCTTCGTGACATGTTTCTGCTAAGTGACCCAATTAAAACTGATAATGTTGTACACGACACGGTTTTGCTATTTCCAATACTGACAATTAGCGCGATTGCAAACAGAACTAGTCGCCGCAGTAGAGTTGCTCAAAGTGGATAATTGCTTTACTAGCGATGCAAATTATTAAAAACAGGGAGAATATCGTTGTTGTAGAATAGGCTTTCCCAATGTATTTACATCTAGAAGGCTTATACAAATCTCTGGTGAAGCAAAAGAACTCCTCGAAGAACTGTTAATAACATTTTATCACAACTTACCTAGCGAAACAATATAAAAAAACAAATATCCAAATTGACTATTAAATACATGAAATTGATCACATATTAATAAAAGAAGGGAAACTATAGATGCCAGAACATATAGAAAACCCACAGCAGACATAGACTGGTAAAAATACGAACACAAAAAAAAATGTGACAAAAGGAAGTAGCATAAAGCAATAAAAACAGAATGTATCTAACCTAAAACCAGATGAGGGGAAGAGTAGATATGACGACAGGATGATACAAGAAAGAAATAAACAACGTTAAAAGGCAAAAGGGTTCAGCAAATAATACGATACTACAGCAGCAAAAAACCATAAAAATGGCGTTACCAAGAATGTGAAGAGGCAAGAAATAAAAAAAATTAAAAAATTAGTACGTGTATATAGTACAAAGTAAGGGGGCAAGAATGGACCCTTGTGGCACACCAGTAGGTACTAATCTGTACGCTGACGATCCACATGGCAATTTCACACTCTGTATCCTGTTAGACAAATAACTTTGAATAAAAGCGACCGCAGTATGATGAAGACCTATGTATTTTAAAATAGCCAGTAAAATATCATGATTAATGGTATCAAAAGCTTTGCTAAAATCTAAAAGTGTTAAAACCGATATTTTATTTTGATCACCAGCTTTCATTAAGTCCTCAGTGACGCTCCATAAAGCAGTAGCACAGATATGACTAGCTCTAAAACCAGATTGATTTATAGGTAAGATGTTCATTTAGATAAGATCGTAACTGTGAATTTATTACTTTTTCTAAGATTTTTGAAAAGGCATGGAGAATACTAATTGGTCGCAGGTCTTTGTATTCATTTGGAGCAGATATCTTTGGAATAGGTACAACCACAGCTTGTTTCCACACCTTTGGAAACTTGTTAGAAGATAAAGAACAATTAATAATGTGCGTTAAGTAAGGTAAAATCATTGGACAAAATTTTTTTTTAATGTTGATGCTCATTCCATCCCAGCCACAAGCGTTACTTTTTATTTCGCTGAGAAACTTCGCAATTGTATGGGTGTCTACAGCAAGAAATTTAAAATTAAAATGGTACTATTTATCCTTATAGTAATTACAGATTTCTGCGTAGTCACCACTAACGCTAGGTATATTATCTGTGTAAGACCCAAAAGCTCAAGCATATCCTTATAATCTGGGATACGGAAAGTTCGTTCCCCACATTTCGTTCCCCACATTTCGTACCCCACATTTCGTTCCGGGGATATTTCGTCTCCCCACATCGTACCCGGAAACTTCGTTCCTGAGCGAGCTCAATTTGTTTCCTAGATTACAAGGTGTTGAAAAACGAGTGCAGCGATCGGAATACAGTTAGAAAATTAAAGATATTTTAATTAATTTATATTATAATAACAAAATAAATTGCATTTATTAAAAATGACGGTTTAATCTAAGTACGTATCTTCCTGATATTTTTTATAGGGCCGTAATTTCTCATTCTGAACAACTTTTCTTTGTAATATTTTGCCGTATCATGAACAAAAATGGTAGTTTACCTGAAAAGAAAATATTTTTTGCTTAACTGTCAATGCCGACTTGTTTTTGAAAAACTGAAAATTTTCTTATAATTCTCTACAAACCAAGCAGAAATTATAATTCCTATAACATTTTTATGTAAAACCAAAGAGCATATGCTCTTTGGTAAAACCAAAAATAAAATTTAGTTCCCTCTTGTAGACTCAATCCGGGGACATACTGTATATAGTTCTTATCAGTTTATTATACCATAAAATGTACAGTGACGCCTATAATTGGCCTAACGGCTGTTGGCGGAGTACAGAATAAAATAAAATAAAAAAAAATTAGAATAAATAAATTAATTAAAATATCTTTCATTTTCCAACTGCAGTCCGATCGCTGTACTCGTTTTTCAACACCGTGTAATCTAGGAGACAAATTGAGCTCGCTCGGGAACGAAGTTTCCGGGTAAGAGATGTGGGGAGACGAAATATCCCCGGAACGAAATGTGGGGTACGAAATGTGGGGAACGAAATGTGGGGAACGAACTTTCCGCAAACCTTATAATATATGGTATCAGGTGAATGAGGTTCAAGTAAATTTATATTTAGATCGCCAAGCCATACAAGTATGTGTGACGAAAATGTAGAAGAACAAAACAAAAATCCAAACAAAGATAGCGAGTCTAAATTCGTACAGGAGGGGCCAATAGAGTAACCACACTACCAATAAACTAAAGAGGACATTAAAAATTGAAGAACAGCAAAGCGGCAGGTACAGCACAGCAGAGCTACTGAAACATCAAAGCGAATGGCCATAGGCGTAACTTGGGAGGGGCAAGGGGGGGGGGCCGTGGCCGCCCCAAAATTTTGATTTTAAAGTGCAAGTGCAGCATTTTTTTGCAATTTAGGTTTAAAAATTTTGTGAAGTCTTGATTTTGTAGCCCCCCCCCCCCCCACCCCCCAAAGTGATGCCCCCAAGTTACGCTCATGCGGAATGGCTATACAAATATGGTAAATGAAAAAATACCACAACACTGGATTAGAGCAATAATAATACCCAAAATAAAAACGAAAGCGGAAAATATACAGTAACTACAGACACCTTTGAAGTTAACATGGAAATAAAGCAAGCAGACTATCTATCACTTCTGTTGTTCAATTTTACGCTTGAGACAATCATACGAAACGGCGTGACAAAGAAAACAACTAATAGGATAACAAAACAATGTTTACCATACGCAGATAGTATAGTCATAATAAGCACGACATTAGAAGAATCGTTCAAGAAAATATAGAAAGAAGCAGACATTATACTTTATGGTGAATGAAGATCAGACAAAACATATGAACACCAGAACAACAGGGGAGGGGAAGAGAACACCAGAAATTAAAAATGAAAAATGTAGATTTGAAACGTCACAGCGGCTAAACTACTTAAAATTAACCATTAGAAACATAGAAGAAAGCAAAAGAGTAGATAGAAAACAGTATACCGGCAAGCGGGGCAAATAGAATCAGACTCGTTATACCATATGCAATGGAAACAAGAACACTGACTCGAAAAGATGAAGAAGAATTGGAATGGTTTAATAGAAGGCTATTAAAGGTGAGAATATAGTGAAAATGGTAAAACAAAGAAGAATACAATGGTTGGGGGACATAACCAAATGCGAAACGCCCAGAACAATCGAGAAAATAACGGAATAGAAACAGAGAGAAGAATAAGAGTGAGATCAAGAAGCAGATGATTCGATAATGTAACAAATGGCCTAACAAGAATGAAAGTTACGAAAAAAAAATTGGAATACGTTGAAACAACTAGTGAAAACAGCCAAATCGCTGTAATTATGTAATTTAGCAAGAAGAGGCCGATCTACTTCATGAAACAGATTGAAACATTTTCTCGGAAGGCTTGAGGAAGAGGAAAAATACATTAAATGCTCACCAATACATACATATTCGGGCAATGGGTACTATAAAATTCACGAATACGAAAAATATCAAGAGCTAGGCCAAACATATTTTATATCAACAGACGCCTGATTCACCAAACAATAATTTAAATTTTATCATATGATTACAAAACTACTGAATAGTTAAGAAAGTTGATTGTGCTTTTATTTCATTAACACTTGGCCATAGAGAAGATTTTTCCTCATAAAACGACTAAAAATGATAATTTCAAAAACATTCTATTAATCGTTATACATACGTTAACAGTTACACCCGGAGAGCGTGGGGATTCATAAAGTACAACGCTCCGAAAGCAAAGGTGAGATAAGACTGTCGAAACCGTCAAATGATTTCTAATAGAATAGAAATTACAGGTTAAAGGTCGACGCCATTTCGTCAGCGTCCAATTGGCCTATACGTCTATACACATAAGCTACAAGGAAACTGTTTAAGAAGCAATCATTTCTTGGGTCGAACATAACAACATAGTATTCGTTTTCACACAAAATAGTAATCCAATTGCGTAAAGCTAGTCTTTAGTCACGAGTGGGGCAGAGTTAAAACGCGAGTGAGCGAGTTACTAAATATGCTTTACGCATGTGTATCGTACAATATTTTATCTACGATAGAATCTAGAAAACACGGTTAATATTTAAATGTAAATTAGGATTACTGGCTATCGGTCGTGATTTTGAATGGTTAAAAATTTTAAAACACGTTGCTACTGACGACGTAAACTAATGAAAACATGTTATTAAACAGTCGTTTTACAAACTTAAAATTGCCAACTAAAAGACAATTTTACACACTGTCGTAGATAAACGTTTAACTGACAAAATTATCAAATCACAAGTTTCGATCCAGAATTACGATTGCCATTTCATACACATTTTAATTATTTTTATAGTGACCCGATGCATTGGAATAGGAATATTATCTGCGATTACATAATTTTGACTGTTTAGTATGCCCTATTAGACGTCTCTATATAAGCTAATAAGAAGCTGCTTTAGAAATTTGATGAGTTTTCATCCAGCACAAACTATTCAACATTCAAATATCGCAACCTTGCTAAAAGCATAGGTTTAAAAAAAAATACAAGGAAAACCATGTATTTATTTATTACCAGTCGTCATCTGTATCGAAAAATAATTGTTTTCTTTTCAATTTTCTTTAATGAGATTCAGTTTCGTCTAAAAATCGGCAAAATGAGAATACAACTCATTAAAACACGATTTCAACGTTGCCCTAGAAAGATTAAAAAATGTAATTTAAGCCTGTCTTAAAAGCCGTTTTAATGTGATAAATTATGTTGGCAAACTTTGAACCCGTTTAAGCGATAAACGAGATTAATATAAATTTATTCTGTGTATCTCATACTCCAACGAGATGGAAACTCTTTTCCTACAAAACTGAAAGACCCTTTTAACCAAAAACCAACTCGTATAAATGCGATTTAACCAACTCGTATAAATGATTTAGACGATTTCACTTGTTTAAACAAAGTTTTCAAAAAAGTTACTTACCAACATTTCATAGTGTAAATTAGACCAAAACAGTTTCCACGACATAAAAGTCAGTTTTAAGTGTTATTTCTAAGAGATCACAGGTATCATGCGATTTTAACAAGGTAATAGTTGGTTTGCCGAGATTTTTTAACGAGATTTGAAATCTTGTTAGATATATGTAAAAATGTCTACCCATATTATAGACGGGTTAAGGATCCTATAAACAATATAAAAAACGCGACATAATCCTTCGACTGTTAACGAGATTCAATGTAATTTTAACGAAACTAAATGTAAACTTAACAAAATTAACAGTGACATCAAAGAGATTTATATAATGTAGTTAAACCAAGCCAAATCTCGTCTCAAGATGAGAGATTCAAAATCATTTTAACGAGACTGAAAGCATTTAAACAAACATTAAAAACACAAAACATTAAGGAGGTTAGTTCAACCATATTTTACATTAATTTAAGTTTTTAATTTTACAGTTAAATAACATTGTCCACACAAGAGTAATAAACCTTTTGAGGAAGACTTTCATCGTAATTCAATGCAATTTTAACGATTTTTTAACGAGATCAAAGCATAATTTAACTAAACTGAAAATAATTTTAATATCACGAAATGCCTTTAAGCAAATTTAGTTTTCACAATCTAAATGTTGGTGAAATTATATATTTCACATAGTCATTTTATTAATATAAAGTTGTGCAAACGAAACTAGTTATATGTTCGGTTAAAGAGCCTGAATGCAATTTTAATGAGATTATAACATTAAACACAATTTTAAAAGGATGAAAAGCTACATAAAGGGTTAATAGCGTGCAATCAGAATTTAAAATCGTTTAAACGAGATTTAAAATCGTTTAAACGAGATTTAAAACATTTAAACGAGATTTTAAATATTTTAGCAATACTGAAAATCGTTTAAACATGATTCAAAATATTTTAACGATATTAAAAATCGTTTAAATATATTTTAACCATATTTACAATGGTTTAAACTAGTTTTAAAATCTTGAAATGATTATGAAAATCTTTATTTTAGATATTTTAACGATATTGAAAATAGTTTAAACAAGATTTAAAATATTTTAACAACATTTAAACATCTTAAAACCGTGTAAGCGTTGTTTAACATCGTTTAGACTACATTAATAATCCATTAAAAAATACCGAGACAGAATTGAAGGTCACTTAACAATCTGAATGCCGGTGAAGCAATTATTATGCATTAATATTAGAATTCATCAGATCAAAACCGTTATGACAAGGTTTCAACTTCCTTAAAGTCATTTTAGCTAGAAGTAAACTCTTGCCCATATTAGAGACGAGTTAGAGATCCTATCTATGAACGACATACATACTAAATTACCGTTTTAACGATATCACAGTTGTCTAAACATCATTAATTGTTTCATAGAGTTCAAAAGTATTCGTAACAAGCTAAAAGTCGTTTCGATAAAATTTAAATTAACGAGATCGTATATTATTATTTCTTATTTAGTCTCGATAAAAGTCGTTCTGGCGAGATGAAGTCTTTCTTAACATCATAAAAAGTCGTTTTTAGCGAAATTGCGAGTCGTATACATTTTGCAGCTGCTATAAGAGTTTAAGACTTCTTTAAAAAAATACATAAACGAGATTGAATCTAGAGTTAAAGCCGTTAACGATATGAAAGTCATTTAATTGAACCTTATTGGTTTAAACGTTAGCTATGCAGCTATTAAATAATGCTTTCATAGGCGATACAGAGCGAACTTTAAATAAATGTAATTCAAACTATTCAATTGCATTCATACGAAACACTACGAAAACAGAGCCGGCGATTTTGACAAAGGTCACTGGGTATAGCAGAATATCGATGGCATTGATTTGAGCAGTTTTCAGAACAGAACCGTTATGTATAAATCTGCCATTGCTGCTACAGAAAGATTTTGCACAAATTTTAATGTTTAGCAACGTACAAATTCTAGAATCGAGATTTCAATGGGGACAAATTTGAAGATCACACGTACAGAATTATACAAATGACCATTTCAGTAAAAATATTTTATTTTGAATATTATGTTGAACTCAGCATTAGAAATCACATCAACAACCTCAGGATGTAGCAAATAATAACACTCTTAAAGTACCACCAGCGAAGCCTTCTTCGGCCAGACATGCACAACGAGAACTTTGAACTCGCAGAGAAAGTTTGCATTGCAAACGAATTGAACCAGAAATTTCGTCACCGCAGTGCGTTTGTCTGGAATAAAGACACTTGCCTCGACTTTTACCAATCTGTAGGCAGTAGAATGGCGGCGGCAGACAGTATTGATATCCTCGAGTTAAATGATTTCACACAACCTGCTTTTCAGCACTATTACCAAGCACCTGTTGTCATCTCCAGCTTCATAACTTCTTTTGAAATAAAAATAAGTTAAGCAGATGAAGGTCGTTTTGGAAAGATTTGTGATAATTGTAACTAACTTAACGAGATTAAATGTTAAATTAAGGAAATTACAAGTAGCAAAAATTATATTTAATGTATTTAAACTAGTTCAAATCCCGATTTAATTACGAGAAAGAAAAAAACACGTTAAAAGTCATTGCAACGAGCCAAAGGTAGGTTAACCATTAATATCGGTTTTAATTAGATAAAACTAATAATCTTTTGAAGAAAACACATATCGAGATTAAATTTAATTTTAATAATATTCAATGTATAAAACACTGCTGGAGTAGTTTGAATCTGATCAACATTTTTGTTAGTTATTTGTGTGGTTAGGGGTTTTTAACGAATTGTGATCATATTCAATGTAATTTAACGATATTTAATATAATTGTAATCATTTTAAAACTCAATTTAAGGAACTTGGTAGTCGCATAAACAAGACGTTTAAAGCAAGTCCACTCTCATATAAAGATGAAAGCTTCAATTAACCACAGTGAAAACAATATTAAAGAGACTAAACGCCTTTGAACAAGTGTTAAGCCATCGTATGGTCCTAAAAGTCACTATATTTGACATTAATATCGGTTGCATTGATAAACATATTCACTCGTTCGAAGAAGACTTTTATCGAGATTCAATTGTATCGAAGTTTTCACGAGATCACAGAGAATCGTTCAACCAAATTGAAAATAATTTTAATATAATGAAGTATTTTAAACAAATATTAAACTAGTTTTAACGATCTAACGATTGGTTAAACTATGTATCACATTACTATTCGCTTTGATAATATAAATATATATAAACGAGATTCGATGAACTTGTAATTATATAAACGTCGCATACACGAGATATAATCTAGTTCAAAGCAAGTCAAATCTCGTGGAAAGATGAAAGCTGTGATTAAAATCATTTTAACGAGACTTAAATGTTGTCATTGTAACAAGCCTAAAAGTTAGCTAAACAATATTTTATATTAATACCGGTTTTAATTAGATAAAGTTGTCCATACAAGGCTAATAATCTTCCGCAAAGTTTTATCGGGATTCAGTGTAATTTTAACGATATTCGATATCATTTAAATGATATACAAAGCCAATTTAATGTAGTTTAAACCATCAAATCTCATGTAAAGAGGCAAGCTTCAATTAACCACATTAACGAGACTACAAGTCATTACACAAGTGGTATGTCTCAAAAGTTGGTTAAACTCCATTTTACATTAATATTGGTTTCAACTTGTTAACACAACACTAATCATTTTTTGAAGAAAACTTGTCGACATTCAATGTAATTTTAAAGAAGTTTTAACGATACTAAAGAATCGTTTAACTAAATTTAAAATCATTTCAATACAACGAAGTATCTTTGAAACCAATTTTAAACTAGTTATAACGAACTAACGATTGGTCAAACTATATATCACGTAAATATTCGTTTTAATACCAAAGTTTTTCCACAGAAACGAGTACTATTTTGACTGTTAACGAGATGCAATTTAATTTTAACGAGATTCAACGTAATTTTAATCATATAAAAGTCGCATAAACGAGATTTAATCTAGTTTAATGCAATAAAATCTCGGGTCAAGATGAAAGCTTCAGTTAAAATCATTTTAACGAGACTACAAGCATTTAAACACATGATACGTCATTGCAGCGACTCCAAAAATTAGTTAAACCATACTTTATAGTAACATTCAGTTTAATTAGATAAATTTCTCCACACAAGACTAATTATCACTTGAAGAGGACCTTTGCCCAGATTCGAGGTACAGTAATTTTGAAGATATCCAATGTAATTTTAATGATATCAAAAGTAAATTTAACGAAATTAAGTCTCATAAACGAGATTTAATGTAGTTCGTAAAAGTCTTTAAACAGCATCAAGGTGTTGCTAGTTAAACCATATTTTATATTAATTTTGGTTTCAGTTGGATAAACTTGTCCACAGAAGACAAATAATCGTTTATGGAGATTTAAATGAGACCAAGGAATCATTTCACGAGATTGAAAATGATTCTATTGTGACAAAATGCCTTTGAAACAACTGTTTTAAGGATGTATAGGTTATTTAAATGATACATCACATTAATGGCTATTTTATTAAGATAAAGTTGTCTAATTGAAACTAGTAATTTGCTCGGTTAAAGAGATTCAATGTAATTGTAACTACATTAAAACATTATGTCATTCTAAAAAGGTAAACAGCTACACAAAATGATTACGATTAATATTTCTAAACGATATTTTTTAAGACGTTTGAACAAGACAGGAAGTAAGTTTTTCAGATTTTTAAGTCGTCTTAACTATCTGAAGACCGTTTAAGCAATCTATGCATTAATCTTAGTCGTTTTGATCAAATTTAAACTTCCTAAAATGGTTTCAAGGAGATCTTTTTTAGAGAAATTGAAAAACATTTTGCTCGGTCATGAATGCAAGATTTAAAGTTGATTAAATAGATCTAGGCTGAAATATTGCTTAACGACATTATTAGTCAATTAACGAGATAAAAACCGTTTAAACTTGAAAGTTTTCTTACACTTCCGATTTTTTTCACATATACAACAAAAAAAGCGGATTAGCTCTTTATTTATATGAGATGCCCCAATAAACATATGATTGTAAACAGAAACGATAACACGTTTAATGGTGTCAACTCCATCTCGATCAAAAATACTCGACATCATACATTGATCATAAAGCTGAACTTCTTTTGATATTTTTGATAGAAGCACAATGGCAAAATAATTTAAGTCTAGACTCTAGACTGAACTGCTTCAAAAATGTATGAGGTAATGTCACAATTAATTTTTGTCGGTAACGCCCAAGCTAATTAATCTGGTAATTTCATAATACTGCATGCCGAGTTGTGTCTACAAGACGAGGAAACCAATCGATTGGCACAGTTATGCCCAATCGATTTAGGCAGAAAGCACGAATAATGCAAAATTAACAGTCTAGTAGTTAATTACATTGAAGGGCAATCAATTATCCTGTCATAATTTCCTATTTTATTAAAAGTTCCATTTTCGTTACGTGAAGTTCTTTATCTTGACACACAATGTTTTTATGGAATGGAATTTATGCGTTCTCTTTTATTAATAGACATAAAAGCAAAAATTAATTATGCGGTTCTAATTGCAATCAATATTTACTTCCATCATATGCTTTAAGTATGCAACATTTACTTACAGAAGTTTAATATGTAGTCAGTAATAATACACTCTGAACTGCAGGTCGTGAGAAGATAAATAATTCATAGGTAAAGAATGGAAGTTTTGAAGTTTCTGTCGTTTACCAAGCAAAAAGCAAGTCGAGGTCAGACTTTTTTCAGAAAACACTAGGGCGTCCATTAAAAATTATCAATTTCCTTTTACGTGAAATCAAGATTTATTTCTGGCAAGCGCACGAATCCACCTTTTAATTCAAGGATTTGCTATTTTTATTTGCCTCTACTTGTAATGCAGCAATTATATAAATAAAGGAAGCAATCGACGTAGTCGGCATGAAATTTACTCGCTTAGTGCATGAACGATTATTAAATGTAGAAATTTCAAAATAATGTAAAACTACATACTAAAACGAGATGTGGACAAGTTTAGAATTTTGAAAAATTTGCGTGGTGGAAAAATTAGAATGCACCTGAACACAGGCAACTGATGCCAAGTTAAGATTTTGCCACATATGAAAAATCTCTAGCAGAAAATACCACAACTACGAGAATTATAAAATGTTAACAGAGAAAATTAGAAAAGATCTATTAATCCGACAATTTCAGAAATTTACAGTTCTCTTAGCAATGTTGCACTAAAAAGAACTAAAACACTAACTAAAATAGCGGATATCTATAACGAATTATTTTTATATTGCCTAATAATTTCCTATACTTAAATGTACAGAACATGCAACAACTTTCTCCATTTTCCCAGACAAAATGGTTAGAGAAATTATCCAACAAAGCCATTATCAGAAACGTTTGACATAAAAATAGAATAACGACAGAAACTGCTTCCTAAGTGGCTATTATAGCACTGTACAAAGGTTTATTCAATATGTACCAAGGTAGTTACATAAACAAATTACATTAATATTCATTATTTAAAATATTGCGTTTAAACTTTTTTGAACGACTCAACACTGCGGATGAAAATTCAGAAAATCCCAAATTAATAACTTTGCAAAATCTCGTATAATCAATTTATCTGGAAAAGTATACTATAGTACGTTTAACGAACGGATTCAGTATGAGTCCCTCCCACAAATGAGCACTAAATTTAAATACAATATTGCTATTGGTAAGCTGGTTGCACGCAGCACTACTGATGGAGACCTGCTATGTTCGAAGTTTACGATTACGTGTCAGTTGGTGTTTATGTCTATAATTCGGTCTATATTTCATCGTAACCTGTATCGTTTATAGATATTAACGATACAAGTTTGATTATGAGCATCTTAACGACACGAGTTTGATTGCCAAAACGAGGCGGTGAGCCGAGTTTTGCGGCAATCAAACGAGTTTCGTTGTGTGCCATAAGCAAACGTGTATTGTTCAATATTTTATCTTCATCAATAAACTCTGGTTCACTGTATAAAAAGAGTGCGGTAATGTTCATTACCGCACTGAGTGCGGTAATATCTGTCCATTACCGCACTGAGTGCGGTAATATCCATTACCGCACTGAGTGCGGTAATGAAGCTCTTAACGATACTAAAATTAATTTGGTTAAGACGCTATAACAACACGGATGAAGATAAAATTCTTTAACAATTCGAATTTCTTAAAACAATGTTTAATTTACCTATAACGTGTAAAACTGATTTCTACGCAACTGTACCGAGCAATCTAGTCCGCTCCCAATAATTTAACTACTGAATCTGTTCGCTGAACACAGTAAGGCAATCACTTTAACTTTTAATTTCGTCATTTTTGAAAGTTGAAAAGTTAAAAGAGCGTTTCAGAACATTTGTGACATTTAAAACTGAAAATAATTGAACTGCAGCGAAATCGATGTTTAATTTACAATTTAGATTTGTCTGTTAGGAATATCGGAATCTGTCTTTGTATATGAGGGGGTGAAAATGCATTTTACGTTCTTTGGCTCTAGCATCAAAATTCTCCACGAGCCGCCACTGTTTCGTACCGAAACAAAATAAACCGATATTTGAAAAAAATAGTCCACAAAATGTATTTCGGGATTATGATTTATATCAGAAAAGTGTTTACTCCAGATTTGTGGTTTTTTGGCAATGGCCCTCCACAAACCTTGACTTAGTTGAACGTTACCAAAATAACAAACTTTCGTAAAAAAAAATCCTGCAAAATAACTCGCCCTTCATACATTATTTCCGATAATTTCTACAAATAAGTTTTCGCTTCAGCATGTTGATGTAATCTATAAAAATCTGGTGTGATACACTCACACAACTTCCGTTTACAGTGATCTTATAATTAGGCAAAAATTTGATTTTTTATTTTTAAGCATTTGTAAAAATTTTCAAAAATTACAAATTGTACAAAAACGGTACAAAATAAAGCGTTAGTTAAAGAGACAAATTGTCTCTAAAAGTTTAAGCTGAATTCAAAAATGTAATAATATACCGGGTGTTCTCTTTAAAATAGGAATTAATTAAAAAATAGAAAAAACAAATGAAACCCATTTTAGAAGTATGCAACTGGAAAATCACGTATCTCACATCAATACACATTAAAAATGTAATAAAAATGTGAAGTTTGAAAAAAATCCATTTTTGAAAAAATCGAAAAAACTGTAAAATCACAAGAGTAAACACCGACATCTAAGTACATAGTACACAAAACTTATATATGAAGTTTCAACGCCATACCTCTTTTCGTTTTTGAGATATTCTGTTCACAGGCACGCAGACATACAGGCAGACACACACACAGACAGACAGACAGACCAATGAACAAAAACATTTTTTTTTGAGTTCAGGGGACTCTAAAAAGTGAAGATCTGTTGAAAACTCAATTTCGAATTTTTGGGGTGAATCCAATACTTCCTTTATCGTAAAAGGAAGTAAGAACGCATCTTCCAGGTGTAAAAAGATTTGTTGAAGATTGCAAAACACCAGAAGAATGTTTTAATATATTCACTAATGAAGATATGTTCAACAGCCTTGTCCAGTATACTAACCAGAGATTAAGTATCAAAATTGCATCCTATAACGACGACCACAAATATACATATAAACTAACTAATCAGAGCGAAATGCGTCCTATTCTAAGACTACTTTATTTGTTAGGAGCATATAAATCTTGAAAATTTATGGAAGAAAAAAATTATCTAGGAATAGACAGATTTCGAAGAGTGATGCCTTTGACAATGCATAGAACATAGGACATGTTTATCATGTTTGTTGACAATAAGTGTCAAAATGTAATTATTACATCTAATGAACATCTGATTATTGATGAGCAATTACTATCCTTACGTGGTCAATTTTTTGGTGAATACTGCTACAATCAATGCTTTGGTGATCTACCGAAGATGAACTGGAGATGAAAATACGAAAAGGTGTAATTTTTTCCCAATTGGAAAGGGTCGTACAAAGGTCACTTGAAGAAGAAAATGCCGAAGGAAAGGGGCAGAAACGTATTGGAAGATGTGAAATTCGTCTCAGGGGCAAAGATCGTAAATACCAGAAGTTTACAATGTGAAACATTGCTATGTCTATAACGAATCAAATGTTTATGCCAAAGTTGCTTAGAAAATATTATGTCGTCATAACATGCGGTTTTATTTTCATCATTTTATATGATTTTGTGTATTAGAACAGAGTTACTTTCCGATTGCTGAACTTTGTTTAGTAGTATGTACAGCTATTTAAGTGTGTCTGTCAAAATTTTAAAAAAATCTACCTCTTATTATATATAGGCCAGTGGCCTGTTTTAACCACAAAGTGCTTCTATGTGCCCTCTTTGCCCTTAGGCAGGGTTAGTGGCTAGCCTTGCGCGTCGAAAGTAAGGAAGAGTTTCTTTGTTTAGGGATTAACGACTACCATAGGTGTTAACGTAGTAGCCGAGAAGCGTACGATTTTTAAAATCCTTCTCGAGTCCGCCGGGATTCGAACCCGCGCCGACTGTCTGAGAGGCGAGAATTCGCTCGCTGGATCATCCCCGCTCAGCACAAAAAATATATTGTTAATTTTATTCCTTATTATGGACAATTTAAAGAAACAAAATTAATTGCCAAGTTTAAAAATATAAACTCCATGATACAATTTTTAATATGTAGGTGATTTTCACCCCAGAATATCTACCGTGCTAAAAAAATCACACCACACGCGCCGGGTTACAAATGACGGATGTGACAAATAATAGCACAAAAGCACACCACCAATAATTCTCTTTAAATTAGAACTCCTCTCAAAGTGATATTTGGAAATATGAATGCAATCAGCGCCTCTCGTGGAGGTTTAATTGTTGGTGGGGCTCTTTTTACGGTAGCACGTCCTAAACATAAATTGAAATGACAAAACGTTGAGTTGATTATGAACTTTTGTACCCTTTTTATTTTAGAGATACCTTGTATCACTCTAAACAGCAAACACTACTCCGTTCAATAATGCTCACTGTGATTTGCACTTAATAAATGCTATTTTGAATTAGCTCAAAATGACCCAAAATCAGTCCTGTTTTTATTTCTATATTGTGTGATTAAGGTCTTAAACAAAATTTTAAAAAAGAAAGAAATCTAATTATTTGCAAATATCTAGTAGGCTGTGCATGAGCTCATAGACCTGCACTTCGTATCCTATTTAACAGTTTCTCTATCTGCCATAGTTTTTGAAGTCTATGGTCACAATGAAAAAAATCGCTCTATGTATTCGTGAAACTTTCGTCACCTTACTGGCGATTTTTTTTAAATTTTCATCCCACATGGAAGTTATTATTAATGCGCATAATTTTGCGCCACACTGCACCATATAATCGCAATTACTAGCACAATTTATAGCGTAATTAGCAACCATATTAGCCTATTATGTGGTTGTTACAGCAATTAACACCTAATGTCCTTAGGCATCAGAAGATGCATATAATTGCAAGCATTTTCACAGTGAGCACGCAATTTTCATCAAATCTTTGAATCGGAATCTAATTGCTACGTGATTTAGTTTTAGCATTTATCTAGCAACGTAAAAATGTGGAGCTGGTGACATAACAACAGGTCAAATTGATCCGTGCATATTAAACTGCCAGTCATTCTACTTAACAACACGTAAGGTCAATATCAACCTATTTATTGAACCAAGTGCACGTATCTAATTATTTTTTGTGGCGCAAAAACCATTGCATCCTGTAGATAAATCTTTAAATTTTATCAAACTATCCCACCGGCGATTCCAAAATATTTTTACGTAAACATTTGCTTGTTATCAGCACGAATCTATAGTGTAAAACCCTCCTCACGTGAACAAACATGATATAATGAAGAACTAAATCTATATTTTGCAACATTTACTGTAATGAAGCTAACGTGTCTATTAAAAAAACATTCAACATTTAGAAAAATAAGTATACCTATACTAAGCCATGATTGGGCGTGCATGGGATCCTTTAACAATTTGTGCTGACTAATCTGAATTAAGCAAGGTCACACGAACGTCTTGTTTATATCAACGCGATGGGAATAAAAAACTGTAAATATGCATAGCACTTGTTAGTAGCGAACCATTCGAAATGTTTTCTTCCCGAGAAACGAAGAAATGCTAGAAATATCTGCAACGTTCAGAGAAGGAAGAAATTTTTGGAAGTTATTTATAGCTACTGGATCGTTATCTTCCCTTCCCCAAAATGCGATAATGTAAATCAACAATTAAGTTAATTATATTCCCGACAAACATGGCATCACCCGGAAACCGTGGAGGGTTTCATTTGGGTGTTCATGCAGATGAAAGTTACTGAAGATGGAAATTTTTATTCAAGAACTGTTTACGAACAGGCGCTTATTTTTCTGGCAGCTTTTGGTAAAACCGCACCGGTTTCCAGATTGGGCAGCAAAATGTGAATGAGAGATAGCGATAAGAAATATTTTGTAGCGTCTATTATCGTGGTTGAAACACGTGTTTACTGCATCAGAAATTCAAAACAAAGTCTGAGAAATACTGCTCAAATGCTATTTAGAGTTTAGTTTAATTGTAGCCCTTTTATTTTATATGCGAGTACATATTTTGCACATGACTGTATACAAGAACCAAAAATTGAAAAAAAATTGGCCATTCCGCAGCAATCCAATCAAAACTTTCTAAAATTAACTGTGTATCTATAGACGACATTCTTTGATAAGAACAATGAATTTCAAAAACCTGGGGCAGATAAGTATCTATAGACTTGGATCAATCTAGACTCTAGACCTTTGCTTATTGTAGTTTCTGCTTTTTTACAGATAATAGAAACTTATACCGAGTGATTATAAATGCTCTTCCACAAAGTTACCTTTGAAATATTTGTTGTATGTCAAATTCGAGGTTATCGGGTTAGGTTTTCTGTCAGTTTTAACACAGACTGACGCAAAACCTAACCTGCTAATCTCGAATTTGACATAGACTTACAGTGCCACCAACATATTATTCATACAAGAAATATTTCAAAGGCAACTTGATGGAAGAGCATTTATAATCACCCGATATAAATATAACACTACAATTTCGTATTTTTTATCATGTTAAATTCTACCATAGAAACGTGGAACTTCTCTCGTCATATATTTTCTGTAATATTTGAACATAAAATGCGAAAATACGCGAATACACACAACATTTTTATGTTAAATTGCCTATTCCACAAACAAACAAAAAAGACAGTTAATTTATATTGCATGTTAACAAGAAATTACTAACAATTATGCACACATTTTGTAATACCTGGTATTTATTAAAAATTATTGCAACACTACTTTATTTAAATTATACAAGGGAGCTATTCCACACCTTGTTATTCGCTCAATTAAATAAATAAGAGTAGAAATTGTAATTGGTAGAGGTTTTGTTCGAACATCGTTTAAGTAAAAATCGGTCACTAAAATATTATAATTTTATGATCCAAACCATGGTAAAATTATTCCTGTAACTGGACATAGCAAGATTAAAATGTGTATGCACTACGATAATAGTTCTTTGGCTTTTTCTGTTTGTTTTAGATAAACTATCAAATCTATTATTTTTACGTTTATTTATAGGTCTTGTCATGATAAATCCAAAAAAGAGGCAAAAGTGTTTATGAAAACGTGTTCATTATTACTTACTGATGATTTTAAATGTTTAAATTGCAATTACAACGCTTTCATTACCCTACGATAAAAACAATAAAAACGTTGACAATTCAACACCGATTCGTAAGCTTTGACATTTAACAATTTCAAATAATTCAATTCTGATAAAAACTAGAATTAGGTATATATTGCGATAACAAGCAGTTCTTTTTGCGTGTTGCATCACCATATTGATAAAAATGAGGCTCATCTGATTCAAAAGTGGATTCAAATTTGTATGGACCTTTAGACGTTGGTTATTATGAAACAATTGGGCATGATTAAAACTGTGATAAACTAAAGTCACCTTTAACTACCATGGCAACAGTATAATCTTTATTTTACGGTGATTTACATAAAGGCACTTCTTTCGTTCTATCTTCGTTTAAAGTTTCAACAGAAGAGCAAGAAGTTACGCCGGTTGCCGCACTTAAATAAACGATGAATTTAAGCGTCAACTGCAGCAAAGCAATCGGAGAATTTTTATTTACAAGCAACAGAAATCAACGTCTGCACATCATTGAACTTCAAATCGCTTGTAAACACATTCGTCTGTCCAAAACATGATAGGAATTAACAAGATGTTCGCGACTTGAATGACTTTTCAAAAATTCACCTATTTCGGTATTAATAATAATTATATTTTTATTTCGAACCGCGGTGTACATAACGGACAGCACTTGTTTTGAACCGGTTTTCAAAAAAAAGTGCCGGTCGCGACATCCGCCGCCTTTGGGTTGACGTAAACAAAGGGTGACGCTTTGACATTTGAACATAACCTATTCTCGACTGTGTTGACCTACCTTGTTCTGGTCCTTCCAGTCCTTGAGCTGGGTTGCAGCTTTGTTGCGATTAGCCATGGTATTCCTCTTTTTCGAATAACCTGAAGAACAACTCGCGCTCCTGCGGAACTTAACTCTGGGAAGGCTCGCCTCCGCGAGGCTTTTATACGTGCATCTTATCAGCTGACACCAGCGGCTCCACATGCGCAATCGCAGGGCTTTTCGATTCAAGTGCGAAAATGAGGGGCCAAACCGCAGTTTGAAGGTTTGGCGTTGCTACGAAATGTTTATTGAAGTTGATTGATTAAAATGCATTGTCTTAGTTTAGTTTTGCAGAAATATGTATGTGGAGGCTACAGGGGCGTAGCCTCGAAGCTGCGGCAGATTCCAAAGTTAATTGTATAAATAATGGTGTGAAGCAATTAAAATGAAAAGCCTAAAACGTATCAAACGAAAAATGATTTAGCTTCAGTTATTTCTTTTTCTTAATCGATATCCATCTACCGGTACAACCAGTGTAGAGGTGTCTTTTCTACTAGGTTATGCCACATTTTCTTGTCCTTAGCTTCATTCCAGTAAGTTCCTTTGCTGTTAGTATATTAATAATCCCTTTTTATTAAATAATTGGTGGTCTTTCTTAGGTCTTTCCTCGTAAATTTTTATTTGTTAATACTGTGCGCAGTATTCTTCCTACGTCCTACCTCCATCCTTACAACATATCGCAGGCATCTCAGTTGTTGTTCTTTACTTATTATTTATAGCTTTAACTAGTAATATTTCTCTTGTTCTATCATTTCTAATTTTATCTCTTATTCTAACTCCGGGCACTCTTCTCAGACATCGCAGCATCTCCATCGCTTGTAATTTCTTCTTTTGTTTTTTTGTTACTCCCAGGTCTCACGTGTCACATCCATATAATAGCGTTGGTATAAAATTGTTCTATATATTTTCTAAATCGGTAAATAGTGTAAATTTAAATTCTAACGAAAAGAAAATCTCACAAGTTGACTTTAATAAATTGGAAACTTTTCTAACAAATGAAAACTGTAGTAATATTATAAAGTCAAATGACCCACACATTGCTACTGACCTCCTTTTGAACAAATTTAACTCAATTATTGAAAAATCAAGAGTTTATAAAAAGAGAAACAATATTTTACATGAGCACCAATTTGGATTCCGCACTGGAAAGGCAACAAGAGATGCTATGTGTGCTGTTGTCGGGGACATTATGAAGGGTTTAGATGTCAATAAAAAGCGCATTGCTGTTATGTTGGACTTGGCGAAGGCATTTCACACTGTTAACCATGAAAAGCTCCTTGATGTTCTGGAACGTTATGGCGTTCGTGTTGTAGCGTTAGATGTCTTTCGCAGTTACTTGTCGGATAGAGTGCAACATGTCAAAATCAATGATACTATTAGTGAACCCTTGATTGTTAGAGTAGGTGTACCTCAGGGGACCGTTATGGGTCCAATACTCTTCCTTACCTATATTAACTCTCTTTTGTTCTTGTTGGCAGATGCAAAAATTATATTCTATGCCGATGATACAGTCATCACTTTTTGTAAGAATTCTTGGGAAGAATCTAAAGGGGCTGTTCAGGCTTGTATGCAAAAAATTAAAAATTGGCTAAATTTGTATCATCATTAAACTGTAACAACCCACTACCTGACCTTTACTCTAACAGAAACTAATAGACCTGATTTCACCAGTATAGAAATCATAGGCATGGAAGATGAAATTAAAGAAGCAAATGCTTGGGTATAGTCATTGATAAAAATCTGAAATGGAGTAACCACGTGGATTATATGACACAAAAAAGGTGAGGAAGCTAATTTACAAATGTTATCAGCTACGGGAGTTTCTTTTGACAAAATTATTGTTATTAATTTACAAGTCTCTTGCTGAATCCCTATTTTGTTATGGTATTATAGCATGGGGAGGAATGTATAAGCACTCATTACAGAAATTAAATGTCACCCAGAATTGTATACTAAAAATCATATTCAAGAAACAAAAACGGTATCATACGAACCTAATTTATACAGAAGATGTCTGCAATATTGGATCATTATATTTTTCCAATTTATGTATATATGCATTTAAAAATAAGATATTTCAAAATCGTATATTTTTTTAACATCACATTCCCAGTATTAAGAGCACATCTGCAATTTAATAAAAGTATTTGTCAGAGATTTGTAATGTTCACCATGCCTAAAACCTGTAACCTTCTGCCACTGGAAATCAGGCATGTTAATAATCTTAAAACATTTTCAACCATGTCCAAAAGATTTATCTTTTAAAATTACCAAGATTACATTAAAATTTTTGAAATTTGAAACTTTTACCTCTTGTTAACTTGCTTATTACTGTTCACTATTAATTTTAAAAAAATATTGTAATTTTTGTTTTTCTCGTTACTTCTTTTTTGTGTACACATTTTTTATTCAGTTTTATTCATATTCTACTCCTGATTTCTGCATCCATGCCATCCTCATCACTAACTATGTGCCCCAAATATAACAACTTAACTTGTTTCAGTAATTTGTCCTCCATCCATATATTTGCAGTTTCTGATTTTTGCTGATTACATGACTTGATTTCTCAATGTTTATATCACCAAAGCTCTGTTCCAAGTTTATAAGTTGTGTTAAAGTGATTCTTCATTGTTTGCTATCAGCACCAAGTCGTTCATATTCTGATGGCCTTAGGCCCACGACCCGATTCTGCTTGCAGTACAACTTAAGAAACAAGTCAATAAGCACAGAGTTGGGATGTTTTAGGTAACTGCAATACTAAGCTTAAATTTCAATCAGTAAATGCATTGAAAAAGAGATGCCAGTATTAATAAATGAATTGAGTAGAGGAACGCAAAGGGCAAAGCTTGTTTTTCACAGAGTTGAAGTTGACGTTCAAATTAATTAAATATTAGGTTTGTGCAGAATGAACGGCTGAGCCGAAAGAAATGAATAGTCACAAAAAGGTTTGCGATGTGCATGTCAATGAAGCATAGATTTCTATATAGCTAAGCAGGGAAATTGTGAGCAATCTAAAAAAGGTATAGGATGCCAGAAGAAAATAATAATACGTTGCAAAGAGCAAATAAGAAGTCAGGCAGCAAGACAAAAAAGCAAGTGAAAAGCAGACAGAAGGAGATGGAAAAGCAATTATTAAGAAATGAACTCTATAAGATAATCAGTCTAATTAACGCAAGTGAAATAGAGCAGAGTAACTAACAAAACGTGTTTGTGGCGCAAAGTGACCTTTTAAAATTAATAAATGGATAATATTTTAGTTATAAGAAATTTGTATATATAATTTGTAATCAAATTCATTTCCATAATGTATTTAATTTGATCAAAACCAATTTCCGGTGCCTTGCTAACCATAGTGATAGATTAGATTTTGTTTTTAATAACGGAAATAGGAGAACAAATAAATAATTAAATTAAGCTTGACATGTAGTTTTGTGCTCCACTTTAACTAAAGTTTTTATATAATAAATTAAAACATTTCGAGCTAAAAGGTATATCATTGTGTTGACCAAGTGTTGAAGTTTATGTGGAAACGTTTGTGGGATTTTTCGCAACATAAAATAAAATAAAATGAGGAAGATACCAGCTGGGGCCCCTTTCCGAACATTGCGAAGAACACACCAAATTTTAGATACTGTTTTAACCTAACAAAATCAGTGGTGTGATCGGGAAATTTGTGTGCATACGAGACCAGACCTTGCTTATCAAGATTCAAGCATATCCTAGCATCCAACAAAGGCGCAACTCAAATTATAAGCATTTACCCAAATCTGAGGTTAGGCGAAGGTAAAACAATTGCGAGATTTAGTCGACGTCCCTTCTGACGTCATGTAACAAATTAATGCTTGAAACAAATGATAATAATAACCGCCAAAGGGCCACGATTTGAATAAATACCTCTGCGAATGTTCACAATTTTGATTATTTTAAAGTCAACAAAGCTGACTGCACGATACGAACCATTTTGTAGGTTTTGACACATTGCATACAATAACTACTGTGTATTGGAACTAATTCAGGTGTACAGTGGCGCACCAGATCAAGTAAAAATTACAATCTATTAGGAATTCACCCCTGGGAATAGAGTTAATTGTTCTACTGAGCTAGCGTTTTGATAATAAATTGCAGATAAATAAAATACTTAAACGGCATACTACCATTTATTTTAGATCAAGTAAATAAAAATACAAGACAGCATATTTTAATCAGTCTAAATTCATTTTATAAACAACCCCGAAAGCGAATTAATAATTATTAGATTGTCCCAGTTAATTTGTGATTGTTAGGCAGTATTGTCCATCGCAAAATATGCTAATCGTTTACTATTAGGGGCATTAAATTAATGTATCCACAATAATTTGAAACAAGTTAATTTTTATGTCTCTCACAATCTTATTCATCAATATAATAAATATGAACTCACTGCACCACCTTGCCTTACTCCTTCCTAAATTCGTGACAAATCCCTCTGAGCTGTGATTAGTAAGTCTTAGTGTGTGTGTTGTGATCCTGAATATAGCCTCCCACATCCCAGCTCTATTTGCACTATCAAATGTGTTGGATATCGGTCTAGGGCATTTGGGCGCGGCCGTTTTGGCGCGGCCGTTTTGGCGCGGCCGTTTGGGCGCGGCCGTTTGGGCGCGAGACACTTGAGCGCGAGACACTTGGGCGCGAGAAAGGATCAACTTTGGGATTTAGGAACACATTAAGTGTGAATAATTTAAATTTGGCATAAATGAACAAACATTTATTAAATCATTATTTATCCTGAGAAGTTAATGTAATTAATCAAACAATATTAAAAGAATAATCCAATTATTTATTGAAACCGTTATGAGATTAATTTTAAATAAGGTGGTAGTACCTATATTAGATAAATTTTAAAATAAATCCGAATCGAAATAAAGAAGGTAGTACCTAGATTAGATAAGTTTTGAAATAACGCTGAATACATAAAAAAGGCAGTATGTTAGATATGAAATAATAATTCTGAATTGAAATAAAGATGGAAATAGATTATATGTATATACTTAAGTGTTGAAAATAATTTTAAATAGAAATACATTTATTGTACTGGTAAATGAATGCAAAAAAGTTCAAGGGTTGAAAAGGGGGCATGACCCATGAAAAAATATCGCCCTGTAGATTCTCACAACCATTTCATATGGCCAATGATGTAAGCCCTACAGCGTAACCTGTATTCCAAATTTGAGCTAAATATCTCAAAAACTGCAGGAGCTATAAAGAAAAAAACTAAAAAAATCTTGAAATATCAACACCCTGTAGATCGGTAACGAAGCTTTTGCGGACCTATGTTTATATGAACTTTTTATCTTAAAATTGTCCAAGGAATACGCTCTTAGGCTATGACCATCGAGTCACGGGACACCCTGTATATGCCTTTGTAATTAATTATTACATATTTTTGGATCGCCTTTATTGTACAGTGGCATAATGATTGCCATATCCCATCTTGTTGCTGTATTTTTCTTTTTCCATGTCAAGTTCAGATATGCAAGTGCCACTCTATTCCACGATCTCCCATATAGTTTATACATATACTGATATGGTTTAAAGCTCACAATTTAAATCTGTATGCAGAGAGAAATATTGAACAAAGTCAATTAAAGCACAGAGTTGAAATATTTTATTTAATTGCAATCTAAACAGTAGTTGAAGTTATTAAATGCATTGGTAATGAGATGCAAGAAGCATAATTAGAGGGATAAAGGCAGGCATAAGAAAAGCAGATTTCAGAAGGATTGAATTTGAAGTTTGAGTAACAGAAAGATTTAAGATGGCTAATATAATATAAGTAATATGATAGATTTGAGCATTTTTGAAGACCGGCCAAATGAAAGTAAATAATGCAAAAGGTTGGTTATGTGCATAATGAATATGAGCGTAGAGTTATTAATAAACGTACAGGACAGTGAAAAGCAAGCAAGCTAAAAGGTAGATGGAAATCAAAGCAAGATAAGATAGAATTTACAAGGAACAATACAGAACAAGGGCAACTGAAATGAAGAATAATCAGTGACGTGTTTAAAATTGATCTCAAGTGCCAGTGCATTTTAAAATTAAGTGTTCATAACAGAACAGTGATAAATAACGTTTTATGTGACGAGAAAGAACACTTTTTATGTATAAGAAATAAAGACAATTTCTAGTTTTAAGCAACAAACATGTTAATCAAATTTTATTCCTTTATGTGAAATTGTAACTAATATTTGTTTCCTTTAAACAATATCAGATGGCGGTTACTAGGTAATGCTTTTTTGTTAAAAAAATGAATTGCTATTATGTCAAGTTGTGGGCAAATTCTGCTCCCGATTGTTACTGTTTTAATATAATAAAAATTATTTGCCACGTATAAAAAGTATACCAAATTATTCTACAAGTTACCGGGCATATGTGGGAGTGTTAGTGAAAGTTTCCCCAGTAAAAAAAATATAAATTTGTGCAAAACAACTTCGGCCTGAGTTTCGGCTTCGACACCTGGAGATTTCGAGCTGCGACACCGGTCCATTTGAACTTCAAAAGCCAGGGATCGCAAGTCCTACAGGCCAGGAAGAGATGTAAGAGCATCCCAGAACAAGATTTGGGTCCAGGTAAGCGACTTCCAACGAATAAGGACATCGGCGTCACCTGCACCAGCTACGAGGCGAGATCGGCGAGAATTTCAAAGGTACGGTTTGGCATGTTTTTATGTGGTTGGAGTCCGGAAAGCTAGTGTACTTTGAGAATACACCTTGCTGAAGAGATTCTTACGCCCGTATTCATAGTCGTTCGCCAGCGGATCGCCGGCGACTCGCCAGAGTTTCGTTATGAATAGTATGTTGGCGGCACTGTACGTCTATGTCAAATTCGAGGTTAGCAGGTTAGATTTTGTGTCAGTTTCTGTCAAAACTGACTGAAAACCTAACCTGATCACCTCGAATTTGACATAGACGTACAGTGCCGCCAACATACTATTCATAATGAAACTCCGGCGAGTCGCCGGCGATCCGCTGGCGAACGACTATGAATACGGGTGTTAGTGTTTCCGAGCATCCAGATCTGTCTTAGTTCTAGTAAATTGCGTAGCGTCACCAGCAAATGCGATTTTGGCCAGGATTTGTGGCTATCACGGGAAGTAGAACAAAAGATAGCTAGTGTCGTTTTACGTCACAATCTGAAACAAAATCAAGTTAGTTGTTGCTAAGCGGAAGATTTGCTACAGTTTACCTGTGGTTTCTTGCAAATTTCGCTTTTGAATATCAAAATAAAACGCTGTATGCACCCGCAAACCATTTGTGGTTAAGTCAAGTTTGTGAGGTTATGAGTAATTGAAGCGAGTAGCGAGGTTGTACTAAAATTTGGTGTATTTGAGCTATTCTGAGTAAATGTTCTAAAGAATAATTTTAAAATAAAACTCAAATTTGAACCTAATCTGAGATTAGTCTTGTGTTTTGCCGGAGCAAGTCCAAAGAAATATAGAAATATAGAAAGAGGCAATTAACCATTTTATTAAAGAGTAATAAATACATTTCATTTCATTTTTAAAAATTTAATATAACTACCCAGACTATTGTGTGGTGACTTGCCCTATTTAATTATTTATATTTTCACCTTTATTAGTTGAAAGCAGTCATTACAAACAGGCGCCGCAACGTGGAGCCTTTACTGCAGTCATACCAATATTCAGGGGCTATTTTATTTATCAATGAAAATTGACAAAAATTATTTCATTTTTGGTTCATTGGATACGCAATAATTTTCTCTTTTTCCATTGATACCAAAACATTTTCTGTAGGTTGAATTGACGAGCAGGATTCCACAAAACTGTTAAAAACAATGTTAAATCCCTATGTTCCAGTTTGAAAGTGTACACCCGGTATAGTATAGTGCACTGACTGTAATAGGCCTCACGTTGCGGCGCCTGTTTGTAATGACTGCCTTCTGTTTTTATGGGATAAAATAATTTATTAAATAGGGTAAATCACCCTACTTGAGAAATGCAAAACGTTGCCTGTCAGTATTTTAGGCTAATTAAAATGAAATGTATTTATGACACTTTGAAACAATTTTTTGGCTTAGTCTAATTGTTTCGCCATTTATCCAATTATTTCAGGCTTAACCTGTATATTTTTAGTTAAATTATAATTCCTTTGGCATTTCGAATTCGTAAATTTTCCAAACCAACGCATTTTGTACCTGCATCGAGTTCCTTTCGTTTGCGCGATGCCCTTTCTGACCTGCGCTATCTCTTATCAGAGTGCAAGCCTTCTTTCGGGCACGAAATTCTTCGTCCGGGCATTTTGCTGTCTTCGCTTGAGCCCGCCGATACCGGCGCGGCTAAGCCTTGTTTTTAATCATGTCAATTTACGTGCGCTCAACTAATTTCAATGAGCAGTTTGTGTTCTAAGGGCTGATTATTATCAGGTACGATTGCGCTTTTTCTGTTTTATTATCTCAATACTAATTATATCTTTCTTAGCTCTTAATCTTAATTATCCGTTTCAACAACGAGTTTATCTCGGAGGCCAAGTCTTATCGCATTTTCGACACCTGCTGGGTCCGGCGTATTTGCTGCCGTTTGAAGATGCTATTGCAGCAATTTTCGGCGCTTCCCCGGCGACTTCAACAATGATTATTGCCGTTCACGTCCAGCTTACGTTTCGAGGTTAGTTAGTGCTACTCCGAGATTTATATTACTTCGACTTATTTTCAATACCAGAAATTTACATCTGTGTATTTTAAACCCGTCAATATTTAAAATTTAAATTCATACGTTTTGCCATTATTAACCTGTAATGTTCAATTTCATACATCCTGTTATTTTAATATTTAAAGTTTTATGCTCAGTTTTTAAAGTTGCTATTTTGATGTGTATTTCGACCCTCTGTAAAAGGTACAGTCACGCCTATTTATTTTCAATAGCCTAACAGAAGGTTTTATTAGATGACTGTGATAAGCTTATCCCACGAGTGTTTTTTGTAAAGTTTTTAAAATAACCCGAAAGGGGTTCTTAATTTTATGCGTGTCGAAACCTTCAGTTAAGATACACAATTTTGTCATTACATTATTTACATTTTAATTATCCTGATTATTGATTATTGACATTTCAAAACTTCATATTGTTGATTAATTAAACGCTAGTCACTTGCAATTTATTTTTCTTCTTGTTATTTGAAATCTTTTGATTTCTGGCGCCCATTTCCATTTTCCTTTCCTTTTTTGAAGACATTCCAGGGTACATAGCTGATGATCTGAACCTACGATCTAAGGCCGCCGATATTTGAGCTAGTCGGCCATCGCGGTGAGTAAGAAACAGTTTTTCAGAGCTGCCGTGGTGTATAAATGGTAGGGGGGTTGATCTGCGATTTTTACTACCATTGCTTATTTTATTAATTAATCGCAGGTCGGCTTTCTTATTGTTTCACTGGCGCGACCAACGCTATGGGGCTCGATTTTGGTAGTTACATCAGCTGTGTTTACCTGGATGTCTTTATTTATCAATATTTAATTTTGTATTCATTTTCTATTCACTTTTGTAATTTTCACATCTTGTTGCAGTGCACGTATTTATATTTGACTTTCTTTTCTTTTCCTTCCTTTACTTATCCTTTCGTTCGGTTGCTTATTGACTTTTCTTCCCTCATCTTTCTTGACGAATGATTGGTTTAGCGGTATGTTTATAGGTAGTGTGATGGACTTTGTTGAAAGGGTATGCTTTGGTGAATGAGGTTTCTGAATAGTTTCTTTGATTGGTTGCGTGTGTGCTTTGGTATGTAGTATGTCTGTTTTTCCTTATCTTTCCTTTGGTTGTTTATCGGTGGGTCGAGGGCCTGCGTGAATTACTTGTGCGGTTTGGTGTTGTTTACTCCATCTTTGGGAATTTTTAAGTAATTGCCTTGCCGTACTTGTATTTACTCAGGGTCTCGACGGGTTGTTTCCGGGTCGTTCTTTCTCTGGCTTTTCCTTTTTGAATGCGTTTATGCATTTCCTTTTGGGTGCGATTTTGAATGCGGGGTTTTTGTTGGCTGCGTCCGATGTGAGGCAGTCCTTCCTGTGTCCGATGGGGTGCAGGTTTGTCTTCTGTCAGACGTGACAGAGGATTTGAGCCAGTTTTGGATGCGCAATTGCATCTTGTTGCTCGTTTTATTTTTGCAATTTTTTGCGTCTTTTTTACGCACATATTTTGGGTGCGGATTTTTTTCTTTGCGATTGAAGGCGGTTTGCTTTCCTTGTGTTTCCTCTTCTTTAAGCGTGTCCATGTCTCCGTAAACCCGGGTCACGGCATGGAATAGTAGACCTAGCCAGTCGAAGCTTGGATGAGTGGGTGTGGCAGCGTGAGTTTTTCCGAACTCTGGTTTTTTGGTTCATTTTCCTCTCTTTCCTTTTCTCTTTTCCTTATGTCCTGTTTTTTCTTCTGTTTTTAAAAGTTGCTGTAGGGTATGTTCCCTATGGATTTTGCATTCTACTGCTTTTCACTTTCCTTTTTCTTACCATTACTTCCGTCTCATTTGAGGATTTTTTCCAAAAGCGCTTCGCTTATTTGAATTTGGACTATGGTATTATAGGATATTGTGACCGTGGAAACACCTACAGTGTCTCTTTTAAAAACTTGTTTTTTTGTGCTTTTTGTTTCTTGCTAGGGTGGTAGGTTGGGCATGCAGGGAAGGTCACTGTTTGGGAACGCCATCATCTAGTTCTTCCCTTTTGTAACGTATAGGGTGGTAGGTTGGGCATGCAGGGAAGGTCACTATTGAGGAGCAACGTCATCTTGTTCTCTCTCTAAGCAACGCTAGCAGTTGGGGTCGTTTCTCTCCATATTTTGGGATATTTTTTAAGAGTGCTTTCCCCATCCGTGCTTGTGTTCGCTTAAGACTTTAACCGATTTTATTTTCAGATCGTTGTTCATGGCTTGTTAGCTATGTTGTTTTTTTATGTGATTTTTTTTTCGAGACGAGTTTATACTTGTTTGGGGTTTTTTATTTTATTGTTATTTGGGTTGGTTTTTTCGGCCTTGTGGAGATTTTTGGGGGTTGGTGGGAGCGATTGTGTTGCCATCCGACTCAGTGAGGGAGCCACATTCAGTCCGTCACCGGCGCGCCTTTTCCATCTAGCTGCGACGACTGGCTGAATGCCCGAGCGGGGTTTGGTGGTTGTGCGGTCGTTCCTTCCGGCTTCTGGGGTCTCTACCTAAATTCGGGGCGGGCATATGGTTTTTAGGATGTTTTCCTGGGTTTTCACCCGAATCTTTTTGTCGCAGTACTTACTGTGTTTCATTTTTTTCAAGATATTTTTTCCCTTTCATACTTTCTTGATATTGGGTTATCTTAGATTTGGAGTGAGTGATGATGATGCGGTTCGAGTTTTTCGGATGTTTGTATTTTCGGATGTTTGTAGTAAGGTGGATTGTGTCCTATGTGATGCAGTCGGTTTTTGCTGTGTTTAGCAGTTTTTTAGGCTTCTGTCCGGTTTAGACAGAACGTCTATTTTTTGGCGGTGTCCTATGTGGTGCCCCTGTTATTTTTAAGCCGATTTATAAGGGTTGTTTCCCTTGGCTTATCTTCTCGAAAGAAGATTTTTTCGATAGCGTTTCGCTTTTGGTGTTAGCATCATCGATCTCATTCTCGAATTCTTTGGTTTCCTACATTTTTTTAATGTTTTCATATTTAAACCTTTTTATTTCTCTTGGCCGTGGGGAGTGAAACAATTTTTTGGCTTAGTCTAATTGTTTCGCCATTTATCCAATTATTTCAGGCTTAACCTGTATATTTTTAGTTAAATTATAATTCCTTTGGCATTTCGAATTCGTAAATTTTCCAAACCAACGCATTTTGTACCTGCATCGAGTTCCTTTCGTTTGCGCGATGCCCTTTCTGACCTGCGCTATCTCTTATCAGAGTGCAAGCCTTCTTTCGGGCACGAAATTCTTCGTCCGGGCATTTTGCTGTCTTCGCTTGAGCCCGCCGATACCGGCGCGGCTAAGCCTTGTTTTTAATCATGTCAATTTACGTGCGCTCAACTAATTTCAATGAGCAGTTTGTGTTCTAAGGGCTGATTATTATCAGGTACGATTGCGCTTTTTCTGTTTTATTATCTCAATACTAATTATATCTTTCTTAGCTCTTAATCTTAATTATCCGTTTCAACAACGAGTTTATCTCGGAGGCCAAGTCTTATCGCATTTTCGACACCTGCTGGGTCCGGCGTATTTGCTGCCGTTTGAAGATGCTATTGCAGCAATTTTCGGCGCTTCCCCGGCGACTTCAACAATGATTATTGCCGTTCACGTCCAGCTTACGTTTCGAGGTTAGTTAGTGCTACTCCGAGATTTATATTACTTCGACTTATTTTCAATACCAGAAATTTACATCTGTGTATTTTAAACCCGTCAATATTTAAAATTTAAATTCATACGTTTTGCCATTATTAACCTGTAATGTTCAATTTCATACATCCTGTTATTTTAATATTTAAAGTTTTATGCTCAGTTTTTAAAGTTGCTATTTTGATGTGTATTTCGACCCTCTGTAAAAGGTACAGTCACGCCTATTTATTTTCAATAGCCTAACAGAAGGTTTTATTAGATGACTGTGATAAGCTTATCCCACGAGTGTTTTTTGTAAAGTTTTTAAAATAACCCGAAAGGGGTTCTTAATTTTATGCGTGTCGAAACCTTCAGTTAAGATACACAATTTTGTCATTACATTATTTACATTTTAATTATCCTGATTATTGATTATTGACATTTCAAAACTTCATATTGTTGATTAATTAAACGCTAGTCACTTGCAATTTATTTTTCTTCTTGTTATTTGAAATCTTTTGATTTCTGGCGCCCATTTCCATTTTCCTTTCCTTTTTTGAAGACATTCCAGGGTACATAGCTGATGATCTGAACCTACGATCTAAGGCCGCCGATATTTGAGCTAGTCGGCCATCGCGGTGAGTAAGAAACAGTTTTTCAGAGCTGCCGTGGTGTATAAATGGTAGGGGGGTTGATCTGCGATTTTTACTACCATTGCTTATTTTATTAATTAATCGCAGGTCGGCTTTCTTATTGTTTCAACTTTAATAAAATGGTTAATTGTACCTTTTATATTTTATCCAATTTGCAATAATATTCTGGGTTTGCTCCGGCAAAACACAAGACTAATCTCTCAGGTTGGGTTCAAATTCGAGTTTCATTTGAAATTATTTTTTAGAATATTTGACTCAAAGTAGCTCAAATACGCAATTTTAGTATATCTACGCTACTAGCTTCGATTACTCATAACCTCACAAACTTGACATTTAGCACAGAAGGTTGTTAGAGCATAAATCGTTTATTTTACGATTCAAAAGTGAAAATTGTGCAAGAAACCATCAGGTAAATTGTAGCAAAACTCCCGCCCAGCAACAACTAATTCGATTTTGTTTCAGTTGTGATGTATACGCCGCTAGCGACTCTCTTTTCTTCCACTTCCTGTGATCGTTTCAAATTCAGGCAAAACCACATTTTCTATTGACGCTATGCATTTTACTCGAACTCGGACAAATCTGGATGATCGGAAATACGATGACTCTATTCCGCAAGGTGTATTCTTGAAGTCCACTGGCGTTCCGGATTCCAATCACTCAAAAAACATGCCAAATCCTACCTTTGAAATCTGGCCGATTTTCATCTCGGAGCTGGTGCAGGTGACGCCGATGGCTTTATCCACTTAAAGTCGCTTCTCTGGCCCCAAATGTTTCGGGATGCTCGTACACACCTCCCTGGCCTGTTGTACTGGAGACCCCTGGCTTCTGAAGTCCAAATGGCAAGGTGTCGCAGTTAGAATTTTCCAGGTGTTCGGTGCCGATCCACAGCCGAAGTTGGTTTGCACAAATTATAATTTTTATGTCGTAGAAACTATTGCAAACATTTCCACCGATGCCTGGTAACTTGTAGAATATAATGGTAAACTTTTAAGCTTGCTAAATAATTTTCATTATTTTAAAACATTGAAATACTAGGAGCACAATTGGCCCACTTGTCAAATTACAGGAATTAATCTCTTATTCTTAACAAAACAGCATCGCGTTGCTTAGTAACCACGATCTGAATTTGTTTAAAGGAAACAAGTATTAGTTCCAATTCTACAAAAAGGAATAAATTTTGATAACATGTTTGTTGCTTAAATCTAAAATTGTCTTTATGTCTTATACATAAAAATTGTTCTTTCTTGTCCCATAAAACGTTTTTATAATCACTGCTCTGCCATAACACTTAAGTTTTAAAATGCACTGGCACTTGAGTTCATTTTAAACACGTCACTGATTTTTCTTCCGTTCAATTGCCCTCGTTCTGTATTGCTCTTTGCAATTTTTATCTTATCTTGCTTCGATTTCCATCTACCTTTCAGCTTGCTTGCTCTTCACTGGCCTGTACGTTTATTAATAACTCTACGCTCGTATTCATTATGCACATAACCAACCTTTTGTATTATCAAAGAACATATAACGTTATATGCTCTTTGGTATTATTTACTTTCATTTGGTCCGGCTTCAAATATGCTCAAACCTATCATATTACTTATATTATTTTAGCCATCTTAAATCTTTCTTTTACTCAAACTTCAAATTCAATCCTTCTGAAATCTGCTTTGCTTCTGCTTGCCTTTATCCCCTTAAATATATTTCTTGCATCTCATTACCAATACATTTAATAACTTCAACTACTGTTTCGATTGCAATTAAATAAAATATTTCAACTCTGTGCTTTCATTGACTTTTTTCAATATTTCTCTCTGCATACAGAGCTAAATTGCGAGCTTAAAACCATCTCAATGGACCCTTTTCTGTCCCCGCACATTCTTTATGTGCCCATCATTGGCACATTACACACATGACCCACACTTCTCCGTGACTATTATCTGAAAATCTTTGGTAACCAAACAGGCACATACGGTTTTGATCTAGCTGCATTTTGCCCGAAACATTTTCACCATCCTAAAGTGAAATATCGGATTTAGGTTCCAATGAAGAGGAAGTTGAATCCTTCCTCTGCCGTTTTGCCGATATAACTCCACCGTGAGTTGAGCTATAGCCTGGTTTTTCTGCTAGAACTTTTCTCCCTTCCGTATTGTTGAAGACTTCTCTAATTCTTCTTTGTTTGGCGTAGATGTAATTTTTGCTTTTCCAAGTTTTTTGCCTCTAGTTACCGGTTTTTCTTCAAGGTGGGTATCAGTATGATGTTTTGTGGACCAACTAAAGCTGAAGTATTTTGTGATTCTTCCCCTGCTGTATTCTGTTGATCTAGGTTTGCTGGTCTTGTAGCTTCTGGATCATTACCGTTCTGATGTGCTGCAACCAAAAAATCTTTTCTGAAAAAAATGTCTTGTCTCACAGGATACACACCAGTGGTGGCGAATCTTTGTACAGCTCTTTCACCTCTCTGTACTTTTAAGTAAGCCTTGCCAAAAAGTAGTGATGGGCACTATTGAATGATTTCTAGTATCGAATACTTACTAAATGACTAGTACCAACTATCGAACTAATTTATTCGAATATTCTTATTCGTTTTCCCTATTTGCGCCATTTGCTTAAGAATATTTATTAAATGAATGCATTTATTCGAATATCATATTCGCTTTAGAATTCAAAATATTTTTAAAGGTGTATACCAATAAAATAATAAGATAATAATTGATAATACTTGTTGCGATATGTGAAATGGTAGATCCAATATCTAATTTGCTTTCCTGTATAATAGGTTAGTGTAAAGGATATCTAATGTGTTTTAAAATAGACAATGGGGCATGTATGGGTGGCCGTCGATTCATTTAATATTTTGGGTTTTACGTTTTGGCAATCAAATAATCTGTAGTTACTGCAAAAGCGCTGTACATGGCAATTCGATAGGTAGCAACCGGCGAAAACCGAATGAATAATATTCTTTCGTTCCGTTCGGCTTTGTGCTATCGCGCCACCTATCGCGTTACCAGTTCGCTCATTTGCCATTTCTATTGTTTCTCGATAGCGTAAATGACGAATGAATAAAACCATTCATTCGTTTTACCTATCGAATAATTCGAATAATCGGTGACTATCGAACTATTCGATAGTTTTCATTCATTCGTTCCCATCACTACCAAAAAGTTCACAAACATCGAAGTGAGTGATACCACGTTGGTTGCTTCTTAAAAAAACTCGAATTTCTTCCTTTTTGGTTTCTAGTGCCCCATTACCGTTTTGTCGAGGAGTTGCAGCTTGTGGGATGTAACTGGCTGAAGGAATAAATGGTGACCAAATGTTCTTTGGCTTTTACCACAACATCAAGATTTCTGGTATGTGTATTATGCTAGTGATGGGCATAACCGGACAATTTTCATAACCGAATTATTTGCATTCGAATGATATTAATAACCGAATCATTATTTGCATAATCATTCGAATAAATTTTTGCTCTCGATTCGTTTCGATTAAGTCAGCCGGTTTGCCGGTTGGCGGTTCACCGTCATCTGCATCGACATCGTAACTTGCAGATAGCAGAGGAACCAAAACATAATATGTACGGTCGGCGCCGTAGAAATCGGGGCACGTAATATGTTCTTCTAGCTTTTGGAGTATTCTTGCTCCGGTTACTTCATTAATGTGAGATGGCATTTCATAATTGACAAACAATAAACAATCTGACGTAACAATTAAAACCATAATAACTGTAAAAACCCAGTTTATACACTTAAAAAATACATGCAAAATATATCATAATAGTGTGTAGTGCCCGATTTCTAAGGCGACGACCGTACATTATGTGTTATGTATTGGAAATCAAGAGGTATTTATTAAGAAGTGTAGAAAGAAAGAAATATGCGGGACTGCTTGCTAATCGCAATAAAAACAGTCGTAAAACGTTTATCTTTATCAATCGGGCGGGTTAAAGGCGCCGCCTCTTGTTTTGAACCTTTGGAGATGTAAGCAAATAAAAAATTGTTTTATAGCTTGATGCGTTTGCAGTTTTTAGGCGTTCAGGTGTCAGGTCCCCAGAATTTGATATTTTTTAATGATAGGAGGTAGGTACGCGATAACCAAATGGTGTTTTCAGTACAACCTGCTTTGTTTATGAGTTATGACGTATTTATATTTACAGAATTTTGAGCACTGCATAGGTCGCTGAGATATGGCACGTAGTACCTTTGAATAGAGGTTTTATATTCAAAGCGTAGTATGTATCAGCATGAGGTTATTTTTCATTCGAATACTTGCAACGAAGACCGAGTTACATAGGTTATTTCAATAACCGGATAACCGGTTATTTTTCATTCGAATAAGCCCATCACTATATTATGCCCATCTAAGATGAGAAGAATAGGAGGCACTTTGTCAATAAAGTGATCAAACCAAGCCGTAAACAGGTCGGTTTGAATCCAACCTGATGGATGGAACTTGAATATACTTCCTTACTTCCTAGTGGGGAACCCTTCTTTAGCTGTTCATTCGAATTTTTTCGGGAAAATATTATCATGAGGGGTACAAAAGTTCCATCGGTACTCATACACATTAACACAGTTATTAAAGATCCTCTTTTTACTGCGGTAAGGGATCCAATCTGGCGTTTACCCTTTAATGCCAGTATCTGAGGATTTGGACTGCACAATACAAATTCCACAATCATTCACATTAAAAACCTGACAAGCAGAAAAGTTCCTCTCCATAGCTTTCTCAAGTAAGTCGAAAAATTCGTCGACGCTTGCTCGATTAAAACTGGCGCCTCTAGCAACTGACCTGCCCGTTGGTCTTCTTGTGCTTATTGTCTCTTTGTGTCTGCGCATAAAACGCCTCAGCCATTTTTTTCCTGCTGACTGATGAAGCCGCGAAAACGGATTTGGAATGTTATTTTGTCTTGTGAGTTGAAATGCAATAGCACATACATTTCGTCTACTTAAGCCAAAAATTGTTTTTCCATCTTGAGACGATACACTACCAGCTTTTTTCTAATTCTTTGGTCAAAATAGGCTTCCTCCTCAAAAATTATTTTGTAATTGCTTCAACGTCATTCCCAGTTTTACAATATCTAAATAGTGTGGAGTGTGGTACATTGTAACGCTTAGAAGCAGCTAATAATCCCAGGGTTTTGTTTCGCACTGCATGTATTGCTTTTCTCATATTCTCTTCTCTCTATTTGTGTTCTTTGACGTTTTTTAGACATATTTCTGGAAGAAAAACGTATATTGAGAAATGTATTTAATATGGATTTTTATGTGGAATAGGATGCCAATATCGAATGTTCCACATCAAATCAAGACTTCACAAAATTTTTAAACCTAAATTGCAAAAAAATGCTGCACTTGCACTTTAAAATCAAAATTTGGGGGGGGGGCACTGCCCCCCCTTGCCCCTTCCAAATTACACCTATGCTCTTTGGTAATGATTTAAAAAGTATACAGTGTCAATTGGGTTGCATACCTGGTTTTTGTTGTATATTCGAGCATTTGGTTTATTTAAAGTTGCCCGATGTATTAAAAGGGTCAGACCAATTTTATCTAGATGATCAAGTTTCTTCAGATTTTGCAGTTTTGTTAGAGGCGGCTACTACCAAACCATATGTAATTTCAAACCTGCCATACTCGAATACTTATACAATAGTTCTTCTTTGCTAATTTTAAGGTCAGTCATAAGTCTAAAAGTTTTAACTGATTTGTTGACAGAACTACAAGCTAAATGATGTGAATGGAAATATTATAATTGATTTTATGTGAATCGATGAAAAGTTAATTTCTAGTTATCTTTTCTTTGAAGTTCAGATTAGCTTCAGATATATCTAAAAAACAGTTGGTTATAATTTCATACTTTGTACCTAAGCATTGTACAAGGACTCTTACAAATCAGGCGCGTACAAAATGTATGATAAAATGATCTACAGGATAGTTATATTAGAACTTTTTAATCGACAAGAATTTGATTATACAAAAATATGTACTATTAATAGCTTTTTAAGATATTTTAGTGTTTTCGTCAAACCTATATTTTTTATATAAAAAAATAAAATACCTTATGATGCACGACACAGTTATTCAGCAAAATGCTTTTCCTACTTTGATGTAAAAAGTACTCACCTTCCGCACGCATTTGCGTGTACAAAGTAGAGATAAGACGTTATTTCAAGAGGAAGTTTTTGCAATTTTGTTCCGCTAAAATAGCGGCCAGCTAAAGCTTATGTTACATAGCGACGTAATCGGTACAATCAAAATATTTGTTATCGATTTTAGCGTAACGCTATTTTAACATGGCGTTGTGCAAAAACTCCCTAATGTTATTTTCTAACATTATTTTACGGCAATGTTACGTTTAGTTACTTGTTCAGTAAATAACTTGTTACTTTGTTATTGTTCTATGGTACAAAGTGAGATACGGACAGTGGCACTAGCGTTATGGAATGAATAGATAGCGAGTTTTTGCACAACGTTACGTTAAAATAGCGTTACATCCGTTATTTTAGCTACACGTTATGTAAAAATTCTCTAAAAATAATTTTCTGTAGATTTTTCAGACAAATTTCCCTAGATTTCCCTAAATTCAACCAGCGTTAAATATTAGGCAACCCATATCACACATCTTCATTGCGGGTTAAATGAAAGACAAAACCTTTAAATTAATTTTTATTTGAGAACAAGATTGTAATAAAAATACGTTTTGTAGAAATAATAAAGTAAACATATATTTAACTATAAAATCCTTAAAAAATAACAATTATTATATAAGTGTAAACAAAAACGTACAGTAAATTGCAACAAATATAGTGCCTTAGAATCCTTACATCAATTATCGTTACTATTTAGTTTTTTTAAATTTTAGCATTAAATCCATTCAACATTTGGTCATTAATTTCAAAATTATAACATTCGCAATTTTTTGGTATGTAAAATACTAGTTATGTTTCTGTGGACAATTTATTGCAAATTTTTGTTTTATTTATATTAATTTGCGAAAATATTTGCTCAACTGTTGCACTTGAGTGTGGCAAACTCAGAAAATTTAAGGCAAATGCATATAAATTAGGACACATACCTTTATCGTCACCGAAATTTAGTTTTGATATATTTTTCCAAAAATCCACTATGTTCAAATTATTAAATTGGCTTAAATCAACATTACGCAAGCTCAGCCATTCTCTGTCGACCTCATTTAATCCAACTTTTCCCAATAATCAAGAAAAATTAATATCCAATGGTCCTATAGACACATTCTTTTTGGCAATTACTTCGGAAGGTGTAATAATAGCAAATTGTTGTGAAGTCATTACTTTAGCTATCAAACCTTTGTTATTCGTTTTGTCTAAATATATTTTTTTATACCTATAACAATCTCAAACGTTCTTAAAACAGGTTTATTTTTTTATAGAAAGTATCTTCAATTGCATTTCGAAATTTAATTTATGAAAAAATGGCAAACCAATATAAAAAAATAGAAATATCGAAACAATAAAGAAGCCGACCTGCGATCAATTAATAAAATTAAGCAATGGTAGTAAAAATCGCAGATCAACCCCCCTACAGTTTATACACCACGGCAGCTCTGAAAACTCTTTACTTACCGCGATGGCCAAGCTAACTCAAATTTCGGCGGCCTTGGGTCGTAGGTTCAAATCATCAGCTGTGTAATTAGTAAGTAATTAGTAAGTAATAAAAAGTCTTGAAGTGTCAGTAATAAATAATCAGGATAATTAAAATTCAAATAATGTGACAACAAAGTTGTGTACGTTAACTAAAGGTTGCGACACGCAAAAAACCCCTTTCGGGTTATTCTAATAACTGTGAATTCAAATTATTCATGGGATATGCATACCTCATTCATTTAATAATTCCTTCTGTTTAGACTATTGAAATAAAAAAGCGTGACTGTACCTTTTACAGAGGGTCAATACACATCAAAATTGTAGCTTTAAATACTGAGCATAATTAAATATAGGCATAAGAATTTAAATGTAAAAACAAGAGCATGTATGAAAATGAACATTACATGTTAATCTTTGCAAAAAGTATGAATTTAAATTCCAAATACTGACGGGTTTAAAATGCACAGATGTGAATTCCTGGTATTGAAGATAAGTTGATATTTAATCCCGGAGTAGCACTAACTAACCTCGAAACATATGCTGGAAGTGAACGGCTACACACATTGTTGAAATCGCCGTGGATGCACCGGTGATTGCAGCCGAAGCACCCTCAAATGGCAGCAAATACCAGAACGCCAGCAAGTGTCGAAAATGCGATTAGGCTAATAACTTGGCCTCCAAGATAAACTCGTGGATGAAACTGTTAATAAAGAGCTAAGAAAAAATGTAATTACTATGGAGGTAATAAGACAGAAAAGCGCCATCGTACCTGATCATTGTCAGCCCCAGGAAACACACTGCTCATTAAATTAATTGAGCGCACGGTGACGGCGGGCTCAGGTGAGAACAGCAAGTGCTCGGACGAAAATTTCGTTTTCAAAAGAAAGCTCCCATTACAACGGCCTGCGATAAGAGATAGAGCGGGTTAGAAAGGGCATCGCGCAAACGAAAGGAACTCGATCCAGGTACAAAATAAGCTGCTTTGGAAAATTGAAGAATTTGAAATGCAAAGGGTTTATAATTCAAATAAAAATATACAGGTTAAGCCTGAAATAATTGGATAAATGGCGAAACAATTAGGCGAAGCCAAAAAATTTTTTCAATATAATTTAATGGATGGATCTCTTAAACGATTTAATATATTTTGAGCCGTAAATTTCTTTCAACTAAATGTTCGTTGGTAAAATATAATACTAAGGTATCGTACTGTTATAAAAATTGTTTTACAACAGAAAGCAAGGGTAACCACATAGTCTGCGACAGATGTAAAATTTTATGGGTCTTTACGCTTACAGATTCTTGAAATTCTTTTAGTTCAGTTTGTTTTTTGAAACTAAACTGAAAATATGTATGCACCTCTCTTGTAATTTTCTCAACAATAGAAGGCAGTTTTTGAACGCATAATTGGCACACAATAAATGAATGGCACAAGCATTTTATTACAAGTAAGTCGGGAATATCTTCCCGTAATTTAGTTGTTAGAGAGTTATGAATACCCACCATGGCACTGGCATCATCGGAGGCAAAACCTATTAAATGTTTTTTGTAATCAATATTGTTACTTAAAAATATTGCAGAATCGTATTGTAAAGATTCAGCAGTGCCACTTGGTATAGCTAATAAACCTACCAACATACTATTATTTTAATGTAATAAAAAACTCTAGCTACTAAAGCTAGTTACTTTATAGCTCCTTTGTCAGTAGACTCGTCAACTATTAAGGAAAATTTTCTAGTTTATATTAGTTAAAGAGGTGTTTGAAACTCTGGGCTCCAATAACATGATTAACAATTGCTGTGCCCTTTGTTCTGTTATTTGCATTTTTTTCGCTATTTTAGAATCTGTAAGTGAATTTCTAATAATTTGCGATAAATGATCTAAGGTATTAAAAGCTACTATTCTAATTTAAGCACTTTTAATTTTTTTCCAAAGTAATTTTTTTAGAAAAAAACAGGCATTTGCGTCAGTGATTGTTCAGGGTGCACTGACGCTACAAATGTGGCATGTGATTGCCCCTGAGAATGTTTTAAGTATTTCGGATTTGCCACATAGGACGTCTTTACACGCCTTGCAGTGAGCGAAGTTCGCCCCTTTTTGTGTTGTACTACAGGACAGTTGTAAATTTATTAGTGGTTGTATTATTACTCAACAAAGGCTCACACTGTATTATCAACTAGATATACCTAGTTGTATACTTTCAAAATATTTGTATACTATACAACACTCTTTTAAACTTTGCGTAATTAATTTATATTGACAAACCACAAATGTAGTACAACAATTTAATGAACTACGCTACTGTTTTTGCAATTTTTAGATTCTAAAATTCATGTTTTATACGCAAACATGTGGCAAACATTAAGGACAATTTTTTACTATTTTTTGAAAATAGATTATCTAACTGTCACCCTAATTGAAAAAGACGAGAAATTTTCTGAAAATCGGTGACATATATTAAGGCGCTTCCGCGACTGATACTCTGCTTAGTCGCCAAGATCTTAGCCCAGAACAAACAAAATGTAACAGATTTATTTTTTACGTAATATGTACTTTCTTGCTTAATTTATTACAGATTCAACATTTGACTAGAACCAGCAACGACCAATTTTAAGTATCCGGTATGGTCTAGTAGTTAAGATATCTGGCTCTCACGCAGGAGGCTCGGGTTCGATTCTCGGTAGCAGAATACTTTTTAAGTTAGTCATCTTTAATTTTTATCTATATAATAAGCTTTCCATTTGTATGAATGAAATGTTTGTAACAGCATTAGCAACATCCGAAATGGTCTTGTGGCTAAGATGGATACCTGGCACCTGATCGGAGTTGAAAATGTTACCAGATTTATACTTTTCAAGTCCTGTAATTTTTTATATTTTCATCTGCCCATCTGCCAAAACATCTGGTGTCTGTGCATGCATTCGACGCACACGGCACCTGCTCAGCCAAGAAACAAACCCTTAGTTAAGTCGTATAGTCGAGGTAGAAATTTTTACATTGGAAAACTCGAGTTTGTACATACTTTTGTAGATAGCAGCACCCTGCAGCACAATAACAAGAGAGGAACAATTGTGGGTTGTTCCTTATTTACAGCGCCAGCCTTAATAAAAAATGACCTCAGCTATGTCCAAAAAATATTGGTGCGATCCTAAAGGTCAACAAAACTAAAGCTTTTTAAGTCTTATTTGCTACTTGCTGTAGCCCGCGGCGTAGGCCGCATAAGGACGAATTTAATACTTTTTAAACGTGCAGAAACCTCTAAAAAATTTTGCGATAACAGAGAAAGATAAAGTGTATTATGATACCTACACATCCAGGCGGGAATAGAGGATGTAAGAATAGTAGGTGCTGCATTCGTTTTCAATGTTCTTATTCCATCAGCGGTTTTTGTAATTTGCAATACTTCAAAGTGATACTGCAGCAAATGGGAACCAATAATATTGTAGGTACAATTTTATTGAAAAGTACTTACCTCACATAAACGTGAAGCAGTAGCAAAAGTCCAATTCTTACTTTTGCAAAATTTGGCCCAGTGCTCCGTTTGAGCAATCTGAACAACGCTATAGCGTGATCTTGCTTTTTACTACAATTATCTGCTGCACAGTAGACTATTATCACAGAAATAATACTTGTAGCCCCTGCTATAAAACGAAACACCGCAAAATCAAACATAAGACAGATCACACACAAAGAGTTCATTGTATTCAAACACAAGTGTCAACCTATGCATCAAGGACACGATTTGTAATGGTTTGTAGACGGAGCATGTGAGCGACCGTGAGTCCAATTCAGTAGGGCAGTAATAAACCCTCCTTATTGCTAAATGAAATGTACTTGTGTTCGTAGTTTTAAAAAACGCAACCAATAGGCATAATAAGTAATTGTTGTCTGTGATAATATCTCTATTAAAAGTAATGGGAAATATGTTTACAAAAACCAGAAAATAGTAAACCGTTAAATAAAGCCCTGGTACTTTTTCCGGTTTAACACTGCCTGTAGTGTTGTGAATTAATATAGAGGTACATATAATTTAAATTTTGTAAGAACATGTTTTATTTTTAATGTTTAATTTAAAGTTTGATTCATTTTATTAATTTAAGTTTGTAAGAAAATTATTACTTCTAGATTTTTGATTTAACGTCTCATTCTTTTGTTAATTTAATAGGTCAGTCAAGCGGATAAACAGCGCAGTCAATAAAAAATCATTTTTATTCCTTTTATACCTCTTGGGGTTGAAATGTAAGAAAACTTATTCTTAGTGGGTGTCTACGTAGTAGGTACTAAGTGGGTGAAGTCCACATTTCCACACTTCTAACTTTTGTGGTTTTTGAGACTCCTGAACCCTTTCCACCTTCGCCCATTTACAGGTGAAGTTAAAAAAACAACACTTTCTAAAGACTTTAAAAAGACACCTATATGCCAAAAATGATGTTCTAACTTATTAACCACAAGAGATACGAATGGTTCTATAATTGCGTTGAATCCAGGTTCTTAACTTGAGGACAAAATTCTGAATTAAGTGTTTAAGGATGTGTATCAGTAACCTCTATAAGGAAAAACCAAATCGATATCTCATCGGGCCTAAGAGATATTGAGGAATCCGTGAAAACACATTTTATCCCGTTTCACTCCCTTAGGACTAGAATTTCAAAAACATCCTTTTTAATGAGTAATTACGGCTATCGTCTCGGTCAGCAATTGCAGTCATCGTCCATAAAAAGACAATTTTTCATCCAAGATTGATACTGGCCAAAAACGACATTTACGACAACGCTCCAGCTCATAACGGTATTAACAAAGAGCTACAAAAAAGCTAGACGACTACCGCGTACAATATCTTTCAAACTCGGGAATGTAACTGACATATGACCGCTACCCAGCCCGTAACAAGAAATGCCGACTATACTTAGTGAAGCGAGGGGTAGTCCAAGACGAGATAACACACGGGCAACGGCCTAATGGACGGTAAACAGATCTAAAAAGATTGTGCGTCACCACAGTTCCATCACGATAGACGAGAATGCACAGGTTAGCTCACCGAGGAACCGAGAAACCAATGAACCTACCTTTACGGTCACCGGGTCATTCCAAGGTCCGCTTTACATCAATCTTACATTAGCCGCCAATCGGGCGACAACGTTACAGAAGGCTTACCCTGAAAGCTCACATGCAACACAAAGAAAAATGCAGTGGGGACGTTTGACAAGTGAGTCTATTGACTTTCACAAAAATAGTACATAAATAGGATAGAAAAACAGCGTCAGTAAATCTAGCGCAACAAAAGGGTGTTGACGGAAGGCCCCGTATATAACTAGGGTGCTTGCATTGTTTAATGCACAATGGGGTGACACGGCAAAGGTTAGTCAATTTAGCGCGCTCTCAGGCTTAGCGACAATAAATCTAGCGCAAAGACAAGGTGTTGGCGGAAGGCCCTGTATATAACTAGGGTGCTTGCACTGTTTAATGCACAATGGGGTGACACAACAAAGGTTAGTTAATTTAACACACACTCATGCTTAGCATGGGCGGCTTACGACTATTACAAATACCTTATCACATAGCTTCGCCTGCGGTGTTTGAAGCGACGCGTCGCGACGTCCGGCTAGCGGCTTGCATCTCAACGTCGCTGAAAGAAACGGGTGACTCCAACGAACTCGAAACGGGGCGTACAATGGGTTACAAACAGGAATCGATGATGCGACCAAATACGACAGGACTCGCACGTCAAATTCGCCAAGGGTAGCCGCTCTCGGAAATAATCCCCACAAGGGTTGATGGCTTCAACGGCCCATAACAAGAGAGCGGCTGGTGCAATACGGAAGAGGCACCACCATAGCACCCGACTCTCTTCAAGCTCCAGAACACCACACAACATAAATAATGGGGAAACGTCCTCGAACGTGCCCAATGGACGCCCACCCCCCGAAGGGCGCAGACGAACGCTGGCCGCACACCTCACAACTCAACTGCTCTCTTTACGAGCCGGATGCTAAGTCCTAACTCACATAGCAACACGCTACGCGGCCCAGAAAAAGAACGAGAGGGGCTGCCGCAGCTGTGCACCGAACAGACGAAAACCGCTCTAAAACCATTCATCCTCTCTCTCGCACTCATGGGTGTTGTTTGTCAAATACAACTCGGGGAATATTTTAGAACGCGACAGCAGACAAAATCGATATTCCAAACTCGCTCACAGCGGCCGAGCTCGACACCTGCACGTTTGCTTCGAGGAGTTCTGGCCGAGTCTGCACAAGCCAATCAAAGCTGCCTATACAGCGTGCGATCAAAGTCATAATAATTCGTTGACTAAATTCAAGCGGAAAAATATGAAAAACCTATATACCCAAGGGATCGTAATTTAGAAAAATTCTCTAATAGCCGTACATTCGTACAGTTAGAAAATGTCCTGACAAGATACATAAATAACTATTCCTTCAACCTCCCTACAAAATGTGATTTTAAGAACGCATATACCTACTAAAAATGTCACTTTGGACACCATTAATTTTTCGTCTGCGAACCTGCAAACGCATTTCGTTCGCAACAACTCTTATAATTTAGGAAGAAATGTAGTACAGTGAGCGTCAAAAAACATTGGTCAGTTTCATTAAGTAATAAAAACCTATTTACTTCACTTATGGAATCAATAATTTCTTCATAAATAGGAGACTTGGGAGTTTTATTTCAATATTTGACATTCTCGGAGAGTGAGTGTGCTGTTTCATCATCAAAGATTGTCAAGCCTTATTTCTTCGAAGAAAATAGTGAAATGCTATCACTTATACCACAAGAATTTGTACGAATGTCCTGCAATAATCGTTCCAAAATAAACTAATTTCTCGCTATGATTACCTTCCTGGCCCTCCATATGCTGCAACGTGTAATGAGAGATTTCGCCCGCCGTTTAGAAGAGTGCATTCAACAGGAGGGGGGTCAATGGACTGACACCATTTCTCATAAGTAAATCTCCTATTCAAGCAACCCCGTCTAATCGCAAATATTTTCGTAATGTGCAGCACCTTCCTACCTACCCTAACTTTTATATATACGATTACACATTTATAATTTTTCCGACAAAGTTTCATCGAGCCCATCCTAATGAGGTTGCAAGGGGCACATTTTAAAATGATTTTAACATATACAGGGTGGCCTAAAAACTTTGGCTCAAAAAAGTATTGATTTTTAAAATTTCTTTAAGGGCATTGAAGCCTCTGTGGGTTCTACGTTCAGCAACTATTTTTCTTTTAAATTGCTTTCAGCGTTTCCAACTTAAGAACTTTTTATTTGTTTGTAAATATCAAGCTTTCACTTAAAAAGTCACATTTTTACCACTTATCCATAAGTGTATCCTAGGATACGATAACACTAAACTTTAATAAAAGGGGGATGTGGATACCCTGTATAAAGAAATATCCTGTGTAACTCTCATACTTTTAGAAATATTTTCCACCCCCGCATTGTTATTGTACCCTGTATAGTAGTGTGAAATCGGTAGATACAATAAAAAATTTAAAAATTTACAATACCTTTTATTGAAGTTACTTAAAATAATAAACAAATATTGTACAAAGGATTTCTTAATATTTGTGATAAGTTCTACGGTAATAATCTGCCACAGAAATCAGGCATGTTTAGAAATTCCATCATATACAATCACTTGAACAAATAATCTCCACTTCTAACAAAATATCGAGAATAGAATAAATTTACACCAATTAAGGGTACAAACGGATTAAGTTCCTTTATACTTAAATCGACGCTACAAAAACTAAAATTTAAATAAAATTATTAAAAAGTACAATTATATTTCTCGTCATATTGCCTACAGTGCAGCAACAGTACAGATTCACCTTCGGTCACGGTAGCGGTGGCGCTCTCGCTCCCTATCTCGGTCCCTCGACCGATCGCTAGTTCTCCATAGGAACTCATCTACGGAACGATCGTAAGACCTCTTATCTGAATAACTAACATTCCTCGAAGAAGGATACTCGGGCAGCGGCAGTCCTTCGTAATAGCGAGGCGGCGGAGGAAGTGCGTCGTACGCAGACCCCGAATAGAGCCCCGGGGGTGGAACATACGGTAGCGGAGGTAGTTGGTGCTGCATGGAACGCATATAGTCTGCAACGTAGGCCTCAGCAGCTGCTGCCGTGTAGGGACGTGGAGAATCACGATCGTAAAAAAAAGAGGAGTAACGATCACGAGAACGAGGCGACGGCGACCGACGATACACAGAACTAGAAGACGTCAGCCTTCTCGTTGACAAATAAAATTTCCTACGCGAGTATGAAGAGTTGCGTCCTCGTATGGTGCTTAGGGAGGAGTTGCGTAAAGCTATTGGCATTCGTGCTTTGGGATGCCTGTGACCTCGCAAACCATTCCTCTTGGCGGCTTCTTTAGACAGCCGCAGTATTGGAGTCATTTCAATGCCCTCGTCCTCGGGGAACAAGCGACACAGTTCCTCCGCAACCCTGGGTTCAATTTCCTGGCCATCACGACCAATCTTGACTGGCTTCCCATCGTTCCATGGATTGTACAAGTGCATAGTATCACTGAAAGGCAGTTCTTTTCTACATATCCAATCGACTTTAAACACACCACCAAGTGCTTTGGCTGAAAGTCCCGGCGGCAGCACCCACGATATGGCAGGTACGTCATGTCGCGACTCCCCATGCAAGCGTGCGAAACCCGCAAACCGGCCACTCTCCTTCACGGAAAATATAAGCAACACGTTCCTGGATTCCCTGTACGCCTGGTTGAGGTTGGCCTCGTTCTGTGGAAGCGTGGACCAGACTCCCTTGGCTTTCGAGAGAGTGACATTCTCGGCATTGTTCGATTTGATAACAAAGAAGCGGGTATCCCGAAATAAATAGTTCAATTTGGTCATGTAATCGTAGGACTTGCCCTTCGGGCGCGTCCGCTTCGTCGGGGGCGAAGAGCTCTTGTCCCTGGAGCGGCCCCTCTTGTGCCTGGAACGCCGCCCCTTGGACGATTCTGTGCTGACCGAGCTGATGCTAGGCGCATTCGAGCTTTCGGAACTGCTGGAAGACACATCGCTCTCGTAGTTCACCTCGTCCAGCTTGTCATCGCCCATGTCGAGGCTTAAGTTCAGGTTCTCCGTTTCTATAACACCGTTTTTGTTTGCATCTCGGGAGTCCATTATCACACCATTTGCACCCCAAATTAAATTGCGCCCGCCGCCTTCTGCTTAAAGCGAGCGTGAATTCGTTACTATTAGAACGACACCACAGACTTGTTTGTTTTCTAACATTTATTTGTTAAATTACATGAACATTGGCAGATTGGAAAAATAACCAAACAAAAACACCAAACACAACTTGACGTTGGCAACGCCGATGTCCAACTATAAAAACTTAAAATTGCTAATCATTTCAAATATGTGCGGGAAAAACTTACCATTTTGAAAAAGTTACTTCAATAGTTAGCAAATAAAGATAATTTCCTGTCTAGTCAAGGACGTATTTTACCAGACTCAAATAAATAACTAGAAAATTAAATAATCTCTTTATTTATTTTTATCAGTAATATTAACATAGGCTAAATTATTAGTCCACCAACATTATTCTCACCAAAAATGTAAACATTTTGAATTATTGGTGATCACCCATCCGGAAGTCCATAAAATGGAGTCGTAGTCTGTCTGATTATAACATGATTCAGATAAGGTTGTGAGCATCAATTGATTTTACAGCGTAAAAATTTAGTTACAAACCAAACTTGACATTTTTTTTAAATTTAAGGTTAACATTTTTGTATAATTTCCTCTTTTACAGGAATTTGTCTATTTTTTTATTTAACTTGCATCAGCCCTGTAGAAGCCGTAGAGACCATAGGGTCCAGTGGCCCCCACAAATAAATTTCAGAGGGGCCTGGCTTCTACAAAATATGATTTTTCCTAGTTTCAGCATAACTTATTAGTTCGTTTTACAATAAAGGAAGTATTGGATTCACCCCAAAAATTCGAAATTGAGTTTTAAACAGATCTTCACGTTTTCGAGTCCTCTGAACCCAGAAAACATATTTTTGTTCATTGGTCTGTCTGTGTGTCTGTCTGTGTGCATGTGAGCAGAATATCTCAAAAACGAAAAGAGGTATGGCGTTGAAACTAATTATGTAAGTTATATGTACTATCTAGATGCGACAGCAAGCTTTTGAAAAAAATTGTATAACCGGAAGTATGGTGTTTACTCTTGTGATTTTTCAGTTTTTTCGATTTTTTCAAAAACGGCTTTAACGATTTTTTCAAACGTTATATTTTTATTAGATTTTACGATAAAGGAAGTATTCGAGTCACCTCAAAAGTTCGAAATTGAGTTTTCAACAGATCTTCACGTTTTAGAGCAGTGATTCCCAAAGTGGGCGATATCGCCCCTTGGGTCGCGCTGGAACGATCCAAGGGGGCGATAGTAGCCTCGGGTGCATTTGGGGGGCGGTGAATATAAATAAGGGGGCGGTGAAAGCTTAAAGAAGGAAGAAAAGATAAGAAGATTTAGAAAAACCAGTCGTACGTATTTCATCTGTTGTGTAACATAGTGTAAGATTATTTTCCAAATAAACACACAAAATGCAAGTTACGGATTTATTTATTCGATGAAGAATTTACCATTATTAAATGTTCTTATTTATTCAGTCTGTTTATTCTCCGTTTCTTTAATTTTACTTTATCACACCCTTTAATACACCATCCAGAAAGTAAATACCATTATAATCAAGGGTTTTTATTATTCAAATTTGCTTTTACTCAAAATACAGGTTACAAATACAGAAAAAAATTGTTTATTTGAAAAATATCATTTTCTCTAGCAATAATTTATACAAAATTTCTATATGGTATATTTTATTATAACATTTCATAATTGACTTTTTCAGGTAATCATTTGAGTTTGCCTTTCACTTTAGTTATTCCGATTGTCAGTTAATACCTACAAATTAAAATCTAAGCTCTGATGTTACCAAACAACTATGCCAACTAAATCAATTTAAATGCTCGAACCTTTTTAATAAACTATTCACAATTTTACAGTAGCTGTATCTAATGTATCATTCATTAAACAATTCTCAAATATTTATGTTGTACTTTTAATGTATAAATCCCCCCTTGTACTTTTTAATTGCTAATTAATTTATTCTTTCAAAATAATTTCCTACCTAGAAATACTCTTACAGATCAGTCTCAAGAAGCTACCACTACAATATCTTTCTGTTTGTTCGCTTAAAAAATGTAGATTTTCAGGGGGCGCTGAGTAATTTTTTTTTTCTGAAAAGAGGGCGGTAGGCCAAATAAGTTTGGGAACCACTGTTTTAGAGTCTCCTGAACCCAAAAAAACATGTTTTTGTTCATTGGTCTATCTGTCTGTGTGTCTGTGAACAGAATATCTCAGAAACGAAAAGAGGTATGGCGTTGAAACTAGATATATACGTTTTATGTACTATCTAGATGCGACAGCAAGCTTTTGAAAAAAATCGCATAACCGGAAGTATGGTGTTTACTCTTGTGATTTTTCAGTTTTTTCGATTTTTAAAAAACGGCTTTAACGATTTTTTCAAACGTTACATATTATTAGATTTTACTTCCTTTTACGATAAAAGAAGTATTGAAGTCACCACAAAAATTCGAAATTGAGTTTTCAACAGATCTTCACGTTTTCGAGTCCCCTGAACCAAAAAAAACATTTTTTTGTTCATTGGTCTGTCTGTCTGTCTGTCTGTGAACAGAATATCTCAAAAACGAAAAGAGGTATGGCGTTGAGACTTCATATATAAGTTTTGTGTACTATCTAGATGCGATAACAAGCTTTTGAAGAAAATTGCATAACCGAAAGTATGATGTTTACTCTTGTGATTTTTCAGTTTTTTTCGATTTTTTCAAAAATGGCTCTAACGATTTTTTCAAACTAGACATTTTTAATGTGTATTGATGGGAGATTGGTGATTTTCAAGTTAAATGTCTCTAAAATGGGTTTCTTCTGTTTTTTCTTTTTTTTTTTCATTAACTCCATTTTCAACAGAACACTCGGTATATTATTAAATTCTTGAATTCAGCTTAAAATTTTAGAGAAATTTCGTCTCTGCAACTAACGCTCTATTTTATATTATTATAAGTGATCGTTTCTGTAGAATTTTTTTGACAAATGCTTAAAAATTTACTAATTATAGGATAACAGTAAAAGGAAGTCGTGTGCGTGTCACACCAGATCTTTTAATGTGTGTTGATGTGAGATAGATGATTTTCCAGTTGAAAACCTCTAAAATGGGTTTCTTTTTTTATTATCTCCTATTTTAAATAGAACACCCGGTATATTATTACAATTTTGAATTCAGCTTAAAATTAGTGATGGGCATAATCGGACAATTTTCATAACCGAATTATTTGCATTCGAATCATATTAATAACCGATTGATTATTTGTATAATCATTCGAATCAATTTTGGCTCTCGATTCGTTTCGATTAATAAGTCAGCCGGTTTGCCGGTTGGCGGTTCACCGTCATCTGCATCGGCACCGTAACTTGCAGATAGCAGAGGAACTCAGTTAATCGTTAATTATAATAATTGTATAAATGATTTTTATTTGATTTCTAAGGAGTTTAAACCATTGAGAATAGCTATATCAATTCTAATCATAAAGAAATTATAAATATGCGAATACAAAATATCTATTGAATCTATTTTTCGTTCCTAAAATTCTCTAGTAGTCACCCTTCCATTTTTGCTTGCACATCATATCGGTATATTTTAGAATCCATCATTTATCTACGTTCAGCCTTCCGCGGTTCTAAGGACGCACACTTAAAATTTTCAACATCGAAATCCACTTCTTGTCCCGACTGCTCCGTTATTAAAAATTAAATATAAATTTTTTACGATATTGGAAAATCTTATTTCGCTTTCTGTTTATCCCTTATTAGGCATAATCAACCGCGTTTCGAAGCAAAAATTTAGGCCGTTATAAATTAATACCAACACGCTTCGGCAAATCTCATACTCAGCAGAACGTTATCTTTAATAAGAACGGCCCCATAAATTTAACTCGTCGACTGGGAGTATCAAATGTCTTAATAACATCAACAAGCAGCCGCGAGCCTCACTTGGGTCAATCAAGTACATACGTAGAAAAGGTTATATGAGTTATGAATGCCGTATTATTTACAGAATTTCGATCACTCGCAGGTCGCTGAGACGCGGCACGTAGTACGTATCAGGATGAGGTTATTTTTCATCCGAATACTTGGAACGAAAACCGAGTTACACAGGTTATTTCAATAACCGGATAACCGGTTATTTTTGATTCGAATAAGCCCATCACTACTTAAAATGTTAGGGAAAATTTGTCTCTCCAACTAACACTATTTTGTACCGTTTTTGTAGAATTTGTAATTTTTGAAAATTTTTGACAAATGCTTAAAAATTAAAAATCAAATTAGCCTAATTATAAGATCACTGTAAAAGGAAGTTGTGTGCGTGTATCACACAAGATTTTTTTAAGATTTTGTTTATAACAAGCTACATGAAAATAAGGAAGATAAAAAATAAACTTGATCGGGGGTGCCATTGAAAGCAATCAGACTTGCCTAATCTGTAGAATGCATTTTGTTGACCACGGTGTACTACACCGCGTTGTTGACATAGAACTGTCAAATTTTTTTAGTTTAAAATTCACTTTCGACATTTTGTTTAACTTATCCCATTATTATTTTAATGTTACCTATCAATTTAATATACACATTTTGTTTAAATTACATATTTTGCATATTTATGTAGCTGATGATTAGACTGTTAGTCCAATGAATTAATAATTCAGTTAATTGTAGTGCAAATGTACTTATTAGTTTTCTACAATGACTATATAATCACAGTGTGGCCATACAATTGTTGGCTAGTATTTTTTCTCCAATGTCAAAATAAGCTTTTGCGAAAAACCATGGTGATGAAATAAAAAGAACAGAATTTTTTAACGGTGTAAGCGACATTTGATAACACAAAAATAACTAAAATCAAAATAAAATTTGACAATTCATTTGCTGTGCTGTAGTATTTTATAAGTGTTTACTGTAGAATAGTTGGCGTTAAAAAATCTCTGTTAATTCGCCATTTTTTACTTCCTTTTACAATAAAGGAAGTATTTGATTCACCCCAAAAATTCGAAATTGAGTTTTCAGCAGATCACGTTTTAGAGTCCCCTGAACCCAAAAAACATTTTTTTCATTGGTCTGTCTGTGTATGTGTCTGTGAACAGAATATCTCAAAAACGAAAAGAGGTATGGCGTTGAAACTTCATATATTGTGCACTATTTAAGAAAATCGCATAACCGGAAGTAGGTGTTTACTCTTGTGATTTTTCAGTTTTTTCGATTTTTTCAAAAACGGCTCTAACGATTTTTTTCAAACTTCACATTTTTATTACGCTTTTAATGTGTATTGATGTGAGCTAGGTGATTTTCCAGTTGAATACGTACTTCTAAAATAGGTTTCTTTTTTCTATTTTTTTTATTAACTCCTATTTTAAATAGAACACGCAGTATATTATTACATTTTTGAATTCAGCTTAAAATTCTAGAGATAATTTGTCTCTTCAACTAACGCTCCATTTTGTACCGTTTTTGTAGAATATGTAATTTTTGAAAATTTTTGACAAATGCTTAAAAATTTTAAATCAAATCTTTGGCTAATTATAAGATCACTGTAAAAGGAAGTTGTGTGCGTGTATATTACCAGATTTTTATAGTTGTATAACATACATTTACAATAAGCAAAACATATGACAGAAGATATTTAGTGACGTTAACAATGACATGAGTGTAAATCCAAAGATATACTGTAGTGGCTAATACGTTTGTGACTTCTATTTTATTATGTAATACTAGCAACCCAGTGAGACAAATGTCTAATTTAAAAAAAACAAAAAAGACCGTTTTTCAAATAGAACGCGTATTAAATAAAAACTGTACCCAGACCTGGAAGGTGTCAAAGTGGTTGCCTAACCGATCGACGTTTTTAGGCGCAGAGGGTCGCAGCTCCGTTTGGCTGCTGAAACATTTTTATTTAATACGCGTTCTATTTGAAAAACGGTCTTTTTTGTGATTTCTCGAAAACCGGAAGTGTCACGTGACTGAAATTCGGTTCCTGAGCTGACATGACCATTCCAAACATATAACTTTCATAACCTTTTTCTCTATCTCTTACGGTTTGGCTGCTGAAACCGCGTCCCGGACGGACGGACAGACAAGTCTATTAGATAAAGGATTAGCTCTACTATTTTCTTTCAAATTGATTTATTTAATTTGAATTTTAAATTCTATTCTTTTAAATAAATGTGTTGCATTGAGCTCTTCAAGGGTGGTTCGCTAATCTAGTAGTATGTTATCTGAAATTTCAATTTTATTATGACTTTTGATTATGAACTGACACTAACTGTCAGCTTGCACTTCAAACAATGATCCAACAATAATCAAACCAAAAATGACAAATATTCTTTCTACTCACATGTAATTGACTTAATTCACTAAGGTAAGTACTTTATTATATTTATTTCACTCTTTTAATTGTCTTTTATTCAATATGCTTCTATAGGACTAATTAAAACCAACCTGAACTCCTTGTACTTTCACTGCTAGTCACCTCATAACACCACTTTTCCTGACGTTCACCACTCGGATCCTCGACAGTTCCACTGGCAACTCCCGTTAATTGATCAACACGTCCGCCGTATAATCACCAAATCCAGTAATTAATATAACTTTTATTCCTTGTAGTTATGAAATAATCCAATTCCATTTAAATATTATTTTCTTCTTACTCGTATCTAGTTAAACCACATTCCATACTCTCTTCAATGACTGTATACTTGCACTAATTCATATTTATATTTTAACTTTGTTTCCACCTCATAGATTTGTTATAACCTTGTCTATTGTATTATTCCAAATTATAAATACAAATTAAGGTAAAATTTCCATTTTTTATTAACTTTGAAAGAATATATCCACAATAAATCTACATTTTTCAAGTTGTTATTTTCACAATAATCCCAAACAAAATCCCCCTTTATGCTAGTTACAATTATTCATACACTCTTAAAATTAAATAATATGATTTCTACCTACTATATTCTAATTTCTAATAGAAAGCATATTTGTCACATGTAAAATTAACTTATATTTCCTTATTAAATTTCAACACCGTGATAGAATACTCAATTGCTATTACTTTTCAAAATAAATTGTAAATTGTAAATTTTATCAAATTAAACTTCCATTACTTATTTTCAAATAAACAAACAATATTTTTTTAAACTTTTCTAAGTTGATGGTATACTTATCCCAAATTTATATGTTCTTTAATTTTTTATTCGAAAACCTGATTTTTACGTATCATAACAATACATTTAAATACAACTGTTGTTTGCTATGTGCAAATTTGCTATACAGCATAAGTCGCGAAGTTACAAGCTACATATAACTACTGCTTCCTACACTTACAAGCCATGCTGTTAGACTTGGCAACATTGCATCTCTGGTAGTTGGTGGTCCTAAATTGCAATACTCCAATTTAAATATTTTTTCTTTAAATATAGCACCGTTTTACCCTTTATCATATATTAATCTGTAATTAACTAAAGATAGCTTCTGTAATTGTGACAAATTTATTTACATACTCAAGTAATACTAACATGTAACAGTATATTTACAAAAATGAAACAACTTAACCTATGCAACCCATGGATAAAAGAACATTTCTGTAATTATTTTAAAGTTTGTAATTTTCTATATACCACTGCTGATCGAAAGTACAACATATATGCAAAAACTATGGTGGTGCTACTGTAAATAATCTTTTTGGTAATAAACTATCTGCTCGGTAACATCTAAATTTGTGTGACGTAAATTGCCCCATAAACTTCGAAACTGCTGATGTCATCATTTAAAGACACTTTTACTATTTGTACATGTCTTTCCAATATTTGTCTTCTACATGCAGGATTTGTCCTTTCTTGATGCGCTTTCGACGACAAATATGTTGGTAAATTTGGAAATACGCTTGGGATAGCATTGTCAGCTAATATAGGGTGATACAGTAACAGCTTCTGCAGTTTCTCACTCTTATTTCGTTTTCAAATGTATTTTCCATTCAAATGTATTTCACACACGACAGCACTTTTTGTTGATGTCCAACGTTCTCTTGCTGTTGCACGAAGCCATGTTTTCTTGCGGATCTCGTCCATTGGAAAGGAAAATGTTATTATAGTTTGCATACATTTTCTTTTAAGGTATTGTCGTAGTTGGTACACAGCGTCTTCGCGGCATTCTAAATATAAAATTAAAAGTTTTAAGAAATGCGGTAAAAATGAGGTTAGATTGTTACTTAACTCGGTTGTATTTCAATGAAATACTTAATAGAAACCCATAAATACTAGCAGAAATTTTACTTTCACTTATCACGAACAGTACAGTAATATAAATAAATGTATTTCTTCAAACTTAGAGCAGTCCAACATATTAATATTTAATCACACGCCACAGTTGAACGGACATTTTTATAAATAAACAGTATAAAAATTGATCTACTAGCAGCGTTGCCAAATCTCCAACAGCATGGCTTATAAGTGTAGAAGACAGTGATGTAACACTAACATCTATATGGCAGATCCAATGGTTTATGTCTGTTCGGTCTTTGTATATGAGCACTATTGTCTAGTAAATATAGGGCCAGCATGTAAAACTTTAGATTGAAATCTTTCTAAATCAGGGTATTGGAGATTGCTGTTGTTCCCCACAGTTTGCCATATGTCCATATGGGTTTAAATACTGCATCGTATACAAGAAGCTTGTTCTTAAGGGATAGTTTGGACTTCCTACCTAGAAGCCAATAATGTTTTTTGAACTTATCGCCCAGTTGTTTGCGCTTCTTCTAAATATGGGTCCTCCATGTCAGGCCCTTGTCCAGGTGTATGTCTAAATATTTTATTTCCTGTACTTGTGCTATGGGATGTTGTTGATAAATACCGGTGGCGTAATACCCTTACACTTGGTGAAGGTTATGTGGAATGATTTTGTTTCATTTAGTTTGACACGCCATCTTTGAGACCACTTCACGACTTCATCTAAGTTCTGTTGTAAGTTTAGTGCTGCTGTCACTGGATCACTGTGGCTAACCATGATGAGCATGTCGTCGGCGAAGGTTGCAGTAAGGGAGTGTTGGTTTATGGGCATATCAGCTGTATAAATAAAATATAATAGCGGACCAAGGACGCTTCCCTGGGGTACGCCAGAATTTATTGGACGAAGGTCTGTTAAGTATTGCTCATATTTTACTTGAAAAGAACTTTCCGACAGATAAGATTCTAGGATCATAAATACTGAGTGAGGGAGGCATTTCTTTATATTGCATTCGCGATCTTTCTGGATGAGGGTTGGCCTTGGATTTTTGCTGTTAAGTTGCACATGAACAGATCCGTAATTTTTATTTTATTGTATAACTTGCATAACCTCCAACAAATTTACTGTCATTTCACGGAACAGAATATTGTTGCCAGATGGACTGCTTTCTTTGATAGTACATGTGGAGAAATATTTAAAAACTGAAGTATTGTAAGACCTTCCACATACTTAATTAAAAATGTATCCAATTACACAATTATTGAAACTGGATACATACATAAAAATTACTAAGTTTCGTTTTCTATTCTGCTTAAATATGGCAACTTTGCATTTTAAGGTGTTTTGTCATGTTTTCTAACCTAAAATCATTTGGTACCCATAACCTAAAATGTAAACTTCGTTTAAAGACAAGAAAGTAATTTTACACAGCTAAATTGGGGAAACTGTCATGGTCAACCCTCATCCAGAAAGATCGCGAATGCAATATAAATTAAGTTATGTAATTAGAGCTCTTTCCTAAACAGACGTGGAGCAATATTTACTGACAAGTTTTTAAATCTCGACACGCCATTCAAAAGTTATAAATCTTTATAAACTAAAAAATTGTTGGTGACCAGTTTTTTACGGCTTGGTATAGATTTGATAACAAACTACTACAATAGCACAGCTCCTCTTTACGAAGGTTTAAGTTAATAACATTAATCATTTCTTCTTCTTTACGTGCCCTATTGATTTTGGACGTTGGCTATTAGCATGGCGATTCTAACACCGGTATTCATAGTCGTTCGCCAGCGACTCCCCAGCGACTCGCCGGCGAAACGCCGGAGTTTTGCCACGCCCCTTACGAGAATTAACCTTGCATAGTCGCTCGCCGGTAAAACCAAGGATGCGCGTTACTATGGTTTTCGGTGGAGCGCTGCATGCGCGAGCGACTATGCAATGTTAATTCTCGTAAGAGGCGTGGCAAAACTCCGGAGTTTCGCCGGCGAACGACTATGAATACGGGTGTAACTCTATTGGCAGCGCTTCTGAACAATTGAACAGATGTGAGGTTAAACCACTGGCGTAGATTATGTAGCCAGGAGTGTCTTCTTCTTCCCGAACCTCTTTTGCTATCTACCTTTTCCTGGATTATCAAATGCAGCAAACGGTATTTGTCCTGCCTCATTATGTGGCCGAGGTATTCCAATTCAAATTAATATTTAGAAATGTCAAAATATAATATTCAAAATTTCAGGTTTTACACGAAAATTTAACATAAATAACTAGTTTCTACGTTTGTTATGAAAGAGGTGGTTATGTAACCATTTTCAGTTAGGTAATAAAGTATATGTCCGCATTATGCGGAAGCGTGTTCACGTGGCGCCTACCTGTCCCCGCGCCCAAAGTCCCGGCGCCTAAACGTACGCGCGCCTAATAACTCCAGCCAAATTCTGCGAACCTAAACGTCCCGTTCAGGTTCACGTGTGGTAACCCCGTTTCCAGAAGACACCTTATTTTTGAAGTTATAAACACATGTAAACACTCTGCGCCTATGCGATGTAACACTAAATTCTGCGGATGGTCAGCGTTGGTGTGCTGACGTCACGCCGAATAGCTGCGGCTGTTATTCTTTCATGTAGAAGCCCGGCGATAATTTTTTACTGTAACGTCTCTAAGAACGTTGCTGTAACGTTAACAGTGGCGCATTAACCATGGTTATCGTACATATTTTATTTAGAGTTAGCAAAATCCAGATATAATTTGCTCTCGGCATCTTAGGTAACACTTCTCAAGAGGCACATTCCTGGAAATTAATATTTTATGACAAATATGAAACAATTTTTTATCGATTAGTTTGGCGTCCCTGAAATTTTAAGCAAAACAATTTAGAGGGTAAATTAAAATAAAATCTATCAAATAATAATTTTACCAGTGTAAATATTCGGCTACACCAGATTCTCTGTTATGATATTTTATGCCACCTTGATGGAATTGGTTATTTCTCAGCAATTTTTGATGGCATTGTCTTCTGGCCGCTCTGTCTCATGTTAAGTGGGGGAAGTTGAAGTCAGGCCTGCATACCGAATTGCGCACTTCAGTCGGGGGCTTAACACTCAAGCGAGCGCGTCGTTTCGCGCTGCAACTCTCACCGACTCATTGTCGACGTAAAAGAATGCGCTCTAGGCTCCAACGAAAGAAAGGTGTTGTTGACCGGCACTAAAATGTGACGTGAGGAAAGCAGTAATTTTGAGATGGTCGCTTCCGCTAATTAAGGGTGCTACCCCATTACGGTCGAAACCGGATATAAAGGCTGACTCCTCTTTGTATGCTTAAAGTAACGAGGAGTTGTCATTCTTTTTCCGTCGTGTGTGTTTCATCAACCTCTGTTTCAATCTGTGGATATAGACTTTCCTCGAATTCCGTACATTTTTGGTCACTACACAGACGAGACCGTGATTATTTTATCGCCAACTAACCACCTGCTGTATATAACGTGTATGCTTTCCCTAAGAAGCTGTTCATCTTTCTTCAAGTACTAGCATAAGTACCCGCCAGTCAGAGACATCTCCACGCAGTTTGGAGTCTCTTGCAAGCTGCTATCAGGTAGAACTTGTATTGTACTGTGTGCTACCGTGTTAATTTAACTAAATTACGAAGCCCCCTGTTCTGACGAGCTATTACATACTAATTTTTAACAGTGTAAAAGTTATGCTACCAATCATAGAATTCATAAACCCGCCATTCATATCATATAAATCAAAATTATGCCACATTCTCTGTTATATTTTGAAATTTTATGCCACCTTGATGGAACTGGTTATTTCTCGGCAATTTTTGGAGGAATTGACTTCTGTTCGCTCTTACGCATGTTAAATGGGGGAATTTGATGCCAAGTTTACATGCTGACATGCGCTTTTCAGTCGAGGACTTAACATTCAAGCGAGCACGTCGCTTTGCGCTGCAGATCTCCCGGGTTCATTGTCGACATAATTAATAAAAAGCGCTCTAGGGTCCAACGAAAGAGATGTGTTGTTGACAGGGGCGGGAATGTGACGCTAGGGTGTTATCCCATTACGGTTGGAACCGGATATGAAGGTTGACTTCTCTTTGTACGTTTAAAGCAACGAGGTGTTGTGTTACTTTCGCCAAGGTGTGTGTTTCTGCAACGGCGGTTTCACTCTGTGGATATAGTCTGTCCTCGAATTCCATACCTTTTTGGACACCACGCAGGCGAGACCGTGATTGTTTCATCGCCAACTGACCACCTGCTACTATTCACTGAAAGCCATCATGATGCATATGTGCAGGAGGAAGCAAGAGAGAGCCGCAGCGTCCACTGAACGTTGCCAGAGAGATGCGATACTGCCCCAGGGTCGATACGATGGCGACAGGAAGCGTTGCAGACGGCCAAATCTCAAGTAATTTGAAGTTTAAGTACTTTACGGGAATATCTTCAAAGACACTTCGCGAATGGTTCACAAGTCCTGTTCTGTTAATCCGACAATCATTGCTGAAAAACGTCGCCTGTATGACCAAATTGGCGAGAATTCAGGACCGAGCACGAGATGTCTATCAACAAGCTCTACCAGATTCTTGGGAAAAGGATGACCGAACCTCACTTGTGCGCTAACCACAGCGCTAGGCTGGCAAACTACGCGACTTCAAAACAGTTCTATCATGCTACGATCGGGTACAACGGGTTAACTTAATTTTCGAGTAAGTTTGATTTTTAAGTGATTTAAAATAGTCCGTAAAATACTAGCTTTAGTAGCGGAAAAGTGTAGATACAAAAAGCTTGCAAATTTTATTCTATAAAATCACATTTCTTCATCATCTGGAATTTTTCCCACAGTTCGATAGTTTTCAAATGTTAATAACGGGTGTTCATTAGTATTTGTGGTCTAGTCGGCTTTGGAACTGATGAAGTCATGTTGTTCATTAAATCATATGGCTGATAACTGACACTGGTGACACTGTAAGTCTATGTCAAATTCGATTTTAGTAGGTTATGTTTTGCGTCAGTTTTGACACAGACTGACTCAAATCCTAACCTGCTAACCTCGAATTTGACATTAACTGATAGGTGTCATCAGTGTCAGTTATCAGCCATATGATTTAATACACGACATGACTTCATCAGTTCCAACGCCGACTAGACCACAAATTCTAATGAACACCCTTTATTTTGTATGTTCTCAGTTCTTCATTCAAACGTTATTCTTGTATTGTCATGCAAACGGTGTCCTAATAGAAATTTTGATTTATTGTTTAACATGTTATTTAAAAAATGTTTTTTAGAATTGCCTAAATTCATCATACAAATGATGGGTAAAGCTTTAAAGCTACTACCGAGCCAATGTAACAACATGCAAACATTCATAAAAAAGAATCTTCAGTCAGCGCAATCCACCTACACAGTCACTAATTTTGCGTAAGATGAGCAACAGTTGCAGCCTTCGATCTTACTTTATTTTGTATTACATTGGTATTGAACCAACAATTCTATCTCATTTAATCTTATCACAAAATTTTGGTAGTTTTCAGCAGTAGCAAGTCATTAGCATTAATGCATCCAGTCTATGCATGTGTGAATAAACAAGTATGTGATGACCAACTGGGGCTTTAATTACCCACGCCACGTTAACACATATTAGCCTAAAACTGACGCAGTCGGTAAGATTCCGACAGCATACAGTAGTTCAAAAATAGCAACAATAAATTACAATGATGTTGCAAGCAACCAAATAAAGTATACTAATTACAAAGTTGAGGTGATGTTGCAGGCAATCAAATTATAGCATGCTAATTACAATGCCACGGTGATGTTGCAGGTCAAACATAGCAGAAGGGCGACAATAAAATACTACCACGTACTTAGAAATCTAAAATGTTCCATAAATTGTCCAGTACTGACAAACTCGAAAGTGATGCAACACCAGCCAGTGATTTTAACCTTTTGGTGCGCTTAATGTACGGATTCGTTTTTACCTTCACAACACAAGATCGTGTTTTAATACTTCCAGCAATGACGCGAAACGGCACGGAAAATCAAACAGCAACACTCAGCCACCAGAAGCAATCGGGGACAAAAGTGTTTCGACAAACCGCTGCGAATCTGTGGCACTTCCATCTAACAATGGGACTCAACAATGGCGAAAACTAGGCCGCCAAACTAGCTGCTCATACCTTAATGACTCCAATGTCGGTTCTAAATTCTACAAAATTAGATTATAGAACGAGAGAGAGGACGCATACATTCAGCTTACAACCCCAAGACTTAAATCGCGACGCCAGAAAAATCCGCAATTAAATGCGATGGGTAATTAAGACCCAAATGTCTTCGATAAATCTAAAGCTAGGACACTATTCTTGCCCTCGTAAGTCACTAAACTAGCTCTAAACTAAGAGAAAAGTTAATTCGAAGTAAACGCGTGCGAAGAAGTCGGAAACGCTTACAGAATAGAAAGAGGAACAAAAAACTGCGGCAGGTGCGCGGAGACAATTGAATGATACTTGGCCTAGCTAAGCATTACAACGGATCGTTAATTCATCTCGCGCGACTGAAGGCCTTTCAAAACGAGTTCGGCCATCTCGACAACTGTAAAACGCCGCCGAACCTTTGCACAGGGGTAGCCAAAATGCATAAAATGAACGGTGCAATTAATGAGCTATTAAATCGTACCTTTTTTACCCGTAATAATGTTTATAGATATAACCAGTTTGTAGTTACATATTTTTTATTGTTAATTAGATTTAATCAGTGTAATTTAGCATGGTCGAAAGAAAGGCCCTGTGCGTGCATCGATGAATTTCGCAAGTGTGGCGTTCGGTCTGTAACGCGAACCTTTGTAACTGGGTCGCGGAGAACGAGACATTGGTTTATGGGCTTGGGTCCAGTTCACACGTTTGTGCTCGTCTCCTAGTACATGTACCTGCGGCGAAGTCAATTCCTTCACCAGACGAGTTAAATAAGTAGAAGTGACGGGAAGCCTAGCAGTCAATAATTTGCTGCCTATAGGTGTTTGTGGGTACCACAAACTAACGTTTGTGTACCATTTTCATCGTGTGTCGGTGAGTACACCATTTGCAAAGCAGCCACGTATATTTGTGACGTCCATTGTAAAGACATGGCATGAGGCGTCATTGAGGTGACAAAGAAACAATGAGAGATACATCTTTAAAAAATGTAATGTCCCGATGAAGGCGAAAACTACCATCTTGATTCAACCTTTGCAAGTAACCAATAATTAAGATAACAAAAATGTACAAATAATTTATTATAACTAACATTCTACATTATTTAGCCTTACACATTTTCAACGTTGCTTTCAAAAAATGCTTTCCTCTGAACCAACGGCAAATGTCTTTGTCTAATAATATAATTTTCATTACCCAATGGGGTATAATTGCTTTCGCCCACCTTGCCCATGAGTTTCCGTAGAGCTTGGTTCCTAAGTAAGACGTTTTCGTAAAACTGTTTACCCCCTTCTCGAAATACAGAATTTTTATTTATTAAATATTGATCTACTTTTTTCTCATAATGCAACTGTGAAAAGTCCTTAATAAATATATAATTCAATAACGCAAAAGATCCCAATAAACTGTATAATACAAATCTCACAGAACGAGGCCTAGCATACAAATTTAATTTTTCATTAAGACGATTGCCCACTCCATAGGCAACTATAAACGCAGCCACCGAACCAAATGTGTCTGCAAAATATTTCGGCGTCTGCCTCATTTGAATTTCCCTAGCCATTGCATACATCTGTGCTTTTTCCGACAGAGTGAGAGACTTTAAGAATTGCTTTCCCTCTTCCATTTCCCATGGCACTGAATGGTCAAGAATCTAAAATTAAACCTATATAACGATGCCCGTCAGCAGTACACAATATTTCTTACACGTATTCCAGATTTATCTATTACTTCAACATCAGTATAAGTGAAATTAATAGGAACACCTACAATAACACCATAACGACTGAAAAAAGTTCCTGCACTAAATATATCAAATCCATACACCATAAACGGTTTGAATTGCTTTTTATCCACCTCCGTAATCTAAAATAGTGTTTATATTAAATCTAAAAAAATAAAATACTAAACCTGACCTCTAATAAATCCAAAGTTCGGTTAAAACGATCAAGAATTGGCTTTGTAACGGGCACGCTAAACCCTTTCCTATAAAACAAGCGATTATTTTAATAGTGAGCGAACTTATTGGACATACGTACTTGTACAATTGAATGACTTCTCGATATTTATCCAGCAAAAACGTGTGTGGAATAATATGACAACAAGCTATGGTACCACTTGCAGCTACCGCAGCTCCAAAAACAAAGTTCTTGCCAGAGTCCTTTAGGAACCAGGCACCTAGCCTTTGAAAACTCATTTCCGTTGAAAATATGAAAGGCTGTTAGAATATATATATTTTATAAAAACTAAGGCATGCACACAGATTATTAATAGATACTATCAATAAATGATTGTGATATCTAGAACTACAAATGTACCGAATTAGGTTATGTTATTAGTGACAAACTTCAGTTGGTAAAGTGACAACTTCATGTGTATGAATGGGCATTTATAATAGTGGCTACTCAAACGCCACCGGGATTAGGGAAAAGTTGTAAAACTGCATTAATAAATAATAAATGCATAATAAGTAATACTATACGATTTAATCCAGAATATGTTTATCAAGCTCAACAATTAAATTTAGTATCTATCATTTATTAAAGTAACGATATGTTATAATTATAAATTAAAGGAAATATGAAGCAATGTCCGCCAGACCCTTTATGCTGGACTTTCCCACATTATACAATCATGCATTTGAGAGGTATTACGCAAATATAATGCAACGAATGGACGTGTTATTATCTTTTTATATTAATTTATATCATTGCAGCTACTCAAAAACTGCTTGTATAAATATTCTACAATTTAGTTTAATCGTTAAATCTTTATTTCAATTGCCTAGCTTGCTACAACATGAATAACTCAAATCAGGGTTGGGTTTTATCACTTGGGTAAAATAATAATTTTATTAAATTGCCATTAGATCCAATGCAAACTTGGTAAAATGATATTCTCGTACTCATTTTAGTAGCGGTGTATTTATGTTTTGCAATAAGCTCACTTGCACATAATACTGAATAAAACCACCAATTATTACAATCTGTTTAAAGAAGTAAGTCTTATCTAATTATTAATTTGATTACTGGGTCTTATTAAGTTTATCGGTTTCATAGCAACCATTACCATACTACAACCGATATACTATTGGACATACCATGGATGTTATGAATCATAACAGCCTTACATGTCTTAAAATCCTCGCTCTACGAGCTCGCATTTCAAAACAACATTTGCGGCAGTTATGATGCTCATAACATTCTTAGATATGTTAATAGCTATAACATGAAAAACCAACCCCAACATACAAATTTTTACTTGTTCGAGATCTTATTTTTATATGATTTATTTTTATTTCCTCCTTATTACCTAGTAACTGACATTTTTCATTTGTTTTACATTCACTTAATACTAGATTCAATTTCAATTTTTTTAAATGTCAACAAATTTGACACTCGTTCACCACTAACGCATTTCAACTATTCTCCTCAGTTCACACTTTTAATCTTGCTCTCAGGTACCTTTTCTTATATTTCTTATTTACAAGAACACATTCTTTATGTGATTCATGTGCAAATATTCCTTAAATTGTGCTCACATGCATGTAATAATTATCATCATGCGTTATGTGACTAATATTACCCTTTTTAATTGACCTTTCCTCCAATATCTATACAGGGTCTCCCAAAAAGAATGGGACACCGATTAGTCATAGATTCCTTACGTCATAATTAGAGACCGGATTTATAATTTTTTACATGTTTTATTTGCCGAGCTAGATGCAGCTGGTGAATTGAAACTATCCGTTTTTCTTCAAAAGAAAACTAAATACCAAGTTTTATTTCGCATATAACTTAATATTTTGACTTTTTACCGCATAAAAAAATATTGTCCATATAATTGCACATAACCGCATATTTAATCAATATTTTCGCTAAATTCTCCATCTTTAGTGAAAAAAGCATGCATATTTTTCTTCGTTGCCAATACGGTTTTGGTTGAGCGAAACATTTTGTCCAAGTACCGAGTCAAACCACCTGACCTGACCATCGATGTAGATGGCGCTCTAAGTATGTCGATCGCTTGATTTTCTCAGTAGCACTGCTCCCTGACTTGCGAATACATTATAAGCGGCTGCAGCTACAAATCGAGTTCTTTTGCATAAATTTAAAGAAAGTGATTTGTTGTTAAACTTCCTAATTATGCCAAAAGTGGGTCGTCTAGAGCGGATTTACTGAGAAAGTGGATTAAAGTCTCCAATCATCTAACTACTGATGGAAAAGTCGTCTTCTGCAACGCCTGCTCAAAACAGGTACTACTTTAATAATTTTACTATTAGAAAAAGCAATTTTTAAATGTTGGTCATTTTAGGTTACGTCAAATCAAAAATATCAGATTGACCAGCATTTATCGACACAGCTTCATAGGGAGTCAGGGAAGAAATCGTTTGGCAAACTGCACCAGGCTTTCATTTCTACGCTAGCCAGTAACTCACAGCAAGCTGGTGAATTGGGAAATGAGTTTTTCTTCGGTCTATGAAATACTATGGCTCAATCAAATATACCGTGGTACAAATTAGAACAACCGGCCTTTCGGACATTTTTGGAAAAATATTGTAATCGGCACATCCCAAATGAATCGACGCTGCGCAAAAATTATTTAAGTAAATGTTACCACGAGCGCCTTAATACTATAAAAGAGAAAATTGGCAACAACAGCATTTATTTTGTGGTGGATGAAACTACAGACGCATGTGGGAGTTATATTGCAAACATACTCGTTGGAGTATTAAGTGACACAGAACCACCAGTGTCTTACCTCCTTCACACTGCAGCGTTAGAAAAAACCAATCATTCAACTATTGCTCGTTTTGTCAACGATAGTTTGGTTCTTTTGTATTCGCCAAATCCAGTTAAATCTGAAAACATCAAGTTAATGCTCTCTGATACTGCAGCCTACATGCTCAAAGCAGGACAAGCTCTCCAAATATTTTATCCAAATTTAACCCAGATATGCCTAAAGGGTAAGTTGAAAATTAAAAATAATCATTTTATTGGAATTGTACTTTATTAATGATACAAAAATTACACAAACTAAAAAAAAAGATTTTTTTCCAAAAAAATTCAAAATTTCAGCCGTACTACATGTAGTACATTAGGCACATCGACACTTGTAATATAACAATTATTTTTTGGTGTGAAACTGCACAAAACGCTTAACACGCACCCCGATATCGCACTTTGAACATCTTGTAGTGGTTCTTTGGTGACAATGACCACATCGGGTTTGTTTTTCTTGAGGAATGACAAGGTGGTCCAGACGGTCATAACGTAGATCATTGTCTCGGGAGCTACTTGCATGTCCTTTTTGATAAGACAAACTTTTTTTATTCTGAACAAGTAATGTACAAGCAATTCTCCTTCTGAAACTCAGCTGGTCCAAATCTCCTCCACTTCGGCGATGTAAATGCCAAGCGTTCTGGATTGCCATATCAATGGAGTGCATCAGCAAAGGAATATACCATTTTTTCCCCCGAATAGAACGATACAAACTGATATTTTGATCAGATCGATCGACCCCTCCCATATTGGCATTGTACATGTGGATGAGATGAGGCTGCTCCACCTGGATATTCTTTTTTTCCTTCTGTGAATAACGTTTGACCATGTGGATCGGTGCAACTCCCACAAAGTTCGAACAGAGATAAACCACACTATTATCGTGCCACTTTGTTGCAATCAAATTCTGATCACTGATTTTCGCGTAATCGTAACTCCCTCGGCTCTTTTTCTTCATATCCTTTGACTCCACCAGTGAGACTCCCCTCAATCGGTTTTCGCTCACCGTACCGGTAGCGTAAAAATTCAGTGCTGTCAACTCTTCTATCAGAGCAATTGAAGTGAAGAAATTATCGAAGAAAAGGTGAAACTTCATCTCTGGCCATTTTTTGCGCAGAGCTTGAGCATACTCCAAGACCACTCCTGCACCAACTCCAAGATCTTTATACGTTTCACTAATGTTTGTTGAAGCTCCCTGATACGGTTCAAACCAGTTCAAATAACCCAACCTGGTAGTCCCAACCCACAACTTGTCGCCATATCGTATAGGTTTTCCATGAATATACTGCTTGCACCCATGACGTCCATAGTATGGGACCATAACTTCATCGATTGAGTGCATCTCCTCTGGAGGCGAATGCTCCATGAATTTTTCATTCAACAGTGTGAAAACCGGCCGCACTTTTGTGAACTTGTCGCGTTGCTCAAGCTGCTGATTGTCACAGACATGAAGATTCGAGAACAAATACTTGAATCTATCTCTTAAGATAGCTTCCGAAACCATGTCATTGTGACCATCTTTGTTGCGTTCCCAGAACATCCTTCGTCTTGGCACTTACACATATCCACTAAGGATCAGAACTCCGATGAAAGCCTTGACTTCATGGATTTCTATGTTTGGTCTCCGGTTCTTTTGTTGAGCGTACTTATTGCTAAAGTATGCAATAGTGTCTATTACTTTCTCATCAAAAAACTTTGAAAAAAGTTCCAAAGGACTCTCTAGATTCGGCACGTTATAATTATTGTCAAAGTTTGTTGTAATCGGAGCCAAATCTTCTACGACCCAATCGTAATGCTTCTTTTGTTTCGCAGGTGGTTTTGTTTGTTTCTGTTTGTTTATCGGTACGTTTGTTCGCAGTTGGGATAAGGGTAAATTGTCATCCGATGAAAAATCGCTGTCGTGGTCATCGTCTTGAAAGATAATTTCTGCAGGAGCCTTCAGTTAGTTTGCGGGTAGATTATCAATGGTGAGATCATCTTCACCTCCAGAATCTTCATCCGTTACATCAGCTGCTGCATTGTCAGGTGGAAATATCATGATTTTGTCGACTCTACGGACATTTTCATCATCGTCCTGTAACATTGCAAGAGCTTCATGAAGCGAGAACCCCCTATAATTAAATGATATTTGTAGACACATATTTTCCTAATGTACTATATTTAGTACCCTTATTTTCCAGCCCCAAAAATTACCACAGATTTTGAAAATAACTTGAATGTTTGAATGTCGACTGCTAACATCACTATTTGAGGTTATGTTTTTCACTGAACGATATTTTTAGTTTTTTATTTATTTGCAATCAACTTACCTTGCGAAGCGGATGTTGAGATCGTCCATTTCTATTTATTGGCTGACTTTGAAGCGGAACAAAACACAAACGAGGTTTGAAAAGTCAATTGAATGCTGACACCCGCGTTGTCTCGTGTATACTGAATGGTTTCATGCATCTGCAAATGTTGCAGCCACTCCACCACCGTGCAGGCTGAGACTTGTTTGGCCGTACCACATATAGTACATTAGGCATATCTGGGTTAATCCAGTTTACTTGTATGGCTCACGCGTTGGACAGATTAGCTGAATTGGTAAGTTTGGAATACCCTGCTGTCAACAACTTGATCAACAATGGCAAAAAAGCATTTTTGAAGGCTCCGTTGCGAATGCAACATTACCGGGAAATTGCTCCTGATTTGCCGTTACCACCTGAGCCCATTATTACAAGATGGGGTACATGGCTTGATGCTGCAAATAATTTTGAGCCACTCAAAAATTGTTTTCTTGATTTTGGAGATGAATCGGCAGCTCTTAAAAATTGCAAAGAATGTTTTTCGAATAAGATTGTTCCTCAATAATTGGCTTTTATTAAAACGCATTTTTCAGAATTATCCTCTGCAATAAAGGAGCTGGAAACCTCTCAGATGTTCTTAACTGACGCTCTGAAAATAACCGAAAATGTTGCAAACAAATTAAAATTGTATACTGTTTGAGGCTTTCGCGGTTACTCGAATTATTTTCCTTAGAATAGAATTTCGGCTTAGACCGCGTAGTATTTGTATATGAATACCCAGCATTTTCTGGCTTAATGTGCCTTGCACCTTGTGAAGTCGAGCAAAAACCCGCGCGATGGCCATGCTCTCTGGTGGCTCGTGTTGTTTGAGTATCTTGAGAACGAGGATACTTAGGCAGTGCGACTTTCACTCTGATGATGCAAGCTGCAAGGTCTTGCGAAACGTTAGTGAATATGGATGCACAAACAGCAAAACGGCCAAATCTGCTTAAGTATCCTCGTTCTCAAGATACTCAAACAACACGAGCCACCAGAGAGCATGGCCATCGCGCGGGTTTTTGCTCGACTTCACAAGGTGCAAGGCACATTAAGCCAGAAAATGCTGGGTATTCATATACAAATACTACGCGGTCTAAACCGAAATTCTATTCTAAGGAAAATAAATTAAAATTGGTTCCTGGCGCTATAGGCAATAAAATGGTAACCAAACTTGAAAATGTTTTGAGTCAAAATCCGGGGTATGAAAAAATGAAAAACATTTGTGCGGTTTTGCGGGGAATCGCCGTCGAGAATTTTGAAATAAACCCCACAGAAATATCTTTAATGAAATATGCTCCTATCACGTCATGTGACGTGGAGCGATCTTTTTCTATGTATAAAAATATTCTTTCAGACAAGCGTCACAATTTTACAGTTACAATATCAACAAACTTCTTGTCATTTATTGCAATTCAATTTAGTGTTAAATAAAATATTTATTTTACTATACTATACTATAACTAGAATGTTAATAAATCACTAATATATATATAATAAATAAATAAATAAATTTTTTGTTTCAGCATACTTTTTTATTTACTCGCATATATTACTACATTTGAACATTTTCACAGCATATATTGATACTTTTTAAGCGCATAAAAACAACTTATATTGCGGTTTTTTACTGCATATAAATCCGGTCTCTAGTCATAATAAATCGATCAAACCCAATATACCTTAGTACAAAGTCCCTTCAGTAAGAAGTTATAGGGCCTTGAAGTTCAATTGTTTATTTCTTTTTTTTGTTAATTTCCACAAATGTAGAGATATTCATTTGAATTTTAGTATACATGCGCACTATTATATACTGCACTAGCACGAAGAATTTCATAAACTAGACTTGACTGTAAAGGGCACTTTACCTATCCTTCTAAACTTTTTTTTGCTAAAACTTCGTTTTCTGTAATATTTTTTTAAATTTTAGGCTATTATCTAAAAGAGAATTAAAATACACAACAATAATGTACTCTTAGTTCATTAGCGTAAGCGCAACCGTTTACCTTAAAATGTCCATCAAAGGTTTTTGGTTGTCATTAAGACGTACAATTATCAAGGAACCATGATCACAAAAACAATGGGTAATGATTGTAATCTAGTAAACAACAACAAGAAATCAAATAATGACGTTGCTGACATCAGTTTTTTTGTCTTTTGTGCTTACGAAAATGCTGCGACATAACGAACCTCTCAGCAATCCCGTTATTTTTATTTAATTTAATTTAAACATCAAATGATCAAATGAACAGAATAGCCTCCCGGTACAATACCCTAGCAATATATTACATTAACTGCAAATAATCTAATACCACTTATGCATCGGCGGGGCAAATGAGCATGGAGTAAAAGGAATTTGCTGGATAAATTAATGTTGGAAAAAGATAAAAATGAGCTGCCTAGTCCTTACACCACGCCATGTTCTGCCGAAAGTTAAAAGAGCTAGCCCTGGCCGTGTCAACCCCTCGTCTAAGGGAACGGTAAATGGCGCCCAACGTGGGGCTCGATTGGGTTCTTGCAAGGTAATTATGGTGAGTATGGCAGATAGGTTAATTAAATACGATAAGGCTTAGGAATCTAGCAAACAATTTCCCACCTACCCTTATGTTATAATTTTATGTTAGGGTTGTTAAGTTGCGTTTTTGTGACTTCTTCAGCAAGTATATACCAGTAACTAATTTTTTTTCATTGAGTTGGAATTTTCGTCAACATTTTTCTTGTATTTTTGAACTTGTAATAAATTTTGTTAATGGTTATTTTCTTGTTAGAGAATGTTCGATTTAGTTTGTTGAGTACCATGTTTCTATCACGGCTTGTCACGGAAATCCCCTTTTTTCTTATTCTTTCGGTCGGTTGTTTGTTCGCAGTATCTCCATGATACTCCCTTGATGGTGAGACCGTGAACCCGGCTCGTGTATAAGTCCCGTTTTTGGGGTCTGTCTGTCTTGAGGTTAGATTTAATTCACGATTGGGGCATTTGAGGTGGGTGTTTCGGACTTGGGTGATGTTTGGGTGCTGGGTAGAGTGACTTGTGGTCATTGGCGTGGATGAAGGATTCACGTTAGGCTAGTCACCTAGCGCGAAGACAAGTCTGGTGCCCAAGCTTGTGTTGGCAATCTCGTGGGTGCTCCCTCCGGTCTCCGGTATCAATCCCTAAATTTGGGGCGGGGGTTTTAGGGGCTTAGTCCCGCGAATTTTCCCGAATCTTAGGCAATCATGAGAGTATTTCCCCGAGAGTTTTCTCATTTTTTTCGTGGAACCAAGTTTCCCGGGTGTTACACACTGTATGGCCTTTCAAGGTACTTTCAATGCCTATCCCAAGGAGAGGGAGAGTGTAACGCCCCATTTCAGTAGCGCGTTCTAGCAAGTAGCATCTCAAAGCCCGAAGCATTTTCTTGCCTAGTCCTTACACCACGCCATATTCTGCCGACAGTTAAGAGCTAGCCCAGGCCGTGTCAACTCCTCGTCTAAGGGAACATTACAATTGGAAAAGTAATTTGGACACGAACTACTTCTATTTTGTTGCTATTAAGCACTCGTACTTAAACTTTAAGTGATTATAACGCCTGAGGAAAGCGTGCTAGACCATATTTGTATATAATAACATTTATTATTTATTTTGGAATGAGAATACGTCCACAAATTTTTATCCATCCGTCTGGTACCACCCTGTATAAATCATACAAATACAGATAAACTAAGTAATTATACTTACCACGGTGTATATTTTAAGATTTTGCCGATAAGTGTCTCTAGCGTACATTTACTCTTTATTAGCTGGCACAATTCCTAATGCCAGAGCTTTCTCACCAATGATCTCCCACTTTTTCACTTTGTCCTCTTTCGTGAGCTTGTCTGAGAAAGCACCAAACAAGACTGCCTTTGCGTCTTGTACATCTTTTAAAAATTGTAACTTCCCTTCTTTTTTGAATGACCATACACATACTATTTTTAACTTTGAGATAAATTCGTGTATTTGACGTATAATTGACCGAACAAGCCAAAAATAAAACTTAACTCACCTATAAGTCAACTTCCATAGGTTTCTTTTCACAGGTGTAACTATTTTCGACAAGCGTAACTTTTTTTGTGAAACAATTGTACTTGTAAACTTGTAGCTACAGGTATCTGTAATTGTGAAATTGCGACTTTGTAATTTGTAACTTAGCCCCTGTCGACACATTTGTGAAGAGGGTTACTATGTCAAAGCTCACCATGGCGTCATTCTGAGCAATGTGAGTTTGTCTGATCTTGTCTACTAAGTGTTCGGATGTTCTTTTGGCCACTAGTGGGGATATTATCGTTAACAGGAATTTTGATAGAGGATGACATAGTGAATTTATGGAACTATCGGTCTTAGAGGTATTCCCTATTCCCTCCTTATGAATCTTGGCAAGACCGTATAAGTGAAGCAATTTGCTGTAATGCGGAGTAAGTTTCATTCTCTGAAAGTCTGAGAACTCCTCTTTGTGTTTACACAGCGTCTGGTGTATTTTCCGTTCGATCTTCGGCAGTGATAGGTCTGTGGGAAGTTTCTTATATTCTCCCTTGTCGATCAGGTCTTGGATTTTCTCTGAGTAAGTGTCTGAATCCATGATCACTGTTGCATTGCTTTTGCAGGTAGTATCTTGATGACAGTTTTTCTTTTGAGAACCTTGATCGCTCAGATCAAGTTTAATTCTCCTTGATGGCTCAAGGGCTTCTCTTGCTCTCCATCAATACTCTGCTGCTTCTTTCGATTTTAGGCGTGCTGCTGTTTCCTCAATTGTGGTTATGAGGTCTAATTTCGGAATATCCTTGGCGTTACCGCCGTGGTGCGCGAACGACACGACAGATCGTATCACGCGCATTTCCACTTTGAACTCACTTCAGAGAGGGTGAACCACGAACACACCAATATAAAATTAAATTATTCCGCTGAACTGGAGAATTATTCGGAGAATTAATCCGAGAAATTATCCCGGTCCTCCGACCTGACCCACGGCTCTCGGCTCTCGGTCCAATCGGGCCACCATAATTAATCGAGAAAATCTCGATTCAGAATAAACCATTAGTTAACCCGTCCCGCTGTTAAAAGTTATTATCTGTCCTGTAGATAAATTTACGTTAGGTAAATAGCCCACAGCTTCTCAATAATTTGGTAATTTAAAACAACGCAGACCTGAAGATCGGGCTACGGTGTTTTAAATAATTCAAAGTTCCGAAACTCCCATAACTTCTTAATTTAAAACAACGCAAACCTGAGCATCGGGCTACGGGGTTTTAAATAATTCAGTCTCGAAATTCCCAAAACTTCTTAATTTCAAGAGCAACGCGGATCTGAGAATCGGACCACTTTGCTCTAGCTAATTCCAGAGCTCCAGACGATCTCATAGTTTCTTAGCTGTTACTAGCGGGCGCCTGGAGATCAGCGCCGCAAGTGAACAGCTCTAATTTTTTTCCCTAGACCGAACTACGTCGAATAATTTCCCCGGACGTACAGGCCTGGCTGTATTTCCACAGTCCAGCGACACCAAAACTTTTTTTGGCCGAAACGGCGCCCGAAACTCCCGGAATAGTATGCGATTCCCCCAGGTCTAAAATTAATATACCTTGAGCTTTGTGTTTGCATGTCCTTGATACGCGCTGTTCACTCACTATCAAACAAAGATAACCTTTCACCGCCCGCTGTTATCACCAAGCCAAATTCCACAAGCCACACACGTGGGAACATTTCGCCTTCAAGGGAAAGTAATCAAAGGTGGTATACATGAATATCTATTTGCTTGCATTAAATAAAGTAACTGATAATACCATGCATGCACTGCACTTGTGTTGACATTTGTTTAAATTCGCAGTACTGCCAACATCAGTCAAATACCCTGGGAATGCCAGTGACTGTCAAACGGTGGAGAACCAAGCCCGCGCCTGCCATTTGGTTCGCCTAACTGCAAGGGGAATATAATTAACATTTATTTTGTATATGATTGTAGAAAATATACATGCTTATTTAGTTTATCCTTAATCCGTGAACTGTAAATAGTGGTGAATAAATGTAATTTCTGTTACTTGGTATTCTTTGAATCAGTCAAAGTGAATTTAAATTGAACTTGGACCCAGTAAGAGCTACCCACTTATTTCGGCAACATTAATTAATGCTATTATTGAATAAATACACTGGGAAGCTTTGCAGTTTTAACAAAATTGCTCCAACCTATCTGGGAGGTCCAAGATATGACGGTATTTCAAAAGCAAAACTTACCTTCTGGTCGCATGAAATCTTTAAATGTTGACTGAGCCATCCTTGGTACCTTCTTCCGTCTGTTCAATGGCACATCACACTGGTGAAAACCCCTGCCACTTGGTAGCAACAGATTCATTTTGGCCTGTCTGCAACCCTGCCAGTCTTTAGACACTTGTGGTAGTGAGTGGTGAAGGTCGCAGATCTTTTGTCGTACTTACTACACAATTGCCTGCTTACAAATTTCACTTGCCTTATTTTACTTTCGAACTTTATATTGTAATTCCTATTTTTCAAATATTAAAACAAGTGCTTGAGGCAATTTTTTTTTTTTATATAATAAACAATACCTTTTTTCTAATTGCCGTTGATGACCATAGTGATCACCACGGAGCTGAACACTCATATTGCAAGAGCATCATCAGCCTTTGGACGGCTGCAAAAGAAACTGTTTAGATCACATTTCAAGATCTGCACACAGCTTCATGTGTATGAAGCTGTAATTATACCCATACTTCTTTATGCCCCAGAAAACTGGTGTCTATGGACACATCAAACTAATCGACCAGTTTCACCTGAAATGTCTACATAGCATAATGAAGATCAGATGGCAGGATTACATAAAAGACTCGGATGCTCTTAGATGAGCATGGAAGCTATATTGGGGGGTGGTGTTTAAAGACAACAAGGCCTTTCATCGTCGTACCGTTGCATATTTGCTAAAACGCCACTGGCAGATTCCTACATGAAAGAAAGGTTTTACGTGCTTAATTACTAGAAGGGTGGTACTGGTCATTAAAGGTATCCATTTATTTCTCGCCATTGCGAGGACTCGTGCCCTGCGCCCATTTACAAGTGTTTATCCCCTCGTCGCCTTTTACCCCAAACAAATTGTGGTTCATGTTGAGGAATCGCTCCCATCTAAGCAATTTCTTTTGCAAGGTTATTGTTTGCTGTGGGGCATCCTAGTTGCATTGTACATCAATAAAACACATCGTCGGGACACTAAAAACAGGTATTGTGACTTAATTTATATAGTGATATGCCCTCACAAACATTTAGCGACGTATTTTGATTGTTGCTCCGGCTACTTATGGACTGGCGTGCATAACCTAAATCCATACATATTGTTTAGTTTTGTTCATAAGAACCGGGGGAACATAGCTGTTATTTTAGACGCAGCGGGTGAACCCCTTTGCTGTATAATCAGTTTAATAATTAAGAGTACTAACCCTTTGCTTTCTATTCAATGTCAAATATTGACACGCCTATTTAATGTTGATAGATTCAATTTAATTCAAATCTTTATTGACTTTTATTTGTGTTATTTATTTATATGTGTATTTTTCTTTGGTGTATTGTAATTGTAAGGTGTCTCGGCAGATGCAAGTAAGCCATCACAAAGGTAGGTCCGAGGATACTCAGGCTGGGACTCGCCCTAAGCTACATTGAATCGAATCGAACCCCCCCCTTCCACTGAGTTTTAGCCGGTCAACTTCCTGTTACAGGAATGTTGAGGCGTAATTAGGTTTAGCTTTGCCTTTTTATCTGATGAAGTCTTAAAGACCAATTTAGACTGTAACAAAAATAATTGATGTTTAGTCACTGGTAAATTAATGTTATTGCTTTTTCCACTGTAACCTAAAGTACTGCATTAATGAAAGTTATCTACCAACATAGTTTTGCACAACACGCACATGTTATTTCACTTAGGTGCATTTTGTACAGTAATCAAATCTGTAGCATAACGATTATTCTTTTTTAAATCCTTTTGTAGCATTATGCTATTTCTATGTAAATCCATTGTTATGTTTGCTACACATAGATTGTAATGTAACAATTGTGTGTATTGTAATTGCACGCAACTGTTTGTTAATTAAATTATTGGTCCTATTCCAACATATTTAAATGAATCAGAAACCAAATAATGTAAATATATTTAATATTCGCACTAAAGGATCAAGGTTATCGAGGATATTAAAAAACAATTTCAGACAAAACGATTATTATTGATGCTATTACTACAAGTAGAGGAATAGAAAAAACAATTACTTGACATTATTGTTGCAAAATAAAGATGTGTATGATATTCGTAAGCACATCACTTCACTGACACAAACTGCTGCAGGTAAATTAAAAATAATAAACAAAAGTCTTGATTTTTGATTAATTGCTTCTTGGTCATAATCACAAGTTGTAAATAAATGAACGGTTTATTTCTATCCCTCATAAAACTACAAAGAGTCGAGTACAGCAAGAAATAATAACTCTCACAGAATACCCTAGTAAATTAAGCGAGAAAACATACTACTCTACAAATGTTAGTAAATTACACCTACAATTTTGGTTGTAATTAATAGAATAAACAAAATAAAATCTGAGTACAGTATGCAAAACTGACGCCATGGAAGCAATAAAAACACAAACATAATTAAACAGCGACTTTGAAGAGTGGAGCCACGGGTGGCTCACGACATCGAAATATAGTAGACCAAACGTTTCCGAATCCCGTCCAAACGTAGCCACAGTACCGCAGCGTGTTAAGGTACACATTAAAATCCTTAGCGTCCAAACACAGTTGGCCTCAAAGTGATAAGACATAATTTTCAATAATTTACTGCGACATGCAGCTCATGTCAAATCTGACAAAATTAGGATTACCGTCGACAATTAAAATACAGCAGCATACTTCAACATGTACATCATGGTGTAGTTGGGTAGTTTTACTGATTTTGCAACAACCATCAGCCTCGTGTACAGCCGCCGCTTTTATTAACTAAAATCTTGTACAGGTAGAGACCGATTCCGTTATAAACTAAGAATTTGTGGGCTAAGTTACGCATTCTTGCAAGAGCAATAAAACTAAGCGACTGGGGCCCCGCGGGCTTTATTAAAGTTAGAGATGGCGCTGATGCTGCTTACGGACGGCCGCCCTAGCGTGCAGTAGCTCTCTACTGATACTGAAGGGAGATCCAGGCAGGGTTACTGCCGCACGTCACCTCTCAAACCCACGGTGTCCAGCCCTCGTACATCAGGGCCAGATTGTCTAGGCTGCTTGCCTCACGGATTACATAATCCACCTGAAAAACCAAAGCTCAATTATTGGATATTGATCGTTTGACAAGTTTTATCTCAAACTTAAGTTACTTTTTTCAGATGTTATGACGAAATATGTACCATCTGTGGATCAGTGAACCAACAAACATATTTAATGCTAGTACATATACAAATGAAATACATACACATGGAAAACCAGATGAAAATATCACATTGCATATCACAGTAGCATAAATTGATTAAAATCTCACCAAAATATATTGTAATTTAAATAATTAAAGCGTGAATGTGTGAATGTTTACTGCAAATAAACTACAAACTAACTGCCAAAGTGGCAAATTGCATTACCAGAGAACTATACGGTAAAGCATATGACCGCGGCAAAGTTATTAATAGTTAAATTTTAATTCAGAGTTGAATATAACCCTAAATCGACAAATGCAAGAATTATTCAGATGTCATCATTAATTAGCAGCAGGGTCCTACACACCCAAGATCTTGATTCAGGGTAGGGCATTATACAACCCGTAATACGCTTAGTAAATAATTAATATGTATCATCAGTTTCAATGCATCACACAAATCGATTCAATTAAAGCAATATCTTGCAAGTACGGAACTAACGTGACTAATTCAACCATGTTAAACTGTCATTAGCATGATGTGATTATCCAAATCTTAAATTTCACAAACAGCATGCAACACTGCTTCACAAGATCCAAAATTACAAATAATAACGTGGATGGTGCGGGAGACACATCCACAAATTACTTTAACAGATGAAATTGTAAACAGCTAACGAAGTTAGTGTTCCAGAATACATTTATCAATAAGTATCCTATGTAACTGGTAAAATCTACTCTACTAGGTAAATACCACGTTTGTGCTAAATTCATGTCATTTTGAAGTCAATAATTGCCAAATTGAAATATAAGTTAACACGAAACACAAATATATTAAAAATGAATGTGAAGTCCAATCCAAACGCCGGCAGGGCAATAAACTAGGTTAAACAGACCTCTGGTGGCTGCATACAGGAAACCCTCTCGATAAGTCTCGAGGGAGCTAGGCAATAATTTCAATATCGAACAGCGATACTGCTCCACGTTCATCGACACAGGTATATGATTCAGACGTTGCGGCCCCAAATGTTACTACAAACCTGTTGCAGGATTGGAGTCCTCACGGTCGCAAGAACAAGGTGGAAAGAACTTGCAAAAGCTCATCCAGTGCGGAATTCAACCGTATGAGAAGGGGGAGCTACAATTAAATGCGACACAATAGAATCCTACACATGAGGTACAAAAGAAAGTTAGACATACTGTTTCGATGTTCAGCCCTCAGCTTTGCCGAAGTAACCATGTGCTCTGCAGGTAAAATCCAGAACAAAATCTGATCTTGAGAAATCACCAAAATACCTCCTCCGGGAACATCCTTCATGCTCCCCGAGGGACACAAAAACCCAAACGTAAACTCTCAATATAGGATTGTGGCGAAAAATTCCAAATACAAAAATGGCATATATGATTTCACAAACGTCACTCGCTTGGCCATCCTTTCTACAGCAGCACAGAATAGCAAATGGCGGAAATTAAGATAAAAACCAAAATTAGGAAATAGGGGGAACATCAAATATGCAACCAAACTGGCACAGATGTATCAAGAGAGTAAAAAGTAAAAATCAGATGAAGATGAACAACAACAGAAGAGTATAGAAATATAAAACGATAAGAGATGACATGCAATTAAACCTAGAGGAATGCAAAATGAACAACATGATAAAAATGAAATTATAGAAATACATAACGAATATATGACGATTGATAAAATATAAAGTGTACACCTTTTTTTAAATGGTGAGAAATTGCCGATAGACTGAAAAACCTCCTGAATTGTGTCACTTCATAAAAAAGGACCCAAAAACCATGCCAATAATTATCAATAATTAGTATGTTAAGCAGACTATATGGAAGAATAGTAACATTCTTTATAGATGGAGAGTATAAACATTTCAAGAGCGAAGAGCAGTGTGGATTCCGAGCCTAGAAGATCTGCTACTGAAGATGTGTTCTGCATCACTCGATTAATCGACGATTAATTGAAAAACCAATAAGTGTAGATAGGGAAATACATCTAAGATTTGTGGACATTACAAAGACTTACGACAGTTTTAGAGAGCACAAACATATGTAACACAATAATGAAAACTTTGAAAGACTGTATGATAGGCCAAATCCAAGCTAAAAGTCGGTAACCGATAGTCAAAACTGTATAAAGTAGACAAGGGTTTTAAGACAGGGGTGCTATATATCACCCTGCCTATTTGGAGTATATATATATTGAAAAGGTCTTTAGCCCGTTACACAACTCTGCTTGCAGAATCAATAATTTAAAGCAAGTCAATAAAGCACAGAGCTGGGGTAAGCAGGCAACTGCAAGAAGTCACATTAGAAATTTTAATTTATGATTACATCGGTTAAGCATTGCCGATATAAAGTAGATTATTTCAGAATGAATGGCAACAAGGCAGAGCTCAATTTGTAAATTAGAGTCACTGAAATATCAATTAACATAAATTAAGAGGTTGGTGCAATGTAAAGCCAATAAACAATTTAACAAATCTATCACCAAAGGGATTTATTACATGCAGGTTAATTAAATTTACATGTCAGTATAATTGAATAAGTACAGTTCTATGAACTTTTTAAATAAAGGTAAAAAAGACAGAATGTTCAATATAGTGCAAAAAGAGCACAATAATAGATCGAATAAGGCTATAAGAAAATGGAGCAGTAATATTTGAAGATTGGTGAAATTCAGACAGGTTTTATAAAACTGCAAGAAAATCACACTACAAGAAATGGACAAGATTTGTGTTTATAAAATGAGTCAGTATAATCACATAGAAATGAACTGCCCGTAGAATCGATTTGCTGATAGATATTATTGACAGCGCAGCGCGTTTGCGCAATTGCTACTTCTAAATTTCATAGCCCAGTGGCGTATCACGGGGATTTTTATTTTGAACAAATAAGGGAACCCAACCAGATTTTGAGTCCATGCCTATCAAAATTGAGCTAGCCATAATTTATCTAACTTGCAGATGTGCGCAATACTAAAAAGGGCAAAACACTGATTCAATGAACCCATTGATACGGTTATTTATTTGTTTTAATCAGTAAAAATTTGATATTAGACAAAAATAAAAATATGTGTAGGGTGTTTATTTATTTATTTATTAAATCATAAATCATAATAATATAACATAAGCCATTACAATATATAGACGCAGCATTAAAGCAGTGGAAGAAAAAGTGTATCGCCACGGGAATACCAGTACAAGACATCTTGGTCTATAGGCTTCATTATGCTGACGACCAAGTAATTGTCGCACAAGACTTAGATGATATGAATTATATGATGTGAAAACTAACGGAGGAATATCGAAGACCAAGTACCTATGCATAGGGGGAAATCAAGAAGACATGATACTGGAAAACAATTGACAAATAGAAGCGTAGATGAATACAGTTATTTGTGAGTTTTACTACACAAAAGCAGTCGCCATAAAGCAACAATACAAGACAGAATAACCAAGGGGAAAAGAGTCACAGGGATGCTGAACTCCATACTGTGCAGTAGAGATGTATCCATATGAAACAAAAGATATATACAGCGTGTCTCAGTGACTACCAGACATGGCAAAATTAATATTGGGAAATTATGGAAGTATCAACTATTGCTGTGTCTGTATCTAAAAATGCGATTGTCACAAATGAAATAGCAGGTAGTTGAATTAATCAAATTTACATTACTGTCAGAATTTTCTGACACAATACAACTATCACCATTTAATTATCAATATTATTGCAAATATATAGTATTTAGGGATAAATAATGTGGTATAGTAATTACCTTGTATAAGTAATATTCAGTATAAAAGCATAACTATTTAGAATTTACGCAAAGCAAAAATAAAATAAAAAGTAAGGTTAAGGTTTAGTGTTCGTTGGTAAACAAACGTAAATCATTTATTATTTTATAATAAAGTTTTTGTACAAACAAATATGGATGATTTTCAGTAATACATACAACAGAAAGCTTAAGAGTTTGTATTTTGTAATGAAATAACGATGAGAAACACAACAGATAAGCACTAAAATTCAATAACACTAACAGATACTAAATAATTAAATGTTCAAACGTATCCCCGTTGACTAGTAGACAGTAGCTTAATCTGTCATATAAATTACGACGTACATTTCGTACTGTTTGAGGGGTTATGTTAAAACATGCCTCCGTGATGGAGTCCTTTAGAGATTCTAAATTTGCATGCCTTCGTGACGTGTATATTTTTGATTTTAGGAAGCCCCATAAGAAAAAATCATTGGGTGACAAATCTGGAGAACTTGGAGCTCAGTTAGTAGAGCCACCACGATCACTCCATCTGTTGGGGAATACTTCATTTTGGTAGTTTCACACTTCTCTTGAATAGCAGGAGCTCCAACGTTCTGCTACCATACTGTGTTGATATTATCAACTACTGCAGTAATAGCAGGGACTATTTGATTTTGAAGCATATCTAAATAAATTCTACTAATTCAATACTCCAACCCATATATTAAGACTTTGGCGGTATTGTGTATGTGTTTGCACATACACATGTTGATTAGTTTGGCTCCAATACCGATAATTTTGTCGATTTGGTTCTTCATTTAATGTAAAAGTGCACTCGTCAGTGAAGCAAATATTTTCTTAAAAATGTTCACAGCATGACATTTATTAAACATTAATTCACAAAAGGTGATTTTGTTTTTCACTATCTGCTGCTAATAGCTCTAGCTACGTCGAATATTTGTAAGTAAAATATTTGTGTTTTTTAAGAGTGCAGTGAACATACGAGCGAGATTATTTGCAATTTCCCTCACACTTACGTTGGGATCGGCTTCGACTGCAACTGTGTATTTGCAGGAAATAGGCCGTTCAGTAAAATAAACACTAAAAAGCTCCGCAAGTTCTTCGCAAACTGTTACTTGCTAAATTCCATGTTACCATTTGATTTTTTTCTTCTCTTGTATACACATTCATTGTTAAGTATTTGAAAATGAAATATTAATTATTTTAAACAAATTTTCTTTAAATAATTATGTAATATCAAAATTATTTGACTGAAGTAAATTTCTGTTTTACATCTTTTGTTTTGGTCACTCAGAAAGAATATATAGCTCATGGCAATAGTTGATCCTTACATAATTTTCAATGTTAGTCACCCCAAAGTAACCACTAAGAGAGCAAGTTCTCCCACAGTAATAAAAGTTTCAGCGCCCTACAACGGGTGGGCCAGAAACTACACCAGCAAGGCAGCAAAATTTAAATACGTCATTACTACGATATTTGGATTAATCAAGGATATGCCGTCAACACCAATACAAATTTTGCATATACAGGCAGACCTTGCCGTTCGCGGGGGTTACGTTCCAGAAGAATGCCGCGAAGCGCAAAACAGCGATGCGCAAGTAAACACATAAATGATAAAAACGGGGTTAGGTTCCATTAACTAGATGTATTTATACTATGCAACCTCAAAAAACCAAAACTTTTCTGCGTTTTTTGTCTGGCAAATCTGAAGCAGAAACTTTACGCTCGAGAAGACAGTAAAACTTGAACTAAAATTCCATACGTAACATAAGTCTGCCACTTGAATCTAGAGCTCGAATGTCCACTTTTTTATCTAAGTTATAATTTTGCAATTTATTTCAGGTCCGATTTGGTAATAAGAGATTCAAAGGAATAGGCTCGATAAGTGTGTTTACATGATAAATAATGTTATTTAGGTGTTCATGACATAAACCGCATAAGTCTGCTTTATTTACTTACAGCTGGTCTTATAAAGGTCACTAATCTGACGTTAACTTTAAATCGTTGTTAAAATAAACAAAAGCTCATCAAAACGTCGGCGCTTATGACATATTCATTAGTAAACAAATTTTTATGCGCTTTAATTTATTTTAACAGCGAATTAAAGTTAACGTCAGATTAGTGGCCTTTATAAGACCGGCCGTTAGTGTGTGAAAGTTGAAACAGTTGGCAATTCAATCCGCGAACGGCAAAGAAAAGGGAGCACAAAGGTGCCCCGCCCCGCATAAAATCAAATCAGCAAACGGCAAATCCGCGAACGGCGAGGTCTGCCTGTACATAATTTGCCTTCATCAGAATCTCTATTTTACAGTTTTAAACCACATAAATTGTAATATGCAAAATGTTTAGAGATTCTGAAGTTTACAATAATTATGGAAAATTAAAACAAAATATTTGCAAATAACAAATATATTTTAAAATTGATTAAGTAATTCAAATAGCAACATTGTTTAATAAGTATTGTCAATCTTACAATAGTTGTGGTCAATTGTAACAATATACTTGGTTCAAAATGCTTTTTACGCATTTTAAATGATTTTTCGGTGTTAGTTTGAAGTATCAATTTCCTATTTACATAGTTGTTTAATTTAGATTAAACAGATATAAATTCCAATTCAAAATTTACGAAATCCAGTTCTTAAGTTAAAAGCCATTTTGCTTTCATAATCAGTCGGTTTAAAGACCGCTATCGCCACTAAGCATATTATGTTACGACATGACCTAGAACTTCGAGTTCAGCGCACGGACTTGCAGACAACGCGGAACCATAATCGATTACTGCTGACTGATTATTTTGAAATATTAGAATCGTTGCAGTGAACTATACTTTGCACTTTGAAATGTTAGTAAGTAAGCAGTTATATTTGTATAAAAGCCCATTTATTTTTGTAATAAAACCAATCGACATAGACTGTTTGATTCATTTACATCGATACTACCTTTCCAAGCCTAAATATTGAAGGGTGAGGCTGCACTTCGAGTAGTTATCTAATTATCGTCCCTTTAAGTGACATTGACTAAGCTGTCTTAAAACAGGCATGCAGTCTCATTTCTGTGCTTAAATATTAGGGTCAAAGAACCAGTGCAAGTAACAGAAACCTGATCCAGCCTCCAGGCAATTCTGTTCATAGTTTATGTGTTCTTTTGAAAGAGCGGACAGGTAATACCAGGGGCTCCTGACAGGTGGGCCAATCACTAACAATTATTTGATTTGACAGATACATTAAAAAAACGTTTTTTTACTAGGTTTTTTGTGCCTTCGAAAACTTTGTGTCTCCTACACTAAATTAGCAGAATTTGAAGAACACTTTTTCAAATACCAACTCAATATTAATTATAGTTTTGTTCACAATCTTGCCGGGTAGCGACACAAGCGCTCTTTGACGGGTGGGCCAGTCCCTAACAATTACTTGACAGGTTCATTTAAGAAACATCTCTATTAGTGGTTGCTTTGTGGTAGTCACTGAGATACACTGTATACAACACAATATTTAAAAACATCTGTCAAATTTGTTTGTGATTGCTTCTTTGTGTACATTTTTATAGAGCTCAGAAATGGCGTTTACTATAGCAAATCAGTCCTAACAATATGCGTACCGCGGAAAGACGTCAACCACTAGAAATCCCTTGATAAAAGGAAAGCTGTCGATGGTGGCTATAGTTATTCTCACATGGCGGTAGTTTAATGGTGCAGAAAATTTCGACAAGAAAGAGAATTAACTAAACACTTGCCTCGTCCAGGTCCAGGGCATATTCAAGTTGCAATTTCAGATGAAAATGTGAGGCGTTTGGAAACTGTTTTACGTGCAAATAGACGCATTAAAGTCAGATAACTGTCAGAAAAAATTTGCATCAACATAGGAAGTGTTCATTTCACTCTTATCACAAATTTCATATCTTTGGTCCATTGAAACAATCACTAAAGGGACAGCGATTCATTTCGAACACTGAAATGCAGATGGCCATTAGAGAATAACTTCCTCAACAGCAGCAAGACTTTTACAAACAGAGAATCTGGAAATTAGTACAACAACGGGATTCATACCTTCATGTTAATAGAGAATTTTTTTAAATAGAATAGAAATCATGCTACAGCTTCTAAACATATTTGTATTGAAAAATTCTCGTACATATATATACACAGTGACTTTAATAGTTGTGCAAAAATTTGAATTGGTAAATGACGACGGTAAAATAACATGATTAGTCCAAGAATGTCTAATATAAAAACTTTCAGCAGGTTAAAGTTTTACTAAAAAAGTTTGTGAGCCACAGATAATTTTTAATAAACGTAATAATTTAAAACCAAAGAAGACTGTATTAATGTCGTTTTAACGCCACATTTTTGAAGAAATACCACAAAATGAATTTTACCAAAGCTGAGAGGTATGATATGTTTCTAATCTCAGCATTGTTGAAATGCATTCCATGGGATTTTTCAAAGATACGACGATAATATTACATTAACACCAATATTAATAAGGACAGGCTCCTTTGGCTTTTAATTATTACATTTATTCATGCTTACCTGTAGTTCTCCCAACTTATTTTGAAAAACTTTAACCTATTTTTTTCGAAAACTAAAAGTTGTATAAGACATTATTGGACTAATAATGTTATTTTACCGTCCTCTTTCATGAGTTAAAATATTGACACAACTATTAAAATCACCCAGTATACAGGGTGAGTTAAGATAGGGGCACCCCACTGTTAGTTCATTTAATATTGATATTAGAAAAATAATTTGTTAACAAAATATGTTCAGAATTATATGCTCTATATTATTGTACATTTATTTTATTTCATGGCCTACTGAGGTTTGAGCAGTGACATTCAACTTTTTTATTTTAAATGACACCCTGTATATTTTTTACATTTTTTCGGAAGAACTTTCTTTTCTCTATACGGTGCTATAAAAATATTGTGGTGTTAGATGGGAAAATTACACCGTTAAACACGATTAAAGTTGAAAAATGTCCACATTTAGCAACTTCATCTAGTAACCTTGTTTCGTGACAGTAACAGTAAAATAGTATATTAAAGTATGAGTGGATAACAAGGTCTTTAAAACACGCGCGTGTTTTCAAGCACGACGGCGTAGCCGGAGTGCTCGAAATAGAGCAAGTGTTTTAAAGACCAGTTATCCACGAATACTTTACGCTATTTTTTATTATACCTCCAATACTGGAAATAAATTACGCACTAAAAACTTAGAAATAATTTTTGTCGTGATAAATCGAGAGGGCATAATAATATTGCTACTATAGTTACGAGAATTATTTACGTTTTTGTCGCGTCCATGTCCGTTGTTGCATTCAGTCGTTTCCTTGACAACCTTTAAAGCTCGGCGAGCTTTAATCGCCTGTATTCGCACGCTCAGGCGTGCTTTAAACGGCGATTGTGATGCAAGTATAATAAAAAATTTGTTGTAACATTTTTTGTTATGTAGTCAAATGACAAAAATAACATCGTTAAGGTGGTAAAATAATAATGTATCGAAAGCAGCAAGTTTTTATTAATAAACAATTTATTCTATGAATACAAAATAAAGTATCGAAAGACATAACCAAAATGAAAACACCTAAAATCTATTCTAATTTGCTAAATGTTCAAAATTACCCCCATTCTGGCCAATACAAGCTTGTAAACGCATAATATGATTGTGTCTACTACTGTTTAGCATTTCAGCAGTAATAGTGGAAAACGCATTTCTAATTCTTATTTTTATGTCGTCAGGAGTAGTAGGTGCTGTACTGTACACAATATTTTTTACATGGCCCCAAAGAAAAAAAAATCTAGTGGCGTTAAATCAGGAGACCTTAGGGGCCAAGCTACAGGGCCGCCTCTGCCAATCCATTTTGCACCAAACTCGCGATTTAAAAAATTTCGAACCATTCTGCTGTAGTGGGGTGGCGCACCGTTGCACAGTGGGTCGAAATAAACAATTTTTGGCCAAAACTTTGAAACTTATGAAACTGGTCCAAAATTAGGTAGCGATTTCAGAAAAAATATTGAGAAAAATCCCATTGAAAAATTGGGGTAACTTTCAGGGGGTTGATTTCTAAACAAATTTGTAAAATTTTGAAAAAAATTATTCGCAGAGAACTCAGCCTGATAATTAACGTAAAAATAGTGAAAAAATTGCCTGGATACCGTAGGGTGGTTTTATGGGGGTTGAAATCAAAATATTAGAATTAAAATCTGAAATTTAGTATTCATATTGTTTTCAGTCTGACAATTAACGTAAAAATAGTGAAAACATTGTCTTGATGAATAAGGTGGTTTTAAGAGGGTTGAAAGTAAATAAAAAGTACAAAAAATTCAGAAACCAGAAAATTCTTTTTGTAAACTTATGGATTTATGTTGGATGTTTTTTGCAAAAACGAATAAATATATGGTACCAAAAACTAAAAAAACAATACAACTTAATAACAAAATTAAAATTAACAAAAAATATGTTATTTACAAAATCTAAACCAAAATGATATTATTTTATAAAATAAATTTTTTATTGTTAATCAATAATCACTTTCATAGTCACTTTGTGCCTCACTAGAATCACTTTCAAACATGTACGTACTAAATTCATCAACATCAGATGAAATTGGGGTTTCCATTGATGTTTGTGTACCTGATGGTACTTCTGTCCTATATCAATATTTATTAACAAATAAAATCGGCATTTGTCTAAACTTCCGCAGTCTAGCTTATAAGTATAAATTACACTTTTAAATAGTAAAAAGTAAATCACTTTATAAATTAAATTGGATCAATCGTTGCAGTATAAATTACTCCTTAAAAAGCAACGTTTTTCACTGCACCATTATGTTTAAAAAGTCATGGTTTCAAAAAGCGCAGCTAAAAGTTGTGGAACATTAAAGTCCACACTTTAATATACACAGATATCATTTTAACAAAGTCGGAGTTGGCGAAAGTAAAATTGAAATTAAAAAATAAAGTTAAATTTGGCTGTTTTTCACGGCGCGGCGCCCAATACCCCTTTTTTATGTTATGCTTTAAGTCACAAGCCATATATTACTATATAAAGTGAAATATTTATCTAAAATATAACCCTTACCGTGTTCTCTGTCAGACATGGCTAATTTTTAACTTAAAGTTTAAAAAATCACAATCACAAAAACACTAAAATTTCACTGTACAACTACAGACTTACACACGTCTTCGTTCTAAGGGTTGCAGAGTGAAAATTGGCCAGGTATAGGGTTTATGATTATTTCTCTCTTCAATAATGACCTTTATTCTTACTAATTACGCAGTAATTTAGATATTACCTGCAAGCTGTTAAAATTCAATCATTCCTACTTTTGGCCAGAAATTTCTAAAAGCGACCCACTGTGCGTCGTGCTGATAATAACTTCCCTGCCGTATATTTAAAGGCACATCCTCTATTAACTCAGGAAGGATTTCTTCAAGGAAATTAAAATAGGTCTGACTTATTAAAGCCCGATCAAAAAAATGTGGCCCTATCACATGATCGTCGATTATTCCTGCCCAAACGTTCAACGACCAGATATGCTGGTTATCAACATTTCTCATCCAATGAGGGTTTTCGGTTGCATAATAGTGTAGATTGTGTCGATTCACTGAACCGGTATTCTTGAATGTGGCTTCGTCAGTCCAAGAGATTGTTCGTAAAAAGTGCATCTCTGTTCTGAATTTGTTCATTAACCAAATGCAAAAATTTGTCCGACTCACATAATCGTCATCTGTGAGTTGTTGCATCAGACACAAATGGTAAGGATGAAATTTGTGTTTTTTGATTATACGAACAATTGTGGTTTGGCTAATACCTGTTTCTGATGACAAATTTCTCGTCCTGATATGTGGATTGATGCTTATTGCACCTAAGACATCTATTTCAACGTCTTCATTAATTACAAATCTATTTTGCTGACGTTTCTGATATTGAACGGATTCAGTGTCGCGAAATCTTCTTAAAGTTTTTCGAAAAACTTCTCTACTTGGTTGCCTTCTATCAGGAAATTTTTCTAAATACAAACGTTTAGCCCTCTTAATGACTAGAATCATATCTACCAAGTCGTTTGTTGAAAAATTAGCCATTGTAAATGCACTTATTATTTCGGTTTTGAGTTATGGAACCGTCAAAACACAAAAAATGTGACAACTAATTTTTTCACTGTTTTGTTTGAAAGCTACTAGATAAAGTTGCTAAATTTGGACATTTTTCAACTTTAATAATTTTTCCATCTAACACCACAATATTTTTATAGCACCGTATAGAGAAAAGAAAGTTATTCCGAAAAAATGTAAAAAATATACAGGGTGTCATTTAAAATAAAAAAGTTGAATGTCACTGCTCAAACCCCAGTAGGCCATGAAATAAAATAAATGTACAATAATATAGAGCATATAATTCTGAACATATTTTGTTAACAAATTATTTTTCTAATATCAATATTAAATGAACTAACGGGGGGTGCCGCTATCTTAACTCACCCTGTATATAGAGTAGTCTGAGGTGCGAGGATGACAATGTAAGACTTGAAAAATCAACGTACCAAAATGTCAAGAGTATAATAAATAGCACAAGAAAGGTAAATTTAGGGAAAACATTTGTTGGTGTTATGTAAACGGAGTCATTAGTGATTTTCCTGTAAAACATTTACGATCACCACTGAGGGAAAATGTAATGTTCACTAACACTAAGCCCAAATGCCATATTGAGGGGTAAGAATAGTGCACAGATTGTCGTTGAAATTCGATAACATATGTTTCTCTACAGCTTTTAATAACAGTCACATATTTTAATATAATAGATGTGAAGCATTTTTACGTGAACAATTTGGTGTGATTAGAATATGGCTTTTTTCGTGAGGTGACGCCGGACGGTTGTGCTAAATACTGTGTCAGTAAATTTTCATAGTATTCCGTGTAAAGGCTGCAAAATAAAATTCAAATGGTACACATTGGCATAAGTGACACTTAATCAGAAACAGGGCGAGAAATTGCATGATAGCAAGAATTTTGCGATAAAAAGGTAGTGACCCCTTTGCAAGCGGTTATAAGACCGGAAATTGCTTGTTACAAATGCGACAACCGGCGAAGGTTGTATGATGCGTGTAAATAGATATACTTGAATTTTTGAGCCCGTGCGTGCACGTCATCAATCCGCCTTTTAGTAAGGTTTTCAGTACCAACATTTGAAAAATATAAAACTACTCTTTTTTTCAATAAAATAATGATTAATATTGCTTTTGCTAATAATATAGCTTCATATATTGCTATAGCCGTACATTTTTTGTTTTAATATTTCATAATTTCCATGAACAATAGTAAAAACTATAATACGTCGGGGTACTTTGTGTTTTCAAGTTCTGCTCAGGGAATTAACACGTACGCATGTCGCTTTTTAAAACGACTTATTTGTTATAGTGGTTTTGACAGGTGTTGACAGTGACATATAGTTTAGTTTTGCATTTTAAAAATCCGTTGTTTTCAAAACGAACATTGCGAACAAGTTATACTGTCGTTTTTCCACTGCTACAAATTACTTACTTTGGGGAAGAGTTTAGTTGCTGGAAACGTATGGGGAACTCGAAGCTAAAATGTCAACCGCCTTGCCCAGAAAGTCAAAAGAGCTTGTTGCCGCTTTGATAAGCTATTTTGAACGAGAAAGAGACAACGATGGTGCACTTATACCGCTAACTGCTGTGAGAGAAGTAAGTAATTTACATCTGTAATATAATAATTCGTAATATAATGACCAACTTTCTAATGGTTTGGTGTTACAGAGAGTTGCCAATGCTTTAAATTTAAGCATACGAACAGTCTGTTCTATTTCACAGACCTGCAAATCTGTATGCTGTATACACCATGGTTCAAAATAGTAAGTTGATACACCTATCATCATAAAGGACAAAATAGCCGAAAAACGCCGCCTCAGGCAACGATGGCAACTTACCAGATCGGACCTCGACAAACGAGAGTATAATAGGGCCAGCAAACATCTAAAAAAACTTCTTAGTCAACATTAAAATCAAGGAATACAGAACTACCTTGAAAATCTCAGTGCAAACGAACAGACTACTCGCTTTGGAAAGCAACGCGAAAAATAAAAAAGCAACCCCACGCGTAGCTCCTATCCAACAGGAAGACGGTAGCTGGGCTCGCAGCAACAAAGGAAAGGCCGATGCCTTTGCTGAATATCTCACCAAAGTGTTTACACCCTTCCCTTGTCAACTCCCGGACGAAGATGCTAAAGATCAACACAAAGAAATTTCCAGAATATGACCTAATCGCTGGGACAATTATCAAACACTTGCCAACTAAAGCTATACAAGCCCTTACACATCTGTATAATTCTATCCTCAGAATCCGGCACTTCCCAAGTCAATGGAAAACAACGCAAATAATCATAATTATGAAACCTGGTAAACCACCAACAGAAATTACATCATACAGGCCCATAACATGTAAATCCATGTTTAGCCTGAAGAAGTGTCTAGATATTAAAGAATGAAACGTTGCAAATATCTGTGTTATTGTTTAATACCATACTAATGTTGTATTTTTAACTCATTGTTTTTCTTAACTACTTGCGTTTATTGTTTTCCACTCTCTAAACTTGTGTCTGTATTAAGTTACATTTATGATCTGCTTTATTGGATTTGTGTTGTCTATAAAATTTAATGTTTTGGTTATTTTAAAATGATACTGAAATGATTTATTTGATTTAGTTGTTAAAATCCTGCGCAATTCCAATTATTATTCTTTGTAAAAATATGTAAGTTATTTTACTATTATAGTCAATTTATTCGTTATTTCATGTGGTACTCGATACAATGTTTTTACTAAAATAAATCGCAAAATTGTATTTTTAATTGATTTTAAGTTGGGTCCGAAAAATTACATAAATACCTGCAGAGTACCTGTTATAAGTAGCCTCAACAGGTAAATAACATATACAGCGAGCAAGCAAAGTATCAGTTACAGGAAAATGCGCCTCATCGGTATACCTGAAGTGCGCCAATTCATTTCACACAAGCTACATCGTTCAAGTTTTCAAAGTGCTGATTTTCTGAGGTAGTTTGGTCACTTAATTTTACATTAATTGATAGCTGTCAACGCTTACAATATAAATGTTATGTAAATTAATATGATGTTGTCTTCAGTTTTCATGTTGTGGTTTTTTCTTTCATCTTTAAAATATTAATTTAATATATTCATTAAATTCTAACTGTTAAAGTTGTATTTTATCTACCTTTTATTTCACGTTAAAATGCAATTTTATCGTCTGCCAAGCTATGTGAAATTCGAAATTTGTAGGTTAAATTTTGCATCAGTCTGTGTCAAACAACGTACTTTTAGTGACTGTATAAGGATCATATAAACATACTAGGAGATGATGTCATCAATATGTTATGACGTGCACGCACGGGCTCAAAAATGCAGGTATACATGCTTATAGTTTGATATTAGGGTGTTTACATTTCATAAGTTATTTTAATAAATAAAACCGTAACACCGATAAGAGTCGGGTCTAAGACGAGTTGACTGGGACCTTGAACTCAAGAGAACACGGCAAACAACTTAAATGGGAAGAAATCGGACCATATCTAGGAAAAACGGCAAGTAAAGGAGAATTAATGGATGATAAAAACAAAAGAAGACGGTACGAGGGCGACGAGGAAGAAGCACAAGCATTTGGAAGAAGTAAAAGGATAATGAGATAGCCACTCAAGGCACAAAAGAATAACGATGAACTAATATTAAAGAAGAATAGAACAATGAGGCAAGAAATCAAGGATTTCAAGAGAATAAAAAGGAACTAGAGCAGCCAAAAAGGAAATAAAAGGGCTTAAAGAAAAAGAGAAAAAAAAAACAACATGGTAATAGAAGGATTGAAAAGAAGTGAAGAAAAAACAGAAGAGATTGGGCTTTTTTTCAAAAATGAATTAAATGTACAAGCAAAAATAACAGAAGCTTATAAGATAGGGCAAATACCAAAAAAATGGATGTAATGATAAATAAAAAAAGCTTAAAGGACCAAGTATATTTATATAGAAGATGATCTAACAAAACAGGAAAGGGAAGTACAAGGTAGAATAATAGAAACTGCCAAAGCAGAAAAACAAACAGGGAACAAAGTAATAATTGGATATTAGAAAACGATAAATAACCAGTTGTACGAATGGAACAAAAAGGAGAAGAAACTTGTAAACTGAAAAAAATGAAAGACAAAGAAACTGATGTTGCAGAAGTAGGAAAGGATTAAACAGAAGAAGACCAAAGCAACAGATATGGACATGAATAGGAAGCAAATAAAAATGATGAGCAACAAGAGGAATAGCAAGAAAATGTAAGCAGCAACTTGGAACATAAGAACAACGCCAATGCAGAACTCATGGACATGATATTGTAACGAACTTGGGCCGAGCCGCTGCGGACATATGACTCACAGCCTCCCAATCTTCGAGAAACAACTCTGGAGCCAGGTGCAACGGATGATGCGTCATGCGCCTGCCGGAACAAGAGAGCGAAGTCTCGACTGTTCTAGAATGACTCATTCGTGAGATATAAATACTCGCGAGCGGGAATAACAGTTCAGTTCGAATTCGGCTCGAAGCAGGTAGAGCTCCCATATAAATAAACCCGTGTGTACATAACTCTAGTGAAATAAATAACAAATAAATATAACCATATAAATCATTAATGTTAAGTCATATATAAATAAATAGTGTATCGTTGTTAGAAATAGTTCCGTTAGTTTAAGTAATTTGTGTTCTCCCTTGATAATTCTTGTGTTTGTAAATAATCGTAATTAATCGTTGTAAATACGTAAATGTTTAATGCAAGAAGCGTCGTATAATTTTGTAAATAGCCCGAAAGTAAAAACGTAACAATATTAACGTATGTCCCATAAGTTATGAGAAAAAATATTAACAGCTATATTTTATATTATAATGGTCTAGTTCTTCAATGCCAAACAGATTAAAAGCTACAATGGAATTTGTTCTCTTGAACTTATGCGACATACATTAATACCATGTCCATGAGTTCTGTGTTGGTGAAGTTAGGTGCCAAAATTTTTCTTTTACGAATGAAAGAACCTCCATTTTGACAACTTGTGACAGAGATTGACAGATACAATTCAAGGTAAATGCGATACTTTTATATTTTACTTGTTCACCATTCTCAACATAATTAATTCGTTATTTCCATTAATAAACAACTTTTACTACACTTTTTTAATTACCCATCACTACACACCACGAACTATCATTCCTCGCAAGAATCACCCTGTATACAGAAAAGGGAAGAATACAGTACATAAAAGAAATTGCTAGCGAAATAGAAAAAAAGGAGAATGGAGCAGTATCCAACAAATTATTGTAAAAAGTACAGAATGAGATGGCTGAAGCAAGAAAATAGTGGAGGAAGTGGATAAGGGATGGAAAAAGTGACTGCCAAAATCCAGAACGAAGACAAAGCAGAAAAAAACGAACACACAATAAACTTGCTAAGATTAGAAACAAGCTAGGAGAAGCCAAGGTCCGCTATGGACTGTAGGGTCGCTGTGCATCATGTGTGTAAATATGTATACCAGGTGATCATTAATATGACAATCCATTTGAAAGTTGACTGTTGTTTCTGATGGTATAGAGCTATTTGTAAATTTAACTGATAATAAGTCGCTATAGTTACTACAAGGATAGCCATACATCACCCAGTATATAATTATTACGCTCTATAATTTCAATTGCATTTGTTAATAATAAAGCTAACGAAATTTACTGCTCAATTTTTTTTAAGTGAACGTCTGGTGTTGCTCTAAACGTGACTTTTCTACCGGCTCCGTTTCCATTTGCCGGATTCTTTTCGCCGAAATCCGTCATACCGAAATTTGATTTGCCAGAAGTCTTTTGACCGGAATGCACTTTGCCGGATATCAAGATCGAGGACACTATGCTAATCGTGCGGACAACACCGGCCGTGGTAGTGAAAAAATTATCAAAGGCTGCAACTAACCTAAACATGCTAGAACGAGACACAGTACTTTGCCAAATTTCGTTATATGAGACGCACCCTACAATCCGGCGAAACGGAATCCGACGAATAGCTTTCCGGTGAAATAATTATCCGGCGAGTCGAAATCAGGCGAATGGGAAGACCACGTTTCTACCTACTCTCCCTCGTTTTAAAAACACACTCTATAGTGTTGCTCTAATGAATAAGTTCTCCCCCACCAACTCACCTGTTCTTGGTTATTATACTTTCTCCCTGGATCAGGATCTCGGCCTTCCAATTTCAACCTAACTCTGCGCCATACTCCCATTGCGTAAGCGTTGCGCTGCTGCCCCTTGGTGGTGCTGTCTTGTTTCGTGGGCAGGACTTTCGCGGGGCTCAGGCTTATGCCTTCCTGTCTGACGAGCGGGGGCCTGCATGCGCCGTTTGCATTCTTGCCCTCCAGATTCATCATGCACTCGTACATCGGTTCGGTGTTCTCCTTCAGGTAGGCCAAATTTTTCAAAATTTCCTCGACCTCGTCTTGCGTTATGTGCTTCTTGAAGCAGTGCACCAACGGCGAGAAATTCTCGGTATACTGCCGGTAATTCACCATGAACTCCTGCGTACTCACAGCGCATTCTTCGATCTTCACCATGGACTTGATTAGGCTCTTGACTTCCAGCATCAGCTTGCTGTGCTTGTTGAAATACGACTTCAGCTTTTCCATGCTTATGTGTATTCCGTCGCTGGCTACAAATATATTTTCCTTTTGCTCCTGCAGTTTCTTCTGCGTGCCGGATATAACCTCCGAGATCTTCTCGGAAATTTCCAGCAGCCACTTGGGATTGTTAAACATAGTGGGATTGTATAAGCGCATGATGTTCTGCTCCGTGGGCGTTACCTCCACAAGCTCCAATGAATTCAGCTGACAAGCGTTCTGCCATTTATCCCAACAGCTTAAAAATCTCTTATCGAAAGCTTCCGCTTCTGACGTTTGAGTCCGCAGGAGCTCATGTTGTAAAATGCCGTTGCACGTCTTAAATACGACGCTAGCAATTTGATGTTCAATCTTCAACCGCTTCTCTCTCGTCGACACAGCATCCTCGAATGCCGCCAACACTTGATTTACATCGGGGTTGACTCCTGCTGCCCAGTTAAGCCTCGAGCTGACGCTCGCAACTAAGGTTTTTTGCTGATCACGCGCCTCGCTCATTTTGTTAATCAACGAGTTCAAATTGGAAGTTTCGGTGCGAAAGTCTAATATAAACTTGCTTCTGGCAACGGCTGCGTTATAAGCGATCGGGCTATGGCTAAAAACGCTCTCGTGCAGCCAACTATGAGTCGTAATCTGATTTTGCAGCCTCACCAAACTCGACTGGGCCACGTTCAAACGCTGCTCCTTCTGCTTGATGTCCTGAATTATCCCCCAGGATGATTTGAGGTTGGTTTGCAGGCTGGAAGCTTGCGCCAAGACATTCTGCGTGAAAACTCCTTGCTTCAAGAATAAATTCCCTCCCTTTTTGTTGAGCTCGTCCAGTGAGACTTTATTTTCGGCCCCAATATCCTTTTGCTCGATCTCGCTCGTGACATTCAGCCCGAGGCTCTGCAGAAGGATGCACACCGTGTAGGCCACGTTCTCGGTGGCGATGCCGAGGAATTGTCGCGTGACAAAGTCCCCGATGTACTTTTTGATCGGTTTGGTGAGATGCTCATCGTTTAGTACTATGACAGTCATGGGTGCCTTGAACGAGCTGCACATCTCAACGGCGGAGTTGAAGAATTCAGACATGGTTTGTAGCCGCTTCAACAGGAAGATGTCGTCTAAGACGGCTTTCACCTGGGAGTTAAATATGGGGGGAGCCAGGCTTCGGGCCTGCTTCACTTGGTCGACTTTCCGCCAGCAAAGGGGAATTTCTAGGGCGCTGAGTGCGTCGATGAGGTTTTCGAATTCCACGTTGAGCTTGTCAAATAAGCCGTTGAAACCCATTAAGAGCATTTTGCCTTGGCTTAAGTTGTCGGACTGGGTCTGCGATAGCAGCTGGTATCTGGTTTTCAGCTGAGTTACCATTTCTATGATGTAGTTGTATGATGGCTGAAATAAAAACAAAGTATTTATATCAATATATGTTTTTAACTGTTGGTTAATATATTTTTACTTGAAAATTTAAGGTACTTAGTGAAAACACATGCTCAAATATTCAGGAATGCTCTCGGAACAAAAAGAGATAATTTCGGAGGCTTTCACAGCCATTGTCATTGTGTAACAAACAACTTTTGGGATTGGACTGCGTCATTATTGAGGTCAAAGAATTCAACGTTTCGCCCACTTCTGTAAGGGATTTCATCAGGAGAAAAAAAGCAAAAGAGCACGGTAAATCAACATGTAAACCACGCCAGAGGCGAAACTCTTCTAACAATCAGAAGGAGAAAGCTGATTTATAGGTGAGTGTCATCGCAGTTGAGTGACGGTGGGCAGGTATTTATAAATCTCAATGGCTTCGCGAATCTTTCTGCAGAGAGAAGTTTCATTACAATAATATTAAGGCCAGTATCGCGTTGATGTTCGGCGATTACGACTGGAGTCTTTACTGAATGTCCTGTTTCACCAATGTATACAGCATAACAAGAGCAAGGAACTCTATAAACATCTTTCGATTACATAGTGTTGAATTTGTCTTTTGGTGAAGGAACAACCTGTGAGATTTTGCTCGGGGGTTTGAATACTGTTTTTCTTTTGTTTTCCTATTTAAATTAGTTAATGGAATGATTGATTCTCCTATATTACTAAATCTGATTGATTTTAATACCAATGTCAGAGTACGTAACCCACCACTATTTCGTATTCCTTTTCATCAAACAAACTACGGAATAAATAATCCCATTACCAGAATGCAGAGAAACTACATTGAGTGTCAGACTGAGTTGGAAATTTTTTCTGAGAGCTTTTTTTCATTTAAAAACCATGTGAACAATTTGCAGAATGTTTAATATATTTTTTTTTCCTAATTATCACAAAACTTTTGTTATTAACACGTATTTGTTGTTGTGTGTATTAAAAGTAAATTTTTCATTTTAATGTAAATGGTGTATGCCGTTAATAAATAAATAAATAAATAAACTTTCCTATGCGATCGGTGATTTAGTCGATATAGAGAAGATTCCAGAGCCACAGTCTCAAGTCAGGTCTCGTTTCATCATTAGCCATAGCTGAACACCAACACGATACCTGCCGTAAGCTCCTTTTTGATAAAACTTCCATTAACTACAAATTCCCATTCTTTAGCGGAAAGATTCGCGAAGCCATTGCCACCCTAATAATCTCAATCGGGACGACGGCTTTCCCCTTCCTTCTATGTGGAATGTGCTAGTTCCTAAACCCCATCCACCATCAGTCAACCGTGACAACACTTGCCTATAAATTCTGGTTTACACATTGAGTTACCATGCTCTTCTATTCCATCCCTTGCAAAAGAGTTTCGCTTCTGGCGTGGTGTACATGTTGAGTTATCGTGCTCTTTTGCTTTTTCTCCTGATGAGGCCCCTTACGAAAGTGGGCAAAACATTGAGGTCTTCGACTTTAATAAAGACATGGTCCAATCCCTAAACTCGTATGTTACATAATAGAAAAAAGAGTAAAACTTTGCGTAACGGTTTAAGATCAGTCTATAAAAGAAAGCAGCTAACTGCAGCAAAAAGGCGGCCTCGGTATTCTGGAATTTCTGGCCAGCTCACACGTAGAAGTAAAAAATGGGAGGCCCTGTTATTCTTTAGCAACTGTAGAATAACATTTAAGGAAGCCGCATGGGGTCCGGCCTAAATATTGAAATTCGTATGCGAAATTAAACTAGAAGAGGCATTCTTACCAAAGTTGTTTGCGGTCATTCGTGAAGAAACAACGCGCTGCTGGTTTTTATTTGTTTAAAACCAAAGCAATCCTGGCCTGCTCCAAGAATATCAGATTTACGAAGCACGCTTCGTGAAAAATCAATAATCGAACAAGTGGCCTGCTTTCAAGCGAGCCTACTTGGGAATTGAAAGCACAGCGAGCGTGTCTCGACCAGAAAGGCCTTGCAGGTGTCTTATCTCTAATGTTAGACGCTTTATGCGATAAAACTGAATTTCCATGCTACATTATTAAATACAAGAAGATACTAATTGCTAGAACGCGTCATTAAAACAGGGCGTTACAGCTGCAAGGTCTTGCTAAACATTATTGAATATGGATGCACAAACAGCAACAAGGCCAAACTGCCTTAAGTCTGGGTAAACACTCTAAATGGGTAAATAAACGAGTATTTATAATCCCATTTACAATAGCTATTTATGCAACAAGTGCTAAAAGTTGACGTTTATGCACGAGACATGTCGAGGGCAATAAAACTTTTAGCACGAGTTTGCACACAATATTTTTTCTGCGGCCTTAAATTTACTGTTATTAATCCATAAATATCCATTTAACAAAGGTTTGCATCTACGACACTTCTAATTTATTTCATAATAAACAGTAGGCCTTGGCGCACAGGCGAATGTTTGCAAAGCCAGTACTGTCAAGGTCAGTTACGAAAGGTAATTATTAATACTCCACATCTGACTGTATTCATTACATAACACTTTACCTGTAACGCAAGAAATAACTAGAATAACTTCACAACTTCACTTCCAGATCGAAATTGTAATTTTATAACCTCACTTCACTTTATACCACAGATGCGCTTAAAGTAAACAGCTGATTTCTTTAACCACAGTAAACTATAAAACGTCATTTTTAGTGAAACAAGCTAGCGCTAAAAGGCCTACTTTTAGTGGTGGTCGTAGATAAATATTATTAAGCTAACCTAACTAGTATAATTTATAGGTAAGTGAAGGTGCTCTATTCAAATTTTATAAAAATGTAGAATAAAAAAAATAGCTGGACCAAGAACAATTACTGCCCAAAATTCCGATGGGCCCTATAACTATACAGGTTGCCTAAAATTGTACGGAACATGGCAATTCCATTAGTTGGAATTGCCATGTTGCGTACAACTTTAGGCAATGAAATAACATGAATAAAAACAGAATTCAATGCTTGAATAAGAAAGAAACAAATATTTGAGTAGACTTGACACTCATTTTAATTATGGCAAATGTCAACTAAATATGCCTACTAAAATAACTTTTTCTTCGACCACTACTAAAAGTAGGCTTTTTAGCACTAGCTTGTTTCACTAAAAGAGGAGTTTTATAATTTAGCGTGTTTAAAGAGATCGGCTGTTTACTTTTAGCGCATTTGTGGTATAAAGTGAAGTGAGGTTATAAACCACAATTTCGAACTGGAAGTGAAGTTGTAAAGTTATTCTAGTTACTTCTTGCATTAGAGATAAATTGTTTTTTAAACAATTAAAGCGTTATGTAATGAATACAGTCAGATGTGTAGCATTAATAATTACCTTTCGTAACTGACCTTGACAGTACTGGCTTCGTAAACATTCGCCTGCGCGGCAAGGCCTACTGTTTATTATGACATAAATTATAACTGTCGTAGATGCAAACCTTTGTTAAATCGACATTTATGGATTAATAACAGTAAATTTAAGGTCGTAGAAAAAATATTGTATGCAACTCAACTTTTAGCACTTGTTGCATAAATAGCTATTTTGTACGGTTCTTATCTCTTTCTTACTCGAGTACTATGTGCTTTTATTCATGCTATCTCATTGCTGTTATACATAATTATGGTCCTATCGAAATACATAGTTGCTTATATAATTTTGTGATTTTCTTTGGCTTATTAAGATTGATTCTTAATATGTATATAAGCATGTATTATTATTAATGTTAATAAATATACGGATTATCTCTTCAAGTTAATATTAAGTTCATTTTTCTTCTTCTTTCCCTTATCCTTTAATACCATTATGGTGTCGGGTATTGTAGTGTTATCCATTCCCTCCATTTTTTCTGTTGGCTGCTGTTTCTTTTCTTGTTCTATTGTTTTACCATGTGACTTTATTAATTCTTTCACTATTTTTTCTAATGTTTTCCTTGGCCGTCCTTGTCTCTTCGTTGCTGTTGTTTTCGCTTGTAGATATTGCTTATTTTTCCTTCTCGGGTCCATTCTGAGTACATGTCCATGCCATGCTAGTTGTTTCTTTTCTAACTTTGTTTTAATTGGTTCTTGCTTCATTTCCTGGTATACCGTTTCATTTCACCATCTGTCTAATTTACTTATTCCTTTTATCCCTCTCAGGAACTTCATTTCTATGCTGTTAGTTTTCTTTTCTGTTCCGGTACTGTTGGGATTACTGTTGTGTTATAAATTTGTAGCTTTGTCTTCGTGCTTATTTCCTTTTTTCCCAAGTATTGTGTTATTTATGGAATAATATATATTTGTTGCTTTCCTAATCTTATTTGATATCTCCATGTCTATTTTGCCATCACTACTTATAATCGAACCAAAGTATTCGAAAGTTGTTAGTGTTTCAAGTTTTTTCCTTTACAGTTAAAATGATGTTGACTATTCTGATTGTTTCGGTTTATCTGCATTGATTTTGTTTTGTGTTCATTTATTTCCATTCCTACCCTTTCAATTTCTTCTGTCCATATATCAATCAGGGTTTGCATTTTTGTAGTTTTGTCTGCTATGAGCACTATATCGTCTGCATATAACAATGCCTCCATTCCAATAGGGTTGAGATCTTTATAGCGTATGATTGTTTTTGGTGTCCTTGTACAGTTCTTCATTATTCTGTCTATGAATATGATAAATAGAAGGCAGCTTAGCGAGTCTCGTTGTTTAGTTCTGGTTTCCATTAGAAATGGCTCTGATTTTAATCCATATAATTGAATTACCCCTGTTACGTTTTTATAAATGCTCTTAATTGCTTCTATCAATTGTGTTGATGTTTTTAATTGTTTTAGACAGTCCCATATTTTTATTTCTTTGTACTTTGTCAAATGCTGCTTTTAGGTCCACAAAAGTCAAATATAGTTCTGAATTAGTTTCTATTTTGTCGTCAATTATCTTCCGAATCACACTTAGGTGGTCTGTTGTTTGTCACGCTGGTCTATATGCTCCCTGTTCATCCCCGATTCTTTCCTGCACTTCCATTCTTAGCCTTTTTTCCAATATTTTGCTATAGACTTTTAAAGTTACTGGCACCAGGGTAATTGCTCCATAGTTATCGCAGTTATTTTCGTTTCCCTTTTTGTATATTGGTATTATAGTATTCTTCGCCCACTCTTCTGGTATCTCTTTTTGTCTCCATACTTTGTTAATTATTTCTGTTATCCATTCTGTCACCTTCTTTCCGCCCCAATTGATCATTTCTGGGCTTATATTGTCTGGCCCCCCTGCTTTACTCGTTCAAATTTCTTTTATTACTTCCTTATACGGTATTTCATTATTTTCTGTTTGGGTTTGGGTTTCTTGTATATCTTTCTTTTTCTTCGTAGTATTCTCTCCTGTTTTGTATTTTACAAATCTGATATTTTTACTCCTCTTTTTCTTTAACGATTTAACGATGTTCCAAAATTTTCTTATATATTCTTCTTTATTTTCTTCATTTTTTGTTTTGATACATTTTTTCTATGCATTTTTCTTGTTCCTTACTTTCTGTTGTACTTTCTTAATCCACTACCTAGTTCTTTTAAAATTCTATGATACTTTCTTTTCCCCACACACTTCTTTTGCTACGATTTTTTCTATGCATTTTTCTTGTTCCTTACTTTCTGTTGTACTTTCTTAATCCACTACCTAGTTCTTTTAAAGTTCTATGATACTTTCTTTTCCCCACACACTTCTTTTGCTACTCTTTGTAACGTTGTTTTAAGTATTTTCCACATCTCATTTGTTGTCACATCCTTTTTCCCATCTCTAAGCTTCTTTAGTTCTTCTTCCATCCTTTTCTGGTATTCGTCTCTTGCAACTTTTCAACCTTCAATATTTTGTAGTTTTTGCTGTGCTCCTCTTCCGGTTGATTTATTATTTACGTTTACTGTTACTAGTTTGTATTGTGTGCTTATTTCCGTGTTTTGAATTGTTTTTACTTCTTTTATTAGTGTTTGCTTTTGGTGTGTGTATATTACATAATCGATGAGGCTTCTTGCGTTTCTTTCTATTGCCTCAAAAGTATAGTTAATTTCCTATTTGTAAAATGTATTTCCTATTTTAAGATCATTCGCTATACTAAACCCAAGCAACATGTCTCCGTTACTGATTTTAACTGATTCTCCTATTTGCCTATACTTCCTAGTCCCCTTGCTTCATCATTTACTACTTGAGCATTATAGTCTCCTATTAGTATTATGTTTTCATTTGCTCTCTATGTTTATCTAATACTTCTTTAATTTATTATAGTAACTTTCCACTGTTTTTCTATGTGTCCCCTTTACTGGTGCATATGTTTGTATTACTGTTATTTTTGTTTGCAGTTCTATTTATATTGTTGTCGAGGGATGTAAGTTTGTCACTCTTGGGTTAATTTCCTTCATTAATATTATTCCAACTTCTTCTTTGGCTTGCATCTACCGCAGTTCCTGAGTAATACAATATGTATCAATCTTTTAATTGCTTGAATCCTTGTCCTTGTTTCTTTGTTTCACTTATACCTATTATTTGAATTTTTCTTGTGTTCATTTCATCTATTAGTTCTTTTTCTTTTCCATTTATAGATGTTATGTTCCACGTTGCTATTGTTATTAAGTCTGTATTTAGTTTATTATCATTTTTAAACTTTTCATGTGTGTTGTTTAATACTATGTTATTTTCTTTCTCATTTTCCTTATTCGTCGATTGGGTCTACTTCATTTGATCTTGTGGAATATTTGATTGCTATTGGTTTTTGTCTGGAGGATTTTGTTGACCCTTTAATACTTTTTCCCTTCCTTTCGTTTCCTTTATTTTCTATTGGCGCCAAAAGTGTTTGTACCATTTTAATTTTTTCTGTATTTGTCGCTGAACTTTTGTAGGTTTTTGCCAATTTTTTTTTCCTGCTGAGTTTTCTTTGGAGTTTTCAGATCTACCTCTTTTATTTCTTTCCTTATCTTCTATTCCTTCCTTCTTATATTCTTCTCCTTCTGACATACTCGTATTTGTTTCCTCGTTTAGTAAGCTTTCTTGCTTACTGTCACTTACTTCATTGCTCTCGTTGGTTGTTACTGTTCTTTGTTCATATCTTGTTTGTGTTGAAGTTATTTTTCCATCTATTATTAGTTTATCATATTTAATGTATGCCTGTTTTCCTGCTTTCTTAGCTTCTATCGACTTAGGTTTTAGTCATTTTCTCTGTTCTAGTACTTCCTTTGGATAATCTTCTTCTATGTATTTTTCGTGTCTCGAAGTTTCGTCCTATTAGCCAGTATTTTTAACTTTATTCTAAAGGTGGTCAAGCCGACCATTATTGGGCCTTTACTATTTCGTTTGTTTAGTTTTTTTATAAAGTCAATATCTTTCTCATTAATGTTCAACTCCATTGTGTTTTGAAGTATTTTAATTATTTCTGATTCCATTTTCCAGTGGTTTATTTTGTTATCTATTTCTGTTCCATAGAATAGTAAGTTTTTCTTTCTTGCAATTCTGTCAATTGCTTCGGGTTTCTTTTCATGTCTGGTCAGTTTCTGGTTAGTATTTTTTACATAATCTTCTACTGTCAGCTTTGTACTAATATTTTTATTAATTGCTTCTATTTCTTCATTTTGCTTACTTGGTTGATCCGGTGTATTGTTTATAAAATTGTTGATGTTCAGTAGATTATATTTCCTTCTTATTCCCCTAATTCTTATAATGTAATTCTTCCTTTTATGCTTTTAAATCTTTATTGTGTCTAACTGTTTATTTCCATAAACTTCGACAGCCAAGGTTTTTTCTCGATACACGATTAATTTACCTGGGTGAATGCTTATTCGGTGTTACATTTAAATTGTTATTTTACATAAAATACTCCAGTGTATTTATATGTAGTTTATTTATTAAGATATCATATGTGTAAAAGTTAGCTTAGCTTTCTAAATATTACAAATTTGATAAATACCCAGTTTTTAGGTATTTACCCAACCCACATCACTACACAATGCTGCTAATATGGATTATTTTGGAAAGGGTTTAGCAATAGCTATGCTATGCTAATTGTTTGAACCTATTTGGCAACACCATTCATGAAAAAACACACCAGCATCGTAAATTTTTTAACAAAAAGTGTAGTACATATTAGTGCCACATTTACCTGGTTTAGCTTCATTTGACTTCACTCTTTTCACAGATGAAAAAATCCCTTAGCAGAAAGATTTTCATCAAATGAAGAAGAATGAAGATGTGGAAGTTTTGGTGTAATGCTTTTGTAATGAGCTAGTGATCCACATATACATGTAACCTAAACTTGCGTGCATAGAAATCGGCCCACTGTAAACTTTTGAGTTTAACTATATTTTTTTAGAAAGTATCCATCAGATCAAAAAAAATATATACGCTGTTTGAAAGACAATTTAATATGCTTTAATATGAGATAACATTTATTAAAATCTATGTCGGCTTCTTAGGCTTAACATAGTGAAATTAATACATGAAACAAATTATTTTTTTTTATTTGGAAAAGAAGTATGGTTATTGACAATTATCTAACTTAACACTTAATTTTTAATAATGGGTATGACCCCCTCTTGTCCTAATAACATCTCTCATGCGATTAGGCATAGATCGAATCAAGTTCGCTATTGTTTCTTGTGGGATGTTAAGCCACTCTTCTTCTACTGCAACCATAAACTCTGGGATCGAAGTTGGGGTACGAAGCCTAGCTCGAATTCTTCGTTTTAGTTCATCCCATAAATGTTCGATCGGGTTTAGGTCGGGACTGCGTGCTGGCCACTCCATAACCCGAAAACCGACTTCTGTAATGTAATCTTGTACGATTCTTGCAGTGTGCGGCCTCACTTTATCATGCATAAAAAGAAATTCGTCTCCAATGTAGTCGACGTAAGGTACCACATAAACTGCTAAAATCTCCTTGATGTACCTAGCACCCGTTAAACATCCTCTCCCGTGACCACGGTCGCCCCTACGGATGAAAGCAGGGTCGGTTCGTGCTCCCATAGAAATTGCATCCCAGATCATGCAGGAACCACCTCCATAAGCAATCCGCTCTTCAATGCAGCATTCTACAAATTGCATTCTTGGTCTCCGGTACACTTTTCTTCTTCGGTCGCTACCATAGAGGCATATCTTGGTCTCATCTGAGAACAGAACAGACCCTCACTGTTGCACTGTCTAATTCAGATGATCCCGTACAAAACGCAGGCGTGCTTGACGATGAGCTGGGGTAAATTTTGGACCAATCGCAGGCGTTTTAGGGGTCAGGTTACTTTCTTACAGTCTTCGTCTTAGGGTCCACTGACTAATAGCCACTCCTCGTATTTCATGGAGCTGTTGTTGCACTTGAACCGCATTAAGGTGACGATTTCTTAATGTTGTTGACACAATAAAGCGATCATCACAAGCCGTTGTAAATCGCTTTCTGCCTGTTCCCGGTCGCCTATAAAAGGATCCAGTCTCCTCATAACGTTGGCACACTCTTCGAACTGCTGCGCGTGTCATACCCAGTTGTCGAGCAACAGCTCGCTGGCTGTGTCCATTGTCGATTAAGGCAATTACTTGGGCGGCTTTTTCTGGTGTAGTATGCATTACACTAACACACTTGAAAACTAATCAAATTACAAAAAACAAATAATGCGCAAATTTCAATTGCAAAGGCAATAATTTCAATCTTTCACAAGTTTTTTATTCTCCTTATAACCACCACATAAATACGTTTCATTTGTTTACCGGTTGTTACGCATATAAACGATAAGCACTCTTGATAAATTTTAACGCATATTAAAGCATATTAAATTGTCTTTCAAACAGCGTATATTTTGTTTTGATCTGATGAATACTTTCTAAAAAAAATATAGTTAAAGTCAAAAGTGTACAGCGGGCCGATTTCTATGCACGCAAGTGTAGTTACATATCACTAGTTGACAAGAATTATAATAAAAAAAAGAGAATTGTTTTTGATTCTTGAAAACACAGAGAACTGTGTTTTACTTCTAATGCAAAAATTCGTATATAAATGCAGTTGAGTCAATATATCCACTAACCCTGCACTTTGAAGCATCATTCTTCCAAGTGCACAACTGTTGAGGGAGGGCCATTGAAATTAAAAGATGTTCTATTTCACTAAGACAACTTTTCAAGTTATTCTTATAGCAAAGTTTCATAACTTTGATGTAAAAACTGGTGCTCAGACCACAAAAACGTCTAGACAATAATAGCAATGTTAAAAAATAGACAAAGGTATGAAATAAGTCTATTCATTTGATTTATACAGTGTGTTTCAGTGACTACCAGACATGGCAAAATTAACATTGAGAAATTATGGAAGGATGTATGTATATGTAATTGTCACAAATTAAATAGCAGGTATAGTCCATTTACTTAACATATGCACTGTCAGTGTCAAATTTAAAAAAAATGTCTTGACTATACCTCAAAAATAATTTGTTTTTTATTAGACTGTACAGTAATTTAATTGTTAAAATGAGAAAAATAGCAGTTGTGCCAACATAATGTCAGTTTGACAGTGCAGATGTCAAGTAAATGGACTATAAGCCGTTCACGATCTTTTTGGGTCAGGTGAGGCTATGACCATCTAGTAATTTTGTTGGCAGAACCTCTGTTGCAACTAAACTCCCTCATGGAAATTGACACTTTTTGTGTTAGGTTAGGTTGTTTTCAGTTTAAGGTTATATTTTCTGAATAGGTAAATTGTTGCCGGATATTCTCTAGTCTCCACATCGACTCGCGTTCTTTTAAATTTGGTCTGTCCTTTTTAAATTGGAAGTAGTATCGTTTAATGGAAATTTTTTGTTGTAACAAAATTATTTTGGGCATTTTGAATTTTCCTTTGACGGAAATTAAAATTATTCTTACACATTTGATAAATCATTTATTTTCTTACAAATATTAAAATAATAAATCTGGCAACGTGGTGGCAAGAAAATGTCGAACAGACACTGACAGAAAAAAAGTTGCATCCACTACATCATCGAATCAGTTAGTCCAACATGAAAAGAAAAAACCATAGCCAACTCTGTCCCAAAAAGGTCCTGAACGGCTTATATACAGGGTGTTAATTAAGTACGTAGACAAACTTTAAGGGGCGATTCCTTGATCAATTCTAAGATAAAAAGTTCCTACAAACATGGGGCCTAAACGGCTTCCTTTTCGAGATACAGGGTGTTGAAATTTAAACAAAAATATTTTTTTTTTCAAAAATCTGGAAAACGCCTAGAGGTATTGTAATGAAACTTGGTGTATGTTAGTATTTCATAAAGGGGCATTGTTTGGTCAAAATAAATTTAATTTATTTCCACCAGTGGCGTGCATCGCGGCCACCTCAGTTACCTTATTTCAAACAAATCTGGTACGCCACTGGTTTTTATTCAATACGACAAGTTTTTTAGCTTTATCCATCGAAACTATACAAAAGATGTATCTTTTATTTTTTCGATAGAATAAACATTTTGCGAGAAAAATGGAAAAATCTGTAACAGCAATTTCGTACATTGGACGTTAATGGGACCTAAATGGCTTCGTTTTCAAAATACAGTTTAAAGAATATTTTAAAAAATGTTATTTAATAAAAACAATCTTACAATAGCTACAAAACTTTTTTCTAAACAACAGTGGAGTACCAGATTTTTCTAAAATAAGGTAAATGAGGTCGCCCCGATGCACGCCACTGGTGGAAATAAATTAAATTTATTTTGACTGAACAATGCCACTTTATGAAATACTAACCTACACCAAGTTTCATTAGAATACCTCTATCCGTTTTCCAAATTTAAAAAAAAACTGTGTTTGTTTAAACTTCAACACCCTGTATCTTGAAAACGAAGCCGTTTAGGTCCTATGTTTGTATGAACTTTTTAGCTTAGAATTGATCAAGGAATCGCCCCTTAAAGTTTGTCTACGTACTTAATTAACACCCTGTATAGTCAAATTTATACCCATTCGGAGTCACGTGATAATCTAGTAACTTTACGTATGTCGATTCTTAAAAATGCAATTTTATGGTAATAAATGACATTCCGTTTTGTAGGTTATCATGACATCTGCCAATTTCTAAAACAAGGTTGCTATATACGGGTTTATTCTCTTATATGAAATCAAACTGACTTTACAGGTTAAAAAAAACATAACATGTCGTAAAATTTAAATATAATAAAGATATGTCAGCTGCTACATTAAAAACCTGCTGCGTATAGCAAATTTTAAGTCAATTTCTGTGCATGCATATTCTGTTATAGAACATTGCCATTTGAAGCCTATTTCCTTGCACAATCTATTTAGGGAAGAATCTGAATGTGAAAAATCTCCTCCAGATTCTTCAACCAAGCGTTTTTTAGGTTTTCTATGGTTACAAATTCTTTAGCTACATACATTTTATGTAGTGTCCCTGATGGAGTTCTTGACTGCTTTGTTGACTTCAGTTTTTGCATTCTTCACTTTTTGGCTCATATTTTCAGTAAATTGTGCTCTCCGAGACATTTAACGCAAGAGAAGCATGGCGAACAGCGTTGGAGGGTGAAACTGTTGATTTACTATTTAAAATGTGTGAGGCATGTTCCACTAAATATTTTGCGCCAACCGAGATACGAGCATTGGCGCTAAAGAAAGATCGGAAAGTAAAATTTTTCTGCTAAGAATGTATGAATATATCATTGAAAGGGGGAATCGGTGTAGATGTAATTAAGGAAGTAGTAATAAACACTATGACTGAAGTACTTAAAAGTGATGAACAGGAAAACAGCGAATAATAATATTGTCGTACTCTTCATAAAAATACGCATAATATTCAAATTAATTGTTGTGACTGCTGGTTATACCGCATGTCCGATGGTTTCTTTTAATTTCCAGTTTACCGCTCAACAATTTTAGGTTTTATTACCCTTATCTCAATAACTTACACGAAAAATATAATCTGACAGATTAGAAACGTCAAATTTTAAAATTTTTTTCGAATTTCTTCCATTTCATCTATTTTACTAAAGATGAACAGTGACAGACAAAAGTCACGTGACTCCGAATGGGTATAAATTTGACTATAGTTGAATTGATCAAATTTACATTACTGTCAGATTGCTGTTATTTTTGAATTTGCTGACACAATACAACTATCACCATTTAATTATCAATATTATTGCAAATAAACAGTATTTAGGGATAAATAATGTGGTATAGCAATTACCTTGTATAAGTAATATTCAGTATAAAAGCATAAGTATTTAGAATTTACGCAACACAAAAAAAATAGAAAGTAAGGTTAAGGTTTAGTGTTCATAGGTAAACAGACGTAAACCATTTATTATTTTAAAGTTTTTGCACAAACAAATATGGATGATTTTCAGTAATAAATAAAATGAAATAACGAAGAGAAACAAAACAGATAAGCACTAAAATTCAATAATACTAACAGATATTAATTAATTAAATGTTCAAACGTATTCCCATTGACTAGTAGACAGTGGCTTATCCATCATAGAAATTACGATGTACATTTCGTAATGTTTGAGGGGTTATGTTAAAACATCCCTCCCTAATAGAGTCCTTTAGATATTCTAATTTGCATGCCTTCATAAAGTGTAAATTTTTGATTTTAGGAAGCCCCATAAGAAAAAATCATTGGGTCACAAATCTGAAGACCTTGGAACCCAGTTAATAGAGCCACCATGACCACTCCATCTGTTGGAGAATACTTCATTTAGGTAGTTTCCATCGTTCTGATACCATACTGTGTTGATATTATCAACTACAGCAGTAATAGCAGGGAAATAAATTCTGTTACTCAGGATACTGTCGATAAAGAGCGGACCAATTAAATTATCGCCCAATATTCCAACCCATACATTAAGACTTTGGCGGTATTGTGTATGTGTTTGCACATACACATGTTGATTAGTTTGGCTCCAAAACCGATGATTTTGATGATTTGGTTCTCCATGTAATGTAAATGTGCAGTAAAAAATTTTCATCAGCATGACATTTATCTATAATATAATTTACCTTAATGTGTGTCTGTCTGTGGCACAACACGTTCCGGCTTCGCGGATGTTTATATTTGTTTAGGTTTTGTTTTTCTTATCTTAGCACTCGGCTCGGAGCGTGACCTTTCGCGTATCCTATTTCACGTGCGTGTAGCGCGCAATTTGCTTGTTAAACATTAATTCACAAAAGGTGATTTGTTTTTCCCTATCTGCTGTTAATAGCTCTTGCTGCGTGGAATATTTGTGTTTTTTAAGAGTGAGATGAACGTATGAGCGAGATACGCCGAGATTATTTACAATTTTCGTCACACTTACGTTGGGATCGGCTTCGACAGCTGCCAAAACATCTACTTTGTTGTTAACATTCTGGTTTTTATTTCTATTCCTTTTGCAAAGGCTATTTATTGACGCACCTGGTTTCTCCGAATTGTTTTACAATTCGTGCAATTGTGTGTTTGCAGGGAATAGGCCGTTCATTAAAATAAACACTAAAAAGCTCGCAAGTCCTTCCCAAACTGTTACCTGCTAAATTCCACGTTATCATTTGAATTTTTTCTTCTGCAGTAAACACATTCATTGTTAAGTATTTGAAAATGTAATATTTATTATTTTAAATAAATTTCCTTTAAATAATTATGTAATATGAAAATTATTTGGCTTGAATCTAGTTTAGCGACCAACTCCAATCGACATGTGCTATATACCATTCGACGCGTCTCGTCGAGCTGAACAACATTGCTGCTGGGGACATTCGAGGCAGACCAATGGTTACTGAGATACAGCACAGTAAAGTTTAAAATGTCCCATACTAAGTCTATGGCGCGTTCGCTTTAAAATATTAAATCATGTGTGTTGGGTTGGGTTGAATTGTTTGGTTGAGTTGGGCTAGGTTAGGCTAGGCTAGGCTAGGTTAGGTTAGGTTAGGTTAGGTTAGCTTAGGTTAAGTTAGGTGGCGCGCAGTATGACTTATTAGCCTTCGGTAAGGTACACTGCGCGAAGCGCTGCGCGCCGCCCCGACGAAGACTCCAGAGTGTTTTCCACAAAGAAAAATTTTATAAAAAAACTTTTTAGTGCTGTATCTCAGTAACCGTTGGTCTGCCTCGAATGTTCCCAGCAGCAATATTGTTCAGACGCGTCGAATGGTGTATAGCACATGTCAATCGTAGTTGGTCGCTAAACTAGATTCTTACCAATTGTTTGACAGAAGTAAATTTCTGTTTGTTTTAAATCTTTTGTTTTGACCACTCAGAAAGAATATATAGCTCATGGCAATAGTTGATCCTTATATAATTTCCCAATATTAATTTTGCTGTGTCTGGTAGTCACTGAAACACACTGTATACCATAACACTACAGACCGTGAAGGCCTAAGGCTATAGATTTTGATTTGATTTAGTAATAAATATTTCTGCACAAAAATGTTACTGAGTTTGTTATTTTTCCTACATATCAGGCAGCACCATCTACAACCATTAAACGCCATCAACTAAGAAAATGTGCTGCGGTCCCATTGCAGCCAGCGGTACCCACGGCCAACCACTATACATTTAAATTTCACGCTTATTTGCCACTTTCAGCGCGTCCATTTACCAACATCTTTACACGTTGAAACCGCTACTAAAACGCTATAAGTGAGGTTATGTACGCAGATGTTTATTTATTTTACGATTTGAAAATGTAGAAATCTTCATATAGTTCTAATTCAGATAGCGAATAAGTGTTAACGCATTTGCTCGCACCCATAGAACAAAAAACCCTAAAGCCGGTCCCAGACACATCGCGAATGTTCACGAATCCAATTATTTACGAATATTGGCAATCCCAGACTACTCATATATACTTGCACTAGTAACATTCGGAAATACTTGCGAGCCAGATTTGCAATGCTCCACGAACTACGCAAAATATCTGCACGAATCAAAAACCTAACCTCAAATAACATAAAAGCACTGTATCTTCACGAGATGTCTATCATTTTTTAATAATATGCGGCTTTTTTATATAGATATAGCGAACAAGAGGAGCAGATCATGATCGACGCTGAATATGTGGTTATATTTTCGGGATGCTTATTGACAATTATCAATTAAAATGTACGATCGTACGAACCCTTCGCGTCATAGTTCTGTGAAGCAGCTCAAATCAAATTTTTCGTAAGTATACACGAGTAATCGCGGGTAGTCTGGGAGCTCCACTACGAGTGCGACTACGAGCAAAAGTGAGTATAATTTTTCTGTTTTACCGACAACCGATGGGAACTGCACGAGCATACACATAGCACAAGTGGCCCGTCCCAGATTACTTGCGAGTGCCTATATTCATGATGTGTCTGGGACCGGCTTAATGGTTGCCTCGTGCTTGTGCATTGCTAACCAGCGGCGTCCAATGTCCACCAAAATTCGGGCAAGTTCTGACTGTTATGGGTGATATTTCAATCAAGCAGGCAGTACTGATACAGATATTATGAAAAATACTATACTTTTTCAATATCCCTCACATTTTTTAAAGGCAAACTCAAGGAAGTACGCACAATTCCTTAAAAACTACTACTTACGCTCATTTCCATCTCCATAACAATGCAAGTGAGCTGCTTCTCGAGCTGCGTGACGAGTTCCGTAAGAGGCGTTCCGACGCTCAGCACCAAGCTGTTGATTTCGGAAATCATTTGCACGACGCTGGCCTCCTCACTTAATATCTTTTTCATGCTCTCCGGCAGGATGATGGTATGAAAGCTGTAGTAAAGCTCTTGCAAATATTTGTAAACGGTGTTAACAGCCTGCATTCCATTAACAGACTGCATGAGCAGCGCGTCTTCAATGTAAGAGTTTTGCTGCAGCAGCAGGTAGTTGATGAACTCGACGACGTTGTTGCTGTACCACATGAGGTCATCCAGGAACCACTCACCGCCCTTCTGGCTGAGCAGCTTCAGTATAAAATTGCCGCTTCTGGACACTGTCATTTCGGAATTCAAATAGTCCTTGTTCAGTTTGATGAGCTCGTTCAAAATTATGTACTTTAAAGCCTTAATACCGTCCTTTTCACAGCGAATAAACGATGAAATCGCCAGTTTGGCATTATTATAAACCTTCTCGACAAGGCTGTTAGCTTCCTTGGTTGCCGTGAGCTCCTCATAGAGGTTCGTTACGACAGCAGTGACGTCTTTATATTGCACATTCAGATGATACGCAAACTCCATTACTGACTTCACTGGCAGTGTAGATTTACCGGTCCCAATAAAAGCGTAACACTGCTGGTACACGGCATCGCAGGCCGCTACGGTTTTAGCCTCCAGCAAATACTTGCTCCAGTTTAAATAGCAAAACATGCGATGCTTCTCGCGGTAGCTCGTAGGGCACTGAGTGAGCACGACGGCGTATTCTTGCAGCAGCTGTAGGCACTTCGTGGTAACTATGGTCTGTTGCTGTTTAAGCTGTTCTACGTCGTTTTCGGACTGCTCGCATTGGATAACTGTGGTTGCTTGCCCGGCGTTTTGTAAAAATTCCTTGACCAAATCAAACACCTTGCAACTTTCCTGATCTATACTGATTTTCAGTTCCATAACCCACTGGTTGTACTGATGACTTTCCATCACTTTTATGGCCTCAGCATAATCCTGGATATGAAGCTCCGCGTCGCTGATTAGGACATCGAGCTCCTTTTTAGCATTGACGATTGCATCTTGAGTCTTACTGTAAGACTCGTAACGGCTGGGAAGTGAATAGAGGGAGTGGTTTTTCATGCCGTTTGCTTCTGCTTCCTTCACGAGAGCCATTTGCTGGTGGAGATCCTGCAACGAGTCCTCAGTTTCCGCCATCTTTCGGTATTCCTCTAACCATAACTGTAATTTGTCCATCGTTTGCGGCAATTCTTCCAGAATGTCACATCTGCAGATTAATTAAAACATTGTAATCAGGACATTTATCTCTCTTAACGAATATATACATACTTATTATTGGTCCAATCGGTTTTCATTTCGGTGCATCGAACGTTGTACATGGATAGAGTAACTTCCTTCTCTAGGTCCTTGCGGCTTTGACGGGTGAGGGAGCTTCCCGCAACTCCCCTAAAGGCGGTTCCTGCGAGACCTTCCCCTCCTACAGTCCAGTCTACCAGAGGGTCATACACAAACGCTTCCAGCAGGGTTAATAGTGTCTCCCGTCCTTTCTTCATTGTTTTGAGTACGTTTTCGCTAGCTAACCGGAATATTCCCTGTAAAACAATAAATCAAATGTCATACTCAATCAAATAGCTGCAATAGATAATGTGGGTAGATACAAAAAATTAGTGGGGATAACAGCAGAACAAAGGAAAAATTGTGGAAAGAGGAGAGGTTAAGTAAAATAGTAGCTATAATAATAATAATAACAAAGCAAAGTAAATTTAAAAATAGCTATTTATGCAACGAGTTGCAAAATGAACATATTTTTTGTCCAACACGTTTCGTAAACAATAAAAAATATTTTTCTCTCAGATTTGCATTTTACAAAGTAATGTGTTTAAATTAGATTAAACAGATATAAATTTCAATTCAAAATTTACGAAATCCAGTTCATAAGTTTGCTTTCATAATCAGTCGGTTTAAAGACCGCTATCGCCAGTAAGCATATTATGTTACGACATGACCTAGAACTTCGAGTTCAGCGCACGGACTTGCAGACAACGCGGAACCATAATCGCTTACTGCTGACTGATTATTTTGAAATATTAGAATCGTTCCAGTGAACTATACTTTGCACTTTGAAATGTTAGTAAGTAAGCAGTTATATCTGTATAAAAGCCCATTTATTTTTGTAATAAAACCAATCGACATTGACTGTTTTATCCATTTACATCGATACTACCTTTCCAAGCCTAAATATTGAAGTGTGAGGCTGCACTTCGGGTAGTTATCTAATTATCATCTCTTTAAGTGACATTGTCTAAGCTGCCTTAAAACAGGAATACAGTCTCATTTGTGTGCTTAAATATTAGGGACAAAGAACCAGTGCAAGTAACAGAAATCTGATCCAGCATCCAGGCAATTCTGTTCCTAATGTTAAAAATGAGTGATTTAGAAGATTCTTCTGTACCTTCAGACATTAAAGAGGCTGCAAAAAATGCAATTTCTAATTTGTTACCAAATAAATCAAAGGAATTAAGGTAATTACACATTCAATGAGGATTTTTTGTTTCTAAAACAATTTTTCCAATTTTTCTCGGTTATTTTTATAGTTGCAATCGCTGGGGGTTGTCAAAAGGACGAATTAGTACGTATGCATACTGAAGATGTATATGATTGTAATTCTTTTATGAAAATCACTATCCCAAATACAAAACCCAAAGTTTCAAGTACGTTTACAATAAGCGAAGGGGACATTAAGGATACCAATTTCATTGAAATTGTACGAAAATATGTGCAAATGCGCCCCATGTAGGGTTTCCAAGTCCCAGGACCAAAAGTGTTTTCGGAACTTATGAGCTAAATTTCAAGTCCCGAGACTAGTCCCGAAGGTCCCGAAAGGGAAATAGTGTTTAGGTGAAATTTCCGAATGCAATTTCCAAAGAAAAACAAGTGTTTTAAGTTAAATAAAGTTATTCTGTGTTGATAATTTGTGTTGGGCTACAACTTCATTGCTTACTTCTGGTACTAAAAATGTCTGTCGCTCTTCATATTTTGCTTTTGTTTGAACTGCAAAGTGCTTGTGTAATCCTTTCGTCAAGCTGCCTCTGATTATGATCATTTTGTAGGAATCCACTTTACATTTCGCCAATTGTTTATCTTCAATATATAAAATTGTTGCCATATTGACTTCAAATCGTTATTTTTTTTAATGTAGAATGTAGGTAGGTTGCGAATCGGAATTCATTTAGCAGACAAATAACGAACACACTTAAAACTCAAAAATATAAATTATTCAGCTTCTTCGCACATATCTAAATCCAACAAAAAAAAAACAGACAAATACATAAATTGAAGAAGATATGCAAATGTGGCTGAAACAGCACACAGGTTTAATTCAAACCTACCGAAAACAATACCTCTCCTGCCTACGCAAAACGCAAATAATGCAGAATGTGTAGGAGGCATGAGTAATACAATGGTGAATACCCATCCTAATTCTCTGATATCGAGTATACGCACGCATGTTGACATGGTCCCGGGACTTCGTCTGGGCTAGATGTGGTCCTGGGACTCGATTTTTGTGGTAGAATCCCGGGACTGGAAACCCTAGCCCCAAGCATGTGCCAAATAATCGATTCTTTTTGAGATCCAGAAACGGAAAGTGCACCATTCTTAGCCTACCAAATCTGGTACTGTATACAAATCACTCTTTTCGCAGCTCATCTGCATCATTGTTGGCAAATTCTAGTGCTGATTTATTAATATTTAAGAGACATGGCGTGTGGAGGTTGAATGCTGTTGCAGAAAGCTATGTTGAAGAATCAATAGAAAACGAGGAAAATAGCTGTAAGAATTCTTGTTATAAAGCGACAAAATAAGAAAAAATAGTATAAAACACTCGTTGCAGAAGATCCTTTAAGCACTCATTTGTTCCTCAACTCGCCGCTACGCGGTTCCTTTTGAAATTTCAAATTCGTGCTTGAATAGATGCCTTCTGCAACTTGTATTTTAATATACTATTTCAACACTAGTGATAAAATAATGTCACTTTTTATCACTAGTTACAAAATTAAGTACGTTTGACAACTAAAATGACATATCACAATGGTTACTTTTCGTAACTAAACTGGAAAAAAACACAGACAAAAAAGAAATCACATTTTTTCCAAAAATGTGATAAAATATTTTGCCAGTAAAACATGAACAGATTCAATAAAAAAATCGGCAGCAATCTGAATTGGCCGACCTAGTAGCCAATCCCGCTTATTAAAGGTTATAGTATTTCAAGAACAGACAACTGTATTTCAATGTTTGAAAAATAAGGGTAAGCGTACCGATGACTCGTTCACCAACTTGACACTTTGGAGTCTGTGAGAAAGGTAACTTCAAAGTAAATGAACAGCACTAGCTGAGAAGCCTATATATTTTAAAATATCCTGCAAAATGTTGTGACTTCAAGTATCGAAAGCTTTACTGAAATCTAAAAGGATTAATACCGAGAGTTGGTTTCGATCATTAGCAGTCATTAAGTCATCAGTGAAAATATTGTTTTCATTTATATAACCACGAATCTGAACATTTATAACCTTCTCCAAAATTATCAAGAAAACCGGTAGAATACTTATAGGCCGTAAGCTTTGTATATTTTAGGATTGGAGCTTTTTGGTATGGGAGTAATAATTGCCTTTTTCCACAGTTTTGGGAAAGTATTATTAAGTAAACAACAATTAATTATATGCGTTAAGTAATGTAAAATAGCAGGACAGAAAAGCTTTATGATCTTAATAATAATGGTATCACACCCAGAAGCGTTAGTTTTAATTTCACTAATACATTTTGCAACTGTGGATACATCTATTGGGATAAATTTAAATTCAGAAGTAACACTAGGTTTATTAGTATAAAATTTGGAAACATCAGCATTATTACCATGTAAAGTTGTAGGGATACTACCGATAAAATAGTCATTAATCTCAGTTGCATTCTGAAGATCAGGAGGCAATTCATAATTTTTATTGTCATTCACTACTTTCATCTGTTTAAGCATATTCCAAGTTTCTTTAGAATTATTTGATTTAATCTTGTGTTTTCACTCAACCAAGGAGAACTACCTTTATTAAAATTTGTGAAGGTTTTAATAGGAGCATGTTTGTCAATTACGGTTGTAATATTGTTATTAAAAAAAGAAATTTTTGAATCCACATCATCAATATAAAATATGTTTTGCCACCCAATTCGTACAACATCATTAAGAAACGCATTCATATTTTAACGATCCTGCTGCCGGTCATTGCCCCGGAATCATGACCCAGTGCCCCGATTGTTCTAGAACCTCGAGAAACGACCCTGCAACCTTGGACCCCAGGTGCAGAGGCGTGACGTCAGCGCCCTTGGAGCTAGCTGCGAGGTTGCGTCATGCGGTTCGCAGAAAGGTCGAGCAAAGTCTAGATTGATCTCAAAGGAAATTACCCGCATATAAATACACGGCCGCCGGAGTTCTCGGTAGTTCTCATCAGACTCGAAGCGCGCGTGATATAAACAAACCATGTGAAATAAATAACAAATAAATACAACCATATAAATACTTACTGTTAAGCTGTATATAAATAATTATTAAATAAGTGTATCGTCGTTAGAAATAGTGCCTGTAGTTTATACGTAATTCTGCCTTCATAATTCTTGTATATTTAAATAATCATAATTAATCATAGTAAATAAACGTTTAAAACCAGAAGCGTCGTATAATTTTTAAATAGCCGAACGTAAAAACGTAATAATATTGAAGTTTTTATAAGAGCTAGTAGTTTTATGATACATGCTGTTTTGTCTTACTCCTATTGATAATTCACAGAAAATAGTTTCATGATCAGAAAATGTTGGCCCAATAACTCCTGAGTTCATAAATACTAGGTAGTATTATAGATATTAATGATACAAGTTTGATTATGAGCATCTTAACCAAACGAGTTTGATTGCCAAAATGAGGCGGTGAGCCGAGTTTTGCGGCAATCATGCGAGATTTGTTATGTGCCATAAGCAAACGCGTATTGTTCAATATTTTATCTTCATCAATAAACTCGGGTTCGATGTATTTTTTATTTAAAAAGAGTGCAGTAATGTTCATTACCGCACTGAGTTTGGTAATATCCATTACCCCACTCAGTGCGGTAATGAAGCTCTCAACGATACTAAAATTAATTTGGTTAAGAGCCTATAACAACACCGATGAAGATAATGTGATCTAAGAGTGATGTCCCAAATCTTGTCGGTTCCTCGATAATTTGTGTAAGACCCAAAGACTCCAGCATATTTGTATAGTATATAGAATCAGGTGAAGTAGATGCCATGATATTGATTGTTACGGTTAAAATTGCGCTTTCTCTAGATTTCTCGCATGATTCTACAATTTTTGGTAACTTCATGGGAAGCGCTCTCCGAATCTTAGCTCTGTGGGAGTATACAAATACCGCGCGCTCTCGAGTTAGAAATTATTTGCCCTGGTTGTGTCATGGCGCCCGTTGTTGATAAGATTTTTATCCTTGGCAAGTTTCCGGTTTCGAGGGCCATCTTTTGGTCCTGCCTGCCTGAGGCATGTGCAGTTTATAGCCGCTACAATTATTGATGTCATCCTAGAGGGTAATTTTGGGTTGTTCTGAATAGTTACGCACACCAAATGCTGGGCGCATCCATAAAGCCCCTGTGGCTGAGTTGAGCTGTTGTGTAAACTTCCACCAGGCCCCGGGTCTCTCCGTACGACAACCTAGGTACCCGCTGGGTCAAGCCGCACACTAGCCAAATGTAATGCCAAGTAACTGTATGTACTGTTTATGTATTTTTAATGTGTAATTAGATTTTGGGGCAGCATCCCGTTGTTGGCTGACAAAGCCTGATTTATAGTACTCAGTACTTGTTATGTAATTGAACTGAACTATGTTGAGTACGAGTAAACTGTGATAACTTTAACCTGCTGGTTTTTTATTTGGTTGTTGCCATTTGAGCCTTTTGCAGCTATAGTTCTGTTATTTATAGTAACCCAGATTGCGAATTGTCTGTAAGAGTGTCGAGGTAACTGGCTGTCCTTGTGGTTCGCTGGCGCCACGGTTTTCCATCATAACTTAATTGACCGCACGCCTTCTTCGACTTGAGCTAGTCGCGTGCCAGCCAGCTACCTTCTTGCAAATGTGTAGAAATATAGCCAGCGAACGGCCGCGCTTAAATAAAATAACCTGATATTCAAGTCCCCAAAACAAATAACATTATCAGTAGCGAGAGCTAACTGAGTGCATGACTGTTCAAATGTATCACAGAACAATTTATAATTTTGATTGGGTGGTTTATATACAACCCCCACAGCAAGCACTAATTTATTAATTAGAATAACTAAGATGATTTTTTAAATAAATGCATACACCACCGCCTCTTTCAGCACGATCATGTCGTATTACATTATAACCACCGATATTAACAAAATTGTCACTTGATTATCTAGCCAGGTTTCGCTAACAGCCAGAACATCATAATTAGTTCCACTTAAAAAAAGTTCCACATCGTGCAATTTCGGTATCAAAGATCTGGCACTAATACTCGTATGTGTAAGACGTAAAGGGTTTGCGTTCATTAAGGATGATTGACAAATGTCGGTTCTGACAACAAACAAACAATAAAAGCAATGTGAAATGTTAAACAATGTTGTAACTGTAATTGTTAACAATGTTATAAGTAGAATACAAAAAAGAAAATAAATTTAGATAATTACTTAACTGAAGTAAGAACTTAAAGTTTATTAGATGGTTGTTATTTACAATCAAGCGCCCAAGCTGCTTTGTAAAATACTAGATAAGCAGCTTGTCGAGACCATTGCATGTACTGATAATGTGAACATTCCTCTTTATTTTAACAAAAACTTTTCCATTATTAGTCCCTACTGAGTAATATCCTAATTTATTTGCAGCGTATTTTAATAACTCCAACCGTTTTCGAGTAAGATCCTCCCGAATAACCAACTTAGTACCTTTTAATTTGCGTTTGCTTTGGAAAACGCGCTGTTTTACACTACGCTGCACGAACTTAACAATAATTGGTTTACAGTTACCTTCTTTACTTTTTAACCGATGGCACACATCAATTGCATGGTTATGTAAATCGATGTTAAGCTTTACCTTACAAAATTTAGTGACCACTTGCTCGGTGTCTTTGGAGTCTCTGGTATCCCAAAGATCCGCTTTTTTCGGGTATATTGCTCATATTCATCGAACAAACTTCAGAAGAAGATTTGGCGGCACCTAATTGTTCTTCCAAATTGGTAATTTTCTACTCCAAATCCTTATTAGTAGCTTTTAAAGATTCATCGATAACACCCTTAAGTTCAGCTCTAAGTTTAACCATAAACACGTCACTTTTTATCAACTTATCAGCGATTTTTTCGGCTAGAGCATCAGTGTTATCTTCGCTATCGTTTTTAGTACGGTTTCTTGTCTCCATTTTAATACAATTAAATTTCTCGAACCGCACAAACGTATAATTTTCTATAGGCAGACAATTATTATATAGTTGATCTATTTAAAACAGTGTCATACGCTTGTTTAAAATCTATAAAGCACGCGTGTATATCTACTGAATGCTCATAGCAAATTGTTTGTGTCTCATTTAATGTAAAAATTTGGTCAGTTACAGAGCAGTTTTTTCTAAAACCTTGATATTCGCCCACCTCCTTTTCTGCATGTTCTTGAATTTTATTTCTTATTAGTGTCGCTAATACGTTATAGGTGGTGTCTAAAAGTACAATAACCCGGTAATTTCTGCAGTCGGCTTTGTCTCCTTTTTTATGTAGTGGTATAATTCCCTTTTTCCATGAGTCTGGCATACTTTCTTCCTGCCATATATTTTGTATTATTGGCTCACTTTATCTTCCAGATCGTTGCCTCCATACTTTATCGGCTCTGCATTAATACCATTTTCTCCTGCACTTTTCCTGTTTTTAATCTGCTTGAGAATTTCTATAATTTCCTCCTATGAAGGACTGTCGATATCCTCGTCATTTATGTTGCTATTTCCTCCTTCTTCCAAAATGATGTCCCTTTCCTCTACCTCTAAAGATTTTCGGAAGTACTCCTTCCACCTCTCTATCATTTTTCTTTCTTCTCCAACCAGCTTTCCCTCCTTGTCTTTACAAAATAGAAATGGTGATTGCTGCGCTCCTCAGTATGTCTTCTTTACTTCTTGGTAGAAATTTAGTATTTCCTTTTGTTTATATTGGTCTTCTATCTGCTTTAATTTTCTTTCATGGTACTCTCTTTTCAATTTTCGTTAAGAGTTTTTGAGTTTCCCTTCTTTGTTCGTAATATTTTATTTCGTCCTCTTTTAATCCTGTTTGCAACATTTTTTCTCTTGCTTTCCTTTTTTTTTTTGAAATGCTTCCTTACATTTGTCATTAAACCACCTATTTCTTTTCTTAGATGTTTTTGTTCCTATTGTCACTTTTGCTGCTTCCTTTATTATTTGGACATTTTTCAACTTTAATCGTGTTTAACGGTGTAATTTTCCCATCTAACACCACAATATTTTTATAGCACCGTATAGAGAAAAGATAGTTCTTCAGAAAAAATTTAAAAAATATACAAGGTGTCGTTTAAAATAAAAAAGTTGAATGTCACTGCTCAAACCTCAGTAGGCCATAAAATAAAATATATGTACAATAATATAGAGCATATAATTATTCTGAACATCTTTTGTTAACAAATTATTTTTCTAATATCAATATTAAATGAACTAACAGGCGGGTGCCGCTATCTTAACTCACCCTGTATAATTTGCAAAATGTTGATGTACCAGTATGTGGTCTATTTGATTTGTTTTTTGTGTTCCTGGTACCACCCAAGTTCCCTTGTGAATCTCCTTATGTTCAAAAAACGTACTAATAATTCTCATGTTTCTCCCTGCTGCAAATCCTATGAGCTTTTGTCCATTTCCATTGCTATTTTTATGTTCACTGTATTCTCCTATTATTGGGGCATATATTTGCTCTCGCCCTATTTTAACATTGCAATCTTCTAAGATTTATAAAGTACTCCTTTCGTATTTTATCATAACTTTGTTCTAATTTTTCATAAAACTCATCTTTAACTTCATCCTCTTTTTCTTCTGTGGGGGCGTGTATGTTTATCAGATGGATTACTTCCCGATTTACTTCTATTTCCAACTGGCACATTCTTTCCGATATCGGACTAAAACTTTTTATTGCATGTTTCAATTTCTCGCTAAATAAAAAACCTGTCCCTAGTATTGTTTTCTCATTACCGCTATTAAAAAAAATGTACTCTAATAATTCTATTATGAAATTTTCTTTTTGTTTCGTTTCTTGGATTGCTAATATTGCAATGGTCTTAGGCCCTACAACTCAACTCTGATAGCATTGCCAAATTAATGAACATTTCACTAAAGCTCAGGGTGAGGTATTTTATATAACTGCAAAGAGATTATTAATTACAACAAGGATTGCAAAGACAATGAAGCGTAGAATTCAAGTAAAGTTAGACAGTGAAATTTTGTCAGGGTTTTAAAAGAAAGGTATAAGAAGCTAAATAAACCAATGAACGTTGCAACGAGCAGCTAAGAAGGCAGGCATTAAGGCATATAACGGAAATTGTAAGAATCAGCAAGACATTGTAAAAAGTGAAGAAAAGCAGACAACAGATGGGCCAAAAATCCTGTGTAAAAGTAGACCGGTGAATTCGAAGGAAGCCTTGGTGCAGGAAGTACTCTAACTTAAATAATCAGTGCAGTAATGCGTGTGAACCATTAAAAGCAATTAATAAAAAACGTGCAGTGAAGCAAACACATGGTTAATTAATTATAAATGTAAACAATTATATTAAGGATAAGAATTTTGTAAATAGTTTTAGTTGTAAGCAAATTTAGTGTTAAAGGTAATCAATTTGAACCTGGTCAATATCCGTTTTTTTTTCATTAATATTCCACTTGCAATTGTTTATGACGGATTTTCAGAAGGAGAACAAAAAAACAAATTGTAAGAATTATTGTGTTGAAATGTGCTCCACTTTAAACGAATTTTTCACATAATAAATAAACAGTTATCAGCATAAAAAGTATAGTTTTACTGAGTGCATGAGAGCAGCCTTGTAAGAACAAGTTCCCGATTCAAGTTCGGTAGAGAACAGACAATCCAAGCATTTTCCGTGGAGGTAAAGCAAGTGCAGCTCGCAAAAAAGGCCGAGTCCATAATTTGAGGTTAGGCAAAGTTTGAACCCAAGCGGCGCTTCGAAAAACAATTGAAAATTTGCCCAAATGACAATTAATGCTGCCTTCGCACCAGAATTCAAATAATTACCGGTAGAAACTGTAGCATTTGACCTAATTTCGAATATTTGCTTATGCGCATTAGAGCTAAGACAAAAAACAGATCCGTATTCAAATAATTTGAAAAATTACACATTCAACCAGGAACCCAACTGAGAGGAGTGATTGCTTTACGAATGAACTAGCGTTTATTTATCAATATTTGCAGATAAATAGAATATAATAAAGGGCATATAACCATTTATTTTGACAAGTCAAGTAAATACAACTCACTTTTAACCATAGCAATATATCGATATGATACCTTTGAGCTTCGTTTTCTAAACTTTTTCAAGCCCCTTTATGAAACATACCCCAAAAATCGTTAATAACTCTAAAACAGTTGACGTTAGACCCATACAACTGTATACTAAAGTGATGAGTATTTCAATGCAAAACTTTAAGCTACCCAAATGTAGGGCATTCCGTTTAAAAAAAAGTAATTTTGATTCGCCACACTTTTTTCAGCCACCCTTTATAATCAGAACTATTTTAGTAATGTGCACCACCTTAGTACCTACAACTTTTATATACACAATATTTATGCAACTCTCATAGTTTTAGAAATATCTTCCACCCCCGCTTCGTTGCCGGACCCTGTATATATGAACATGAACGTGGGTACTTAGTAAGAGTGTATAGAACAGATAAAGTAACAAACTCGAAAATTCCATGCAGGTTTTCAATTGGAAATCATTGATAAAAAACAAATGAGTTGGTGCGGGCACATAATGATAAACTTTGTTAAAAATTATCTAGAATGCGAAAACAGACAAAAAGAGAAGGTGGTGGTAGAGTTAGCGACAATCCACCATCCAAGAAGACGAGAACAAGTCAAGCGAAGCAGCAAGGCACCAGCCAAGGTGATGGGTATGAGCAACCATCTGTCAGACTTCCATGATTTGTTCTGCATTCAGCATTTGCCTCAATACGTGAAAAAATCCAGACGTGCTGAGCTACCAGGCAGTCGCATTGAACAATATTGTATTTTTATACATTAATGTGTTTGTCAGCATTAGGCTCTGTATTATTGTATCATTTAATAAACGTCCGTCTAGTAATTCATAGACGAATTTTTCACATAATAAATAAAGTTATCAGTATAAAAAGTATACAGTTTTACTGAGTGCATGTCCAAGGTGGTGTGGTAGTATTTGCAGTGATTTCCGCCACAAAAAAGTAAAAATTTCTTCGAATCCCGTTACGATAACCTAGCAGTCTATTTGGTAAACCAGAACGAAATCAAAATTGAGCTTATCAAGCACCCGGAAATACTAGCAGAAATCTTTAAGAGAAGGATGTACATGTACCGAAGCCACGAAATAAGCTCCAGACAGAGAGGATTTTTTTTTGTAGGATTAACATTAACACCCAACGGTATAACGGGTCATAGATAAGCAAGCAACTAAGAAAAAAAATTCTTACCTCTACTCCAGTGACGCCAAGGGCTTCTTCAATGTTGGGTGTGAGCCTAAAGGGGACCTTTTCTGGCACCCGTAACGTCTTTCCTTTTTCAAAGCACACGTTATAGTCGATATGCACAACTTCACCACTAGTTAAATCAATAAGCACATTATCCAAGTGCCTGTCCCCAAGTCCTATGATATAGCCGATGGTGCTCATGACGGCAACCGAATAAGAATAATTCCGCACGATTTGCCACCACTCGCCAGCGCTTGTAGAATGGCACCACAGCTCTTTAGCCAGCAGATCATTGGGAGTCTCCGCCATCAACTCAGTCAGCACTTGCTTCAGAACAGCCAACGGCCACTCCTTGCGGTTTTCCGGGTTCTTCACGCCATGCTCCTGCAGCAGAGGGTTGAGTTTGTTGTAGAATAGCTCTGAGGGGCGCAGGACCCCCACGTTGGGATTGGAGTTGCTTCTTTGACCCTAAAACACATCAATGATAATGGCCAGCTTTGAAAAATTTTAAAATACTTACGGGTCCTGTTTTCGTGTTAGCCTTAGCTGCCTCTCGCTGTTGCCAGCGCTTGTATAAGGCGAAGACGGGGGTGGTGCATTCCACCCAACTAATCAAACCGCTGCGGGGGCCAAGGGGGATCACAGAGTAGTGCCTCGCCCTGTACAGGTTGTGGGAGCTGCTGTCCGAGCCCTGGGCCATCATTGTGTTGGCAATGCTTAAAAACTGCATGATTCTCTCATCTAAATGAAGGTCTTCTAGCCCCTTAAAGAGATACGTGTAAGTCTGCCCGTCAGACCCATGAAACACGAGCTTCTTGGGCTTAGTCTTGGTGGGAAGAATAGAAACGTGATTGGATACACTTGAAATAGTAACTCGAGTTTTGGAGGACGTAGCTAAACCTGGCATTGCTATAACGGTGTCTTTCATGGAAGCCAATAGCGGGCTAATGTCTTGCATTTTCAAGGTATAGGCGGTTCGTTTGTGCGCTTTTTGCTGGAATTTGCTTTGTAGCGACTTCAACGGCTGCCAGGACTCTTGAGGCTTGTCGGGGTGATCAGGATTCTTTAGCTTGTCGAGCACTTCTTTAATAATATCTGAATATCGCTCTTGGAATTGTTTTTCATGTGGGGTTTCCGGGTCGCAGCTTGTAACAGACTGCAACTGCTCGAGAATAAATATGATGGGCTTCATGATAATACGATATTTTTCCGTAATTAAGGAGATTTTCTCTTCTTTTTCCAAATTTAAGTTTTCGTTTACTTTTTCAATTTCCACCTCCAACTGATGCTGTCTTTGAATGATTTCGCTGTGGTACTGAGCGAGTGTTCCCAGCCACAACTCGTCCCACAAGAGTGTGATGCGCCTGAGCTCCCTAACCAACAGCTGAACTTGCGTTATGGCTTCAGGCGCTTGTTTGCTTAAAGTATCAACCATCGACTTGAAGCACGATTGCAAAACATTTTTAGTTTCTTCACTGTCACTCTCGTATATGTCATCGATTTCTTCGTTCAATTCCCCATCTTCAGTATTATCATTACTCTGAGAAAAGCAATCTTTCGGCATCGATATTTCCGAGAAATCAAACTTGACCCCTCCTTCGACAGCACCCACCACTGCAGGGAACGTGATTAAATGTGGTGCGTCCTCGGCTACACGACATAAAAACTCTGACACTCTCTGGCGTACATAAGCTTCCGGATGGTTTAAACGCGAAAATAACTGAGGTATGATGACTTTCCAGGGATGTGTAGGTGTACTCGCCAAACCCTCTTCTAGAACGTTCTGAAGAACAAGGGCGTGTTTTACAATTAAACGCAGGAGACGAAGCGTCGCCGTTATTGTGTTACATTCAGTGCTCTTGTTTATATTTTCAGAGTTAGTTACCAAATGCAAGTACTTAAAGTAAGAGTCTGCGCTTAACTCGTAATAAGCATAGACCCGTTTCTGAGTCTTCCTCCAGATTTGTACCAAGTCCTGCAGCTGTTCGTCTCGAGCACTGTAGAGAACCGGTACGGCCTTTAGTTGGTCCTGCAGCACCTCTGTGGCATTTGTCTCGTTAGCATCAATGTCATCTTCGTTGCTCGAATGGTTTCGCACGAGAATTTCGAATATTCGCAGCAGCTCTTCTTCCGTCACTTCCATGGGCAAGCTGTTGCGCACGGCTAGTTTGTCCTCTTCTGTAAGTACGCTGGTAAGGTCAGTGTTGTGGTCTATAATCTTGCGGCCCCAGCGGTAGCACCAGGTTCCGAAGGAGTACCAGTTTTTGGCCAATGTAATGCACTGGTGCACGCTGAACTGCAGCAATTTGCCAATGGCCATTTCGTTGGGAGGAAGCACGTTGCTGCCCAAGTTGTCCACCATGCCTATTTCGGGTAGAACCATCAGAAGTTTTACAAGGGGGCTGCTTATTTCCGTCACAGAAAACTGTAAAACAGAAGAAAGCTGTTAATTTCGAGTTATTTTTTAACCTTTAATAACTTGATAAAACGAAATTACACGAAGTACATGATGTAATTTTATTATTAACATAATTATATTTAGTTGCTTGGTTGCAATTATGAAATCAATAAAATACATGAAAGGAAAGCAACTGGAAAATGACTGTTAAGAATTAAAATAAAAAAACCTGAACACATGGAGCAATATAAAATAAAGAAACGAAAAGCAAATAGTTGATCAAAACTTTTAAATCAAAGTTAAAATGCAGAAGTTACAAACAAGCACAATCATACTTCTATAATAAAGCACAACACTTCATGCCGTGTTAAACTGGCAAAAGTACCAAGGCGTTTACCAACGGCTTACTATTTTCGGGTTTTTGTAAACAAACTTCACATTACATTTAATAGGGATATTATCACAGAAAACAATTACTTATTATGCCTATTGGTTGTGTTTTTTAAAGCTACGAACACAAATAACTTTTATTTAATAATAAGGAGGGTTCATTACTGCCTTACTGAATAATCCAAAACGAGCGTTTAAAAACACCCTTAGAAATCGATTTTCCGAAGTCGCCGCACGATGTAAGTTCAGGTGGCATTCGTGGCAGGAAGATCTGCGCACATCTAACACTAACGCGTGAGACTTTAAATGCGGCATGCGCCACGGGCTACAGCTAGGGAAGAATATATCATATACCAAGCAAAGAAAAATAAGGAGAGGAACAACACAATCGCAAGAAACTAATTTGAAAAAAAAGCATGAAAGATATCAATGGTATAAAATATAAAATATGAAAGGAATGAAAAGTATTTGCACAAGACTTTTCCAAGATAACTTAAATTGTGTAGTAATATAATATTATATTACAGCCCGAGATGGGAAGTGTTTCATTACTGTCGAGAGATTAGTTAGCTGATTGAGACGCGAAGCGTCGAAATCAGCTATTATCTCAAGACTAAGGAAACTTCCTGTCGAGGTTTGTATACTATTTTATTCGCAACCACTTTATTCTAAACAATAATTGGAAAAATTATTATATTATGATACGACAGGTTGTGACGCGCATGAATGGATTAACGAGATTCCCAGTGTCCCTACCTACTCAGCGGTCGGGAATGTACTTCCCGCACTCACTTCCCACACTTGAGCGGGAAGTGAGTGCGGGAAGTAGCGGGCTGAAATGTACGACTTCCCCCACTCAAATGAGGTCAGGAATGTTAACATTACATATATGGTTGCGAATAAAAAATTAAACGAAAAAATATACTAAATCACATGCTAATTACACAGAAAGAAGCTGAAGATATAACAGATCTAAAAACACAGAAAGACACTGCGGTTTAGATCATTTACTTGTTGTAAAAGTAAAAAAACCTTGAAAATGAAAGAAAAAACAAGAAAAAAGAAAATAACGAAATGTCGAGATCCTGAAGAGCCTAACATGTCAAAAGAAAGAAGAATCGGCAACGAAATTAGAGACAATAACAGAATCAGCAAATTAAATCCTAGCAGAGTAGGACTAAGTAGGTCATATTTCTGATAACGATAAGCGCGTCAGACAACTGCCAAACAAGCAGCCCGAACTCGCAAAGCAAATTTTATTGCGAATCAAAGTTGGTGCGTAATTTAAATAGTGAAAGGTGTGAGGTGACCTGCATCAAGTGACGTATTATAACAGCGTAATAAATCAGCGATGGTAAAGTGAAGCGGTAAGCAATAAAAGCCAAAGTGCGTAGGATGACCGCTAATAAGGACGGTCGAGCAAATCAGGCGATTGGGGCATTATTAACTGTAAGAGGGCTTGTGCGAGTAAACAAGCTAAAGTTGGCCGCACGCTAACAAAAAGGATCACAAGCGGATTGAAAAACGGCAGCAGAAACAATAGAAACGATTGGTTAGATAAACAGAAAAGGAAAGCAATGTACAAACCAGTAATAAGGAAGTTTAGTAAACATCTAGAGAGCAACCAGAACGAAGAAAAGGTGATCAACTGATTGAGTTATGTCTAAAATTTTACTTGAAATTGGTAAGACTGTAAGTCTATGTCAAATTCGAGGTTAGCAGGTTAGGTTTTGCGTCAGTTTTGACATAGACTTACAGTCTTGCCAATTTCAAGTAAAGTTTTAGATATAACTCAATCAGTTATTGCTGACGGGAGAATAAACATGTCGGCGATGGCGACATTTTCACGGATCAAAGAATGACAATCCGAAATTTTTCTTAAAATTGGCAAGACTGTAAGTCTATGTCAAATTTGAGGTTAGCAGATTAGGTTTTCTTTATTATTTGACACAGACTGATGCAAAACATAACCTGCTAAACTCGAATTTGACATAGACTTACAGTCTTGCCAATTTCAAGTAAAATTTTTGACATAACTCGCCAATTTCAAGTAAAATTTTAGACATAACTCAATCAGTTATTGCTGATGGGGGAATAAACATGGCGGCGATGGCGACATTTTCACGGATCAAAGAATGACAATCCGAAATTTTACTTAAAATTGGCAAGACTAAAAGTCTATGTCAAATTTGAGGTTAGCAGATTAGGTTTTGTTTATTATTTGACACAGACTGATGCAAAACATAACCTGCTAACCTCAAATTTGACATAGACTTACAGTCTTGCCAATTTCAAGTAAAATTTTAGACATAACTCAATCAGTTATTGCTGATGGGAATAAACATGGCGGAGATGGCGGCATTTTCACGGATCAAAGAATGGCGGTACTCTCCTATACAGGGTGCCCGTTTTTGGAGCTCCACCATGGGGATCTCGGTAACCATAAGAGATACGAGGTCGGTTAAATTGGGGCAAAGTTGCGCAATTTGGAGCTCAATAATATGCCGGTTTAAAATTTCAAAAATTCCGATTACCTCCGGAGATATCCGAAAAAAACCGGAATTTTGGAAATACGTTTTTATTTTTTCCTCGGCTTATTTGGTGACCTAATTCAAAATGAGTGACACTTCGTCATTGCAACTTTTCCTCCTCTACAACCTGCCGATGTCATATTTGAAATCAGACGTTTCGATTTTCGACAATCATCATCAACTTTGGTTTTTCTTATGGGCACTATCTTGGATTTTCACATTTTTGAATTCAGCTTTGTTTTCTGATTACGGTGATGTATCACATGTTAAGGTTCAGTGTTGCAGTTTGGGTGAAATATCAAAAATTCTGTTTTGCAAAGACTGCCTTGGATATAACATCCATACTTTTGTTTAACAAAGGCATTGTTGACAGTTCGATTTAAGTTGGCTTAACGTCACCTACAGTTACAAAATTAGTATAAATTTATTAACAAAATGCTCTTTTCAACTGAAGAAAAACGAGATATGCTAGAAATTTATTTATTTGACAGTAGGATATAAAAAAGGAGAAAATTATGTTTTAAATTTACAACATAGGATAAAACTAAATTTTGAGAAACAAGTAAATAAAGAAAATTATAAGAGGTGCTCGAAGGGTTCACCCTCCACTTCCAAGCACAGCTCTATGCGTCTTCTTAAATTCTGCATTGATCTTAAAACGTCCCTTCTTCTTATTTTGGTCCTTAAAGTTGTGATGATCTTCCTTCGCAGCTCATTAATATCGGCGGGTACAGATTTATAAATGAGATCTTTCATAGTTCCCCATAAATAGTAGTCTAATGGGGAAAGATCTGGTGAACGTGCCGGCCAACGTATGTCTCCACTGTTTGAAATGACTCTACCCGGAAATATTTCAGACAAATAATCAGCCACTCTCCTAGCATTATGTGGCGGAGCACCATCTTGCTGGAACCAAAGGTTATTCAAGCGGTTGAGGCAAATGTTGTCATCGATGTAATCCGTAAGGTAGGTCCTTAAAAAGTGCAAATACCCATCTGCGGTCAAATTGTCTTCGTAAATGTATGGGCCAATGATCGTACCGCCAAATAAACCAACCCATACATTTAGCCCGAAACGTGCTTGTGGTCGACGTCCTTGGTGTTCGTGTGGATTTTCAGTGGACCAGACATGTTCATTGTGACGATTGAACATGCCTGAGTTGGTAAATTTGCACTCGTCCGTGAATATCACGTTGGAAAGAAAATGGGGATTTTGTTCCAACCGTGCCATGATATTCCTACAAAACGCTGCCCTCCGTTCAGTATCTCCTGGATGCAAGACTTGGGTGATATGAATTTTAAACGGGCGATATTTATGTTTTTTCAAGACTCTCCACACTGCTTGATGTGATACGTTAATTTCGTCTGCTATAGCCCTTGTTGAAGTTGAAGGATTATCTTGAATCTAATGAAGAATTCAATTCATTGCCGTTTATTATTTTTGAGAAAGTTTTAACAATTTACTCACCGCCTGTAAAATTTCCACTTCATTCGCATTTGGTCTATGAACACGTCTTCGAGGCTTAGAAAATGCACCAAACTCGGCTAAATTTCTATGAAGGAATAACAAATAATTTTGAGCTGGTTGTTGTCTTTCTGGATACCGCTGTAAATATCTTTCCGAAGTAACTTGCGCATTTCGATGCGAAGCGTAATAAATTTCTAGCATATCTCGTTTTTCTTCATTTGAAAAGGGCATTTTGTTAATAAATTTATACTAATTTTGTAACTGTAGGTGACGTTAAGCCAACTTAAATCGAACTGTCAACAATGCCTTTGTTAAACAAAAGTATGGATGTTATATCCAAGGCAGTCTTTGCAAAACAGAATTTTTTATATTTCACCCAAACTGCAACACTGAACCTTAACATGTGATACATCACCGTAATCAGAAAACAAAGCTGAATTCAAAAATGTGAAAATCCAAGATAGTGCCCATAAGAAAAACCAAAGTTGATGATGATTGTCGAAAATCGAAACGTCTGATTTCAAATATGACATCGGCAGGTTGTAGAGGAGGAAAAGTTGCAATGACGAAGTGTCACTCATTTTGAATTAGGTCACCAAATAAGCCGAGGAAAAATAAAAACGTATTTCCAAAATTCCGGTTTTTTTCGGATATCTCCGGAGGTAATCGGAATTTTTGAAATTTTAAACCGGCATATTATTGAGCTCCAAATTGCGCAACTTTGCCCCAATTTAACCGACCTCGTATCTCTTATGGTTACCGAGATCCCCATGGTGGAGCTCCAAAAACGGGCACCCTGTATACACTGGCTCTGATTGGTAGAACTTTGTGCCGCCATTTTTGTTCCCATCGGCAATAACTGATTGAGTTATGCCTAAAATTTTACTTGAAATTGGCAAGACTGTAAGTCTATGTCAAATTCGACGTTAGCAGGTTAGGTTTTGCGTCAGTTTTGACACAAACTTACAGTCTTGCCAATTTCAAGTAAAATTTTAGATATAACTCAATCAGTTATTGCAGATGAGGGAATAAACATGGCGGCGATTGCGACATTTTCACGGATCAAAGAATGACAATCCGAAATTTTACTTAAAATTGGCAAGACTAACACCCGTATTCATAGTCGTTCGCCAGCGGATCGCCGGCGACTCGCCAGAGATTCGATGAAATAGTATGTTGGCGGCACTGTACGTCTATGTCAAATTCGAGGTGATCAGGTTAGGTTTTCAGTCAGTTTTGACAGAAACTGACACAAAATCTAACCTGCTAACCTCGAATTTGACATAGACGTACAGTGCCGCCAACCTACTATTTCATCGAATCTCTGGCGAGTCGCCGGCGATCCGCTGGCGAACGACTATGAATACGGGTGTAAAAGTCTATGTCAAATTTGAGGTTAGCAGATTAGGTTTTGTTTATTATTTGACACAGACTGATGCAAAACATAACCTGCTAACCTCAAATTTGACATAGACTTACAGTCTTGCCAATTTCAAGTAAAATTTTAGACATAACTCAATCAGTTATTGCTGATGGGAATAAACATGGCGGCGATGGCGGCATTTTCACGGATCAAAGAATGGCGGTACTCTCCTATATACACTGGCTCTGATTGGTAGAACTTTGTGCCGCCATTTTTGTTCCCATCGGCAATAACTGATTGAGTTATGCCTAAAATTTTACTTGAAATTGGCAGGACTGCAAGTCTATGTCAAATTCGACGTTAGCAGGTTAGGTTTTGTGTCAGTTTTGACACAAACTTACAGTCTTGCCAATTTCAAGTAAAATTTTAGATATAACTCAATCAGTTATTGCTGATGGGGGAATAAACATGGCGGCGATGGCGACATTTTCACGGATCAAAAAATGACAATCCGAAATTTTACTTAAAATTGGCAAGACTAAAAGTCTATGTCAAATTTGAGGTTAGCAGATTATTTATTTTATTTATTTATTTATTTATTCATAGCCAAATAGATTGTGAAGAGTCGATTACAGATTACTCGCCTCTCACAAAATCTCATAGAGGTAGTTTAACTATGTCAAATTAGACGTTAGCAGGTTAGGTTTTGCGTCAGTTTTGACACAAACTTACAGTCTTTCAAGTAAAATTTTTGATATAACTCAATCTGTTATTGCTGATGGGGGAATAAACATGGCGGCGATGGCGACATTTTCACGGATCAAAGAACGGCAATCCGAAATTTTACTTAAAATTGGCAAGACTGTAAGTCTATGTCAAATTTGAGGTTAGCAGATTGTTTTGTTTATTATTTGACACAGACTGATGCAAAACATAACCTGCTAACCCTCGAATTTGACATAGACAGATAAAGGAAGCTTCCTTTATCTGTAAAATTTGAACTTTGCCTGCTTAAGAGCTCGTATTACGTGTCTTGCTATTAAGTAAAAATTAATATGGATTGCACTTAATGACTGTGTTTTATTAATTAACCAACATACTTCGAAAAATGTAGTGAAAAATAAACCATATTAATCATAATGTATTAAATATTAATTAGTTACAATTCATAATATTACTGATAAAGCCATCAAAAATGGCGAAACGTCTTGTTTAAAAATTTCATATCAATATTTTTATTAAACTATATTTCATGAAAATATGTCGTTTGTTTTGACTATATTTTTCTCCTAAAAATATTTTTTCAAACGCATTTTATGTTGAAAACAATAACAATGACTTACCAAATTTTGTTCGTTGCCCTGCAACCAAGTAGCTAGTTTAAGAAGAATCTTGCTGCTGATCTGTCGCATATCTTGGCTGCAAAACAGCTCGGCATTCTTCGAGATCGCCGTGGACGCTGACGCACACAAATTAAACACAAGCTGCTTGCTCGAGTCGGTTGCGTAAAGCAACTTGATCGATTCCTTCACAGCTTTGGCAAAGTCAACAGTGCAGGTACTAAGTTCAACAGTTTTTTGCATGAGAAGGATTCCTATATTTTCCAAAGTCAGTTGCTGATTAGTGGTTTCAATTTTAAACATTTCTTCCTGAGCCAAAAATTTATTGATGTGCAAACATGCCAGTTTGAAGTTCTTTTCCTTGCGCGCCCTACGAATGATGTGCAAGCGCAAGCTGCTGCAGAAGGACATGAATCCGGGGTTGTGATGGTCTCTCGAAAAGTACTCCGACCACCATAGAATTTTCGACAGAATCGTGGAATCGATCTTTTCAATATCGTTCTCGAAATTTTCAGAAACTAGAAAGACGTTGCTAGCTAATGAGTTATTCAGGACAGTCTTTAAACCGTTAGCTACGTAATGCATTAAGGAGAAGGTTTGTAAAAACTCCGATGGCAACGAGAGCAAGTTATCCTGCAGCCCCTCCTGTATTACACGCAAGCTTTCATTAACCTTGTGCAACAATGAGTCGTTATCAGGAGATCCAATATTTAAAGCCACGTTATAGAGGTTACTTTCGGTTTTGCGTAAGATATCGTAGACACTCCAGGAATTTCCACCGCTTTCCTCCTCTTTCCACGTGTTTAATTTATTGAAAGCACGCACAGTTTCTACATCAGACAAGGCTTGTGCGCAATCGTAATTCACTGTCGTAAAGGAATATTTGATTCCGTTCTCGTTTTGCCCGAAAGTTAGGCTGTGATTCTGCCATTCGGCAAGATCTGCCCAGCTGTTTAACTCTTTGTAGCAATTAGTAATCTGACTGGACATAAAATACTGGATTTGCATGTCCATGTCGAAGCTTTTGCGCCGAATCCTGTGTGTGGAATCGCCATCAGCGTCAGGCTTTAAAAAGGCCAGTTCAAAAATTGCTCGGTAGCTATTGGCCGCATTCTCGTATTTCTTATTTGCCTGATCAGAGGCGTACTTGACCCACTCAAACCTCCTGTCGGCAATTTTTTTGCACCACGTGTACAAGCCATTGATGGCTTCGCTCTCCCTCAAGTTCAGCAGGGCTAGAGTTACGTACATGACTGCCCGTTCGAAGTCGCTTGTTTTCGTTCTGTTTGCAGCAACTAAGTTTTTCAGCAAGGCCTGACCGTGCCTTAGAGCTATTGTTGACTGCCCGGCGTGCAGGGCGACATGCACAATGACAATACGGATCCTTGACAGCCACTCTTTGCATGTGCTGGCGTTGGTGTGGAAAAACGTGCGAACTGGCTTGGAAGTTGGAGGCATTGCAATGGCACAGCCTTCGGCAGCGTTGTAGATGGCCTTCTCGAGATGCTCCATGAACTGCAGCAGCATTCGTACTCGCTTTTGGTCAATTTTTGAAGTGTTTGGATTTTCCTACAATAAAAAATAATGTTAGCTGTTGTGCGTAAAGAGAAATATTAAAAAAAATCCTAATATAAGTTTGATATGTTCAAATATACAGGATGGTTTAATATTGCAAGATTCAGTTATTGAACGTATAAAAAAACATTACATATGAAAATTACAGAGAATGGCATAATACCATAATAACTTATTTACAATTATTTGCACATATACAAGGTGCTTATACACAATTAATAACAAAACTTTTGTATACAGGGTGATTCAAAAATGGCGCATTTCCTCTGAAGGGGTTGTTGGGGACTACCAGCGGAGTTAGGGAAAAATCACAAACAAAATCTTTACAATCATTCCTCTGAAATATTAACAGCTGAAAATGCATTTTGAAATAAGTGATTTACCAATATTTTTTTTAAATTCAACGTTTGAATCGGTTATTATTGTTATTAAACATCCCAATTCAAAAAACTGACAGTTTCATCAAACTTAGCTAAAATTTTAGTCTTCAACACTAGGCACCAAAAACTGAAGTTTTGAAAACTAAAATTTTTGGTAAGTTTGATGAAACTGTCAGATTTTTGAATTGGGATATTTAATAACAATAATAATCTTCGATTTAAACGTTGAATTTTTAAAAAATATTGGTAAATAGCTTATTTCAAAATGCATCTTCAGCTGTTAAAATTTCAGATAAATGATTGTAAACATTTTTTTGTGATTTTTCCCGTATTCCGCTAGTAGTCCCCAACAACCCCTCCAGAGGAAATGCGTCATTTTTGAATCACCCTGTATTGAACGCCTTAGCTATTTTTACATATTTTTATAGCTCTCCCAAAAATGTTGAAAATCCATAATAAATCTACAAACTCTTTTCCCCATATCCATTAATTACGATAGTTATAACAATTAACCAATTTGTTTATTGTCTCTTTTGACAGCTTGCAAATGAACGATGGTAGAAAAAAAAGTTTCAACTGAGAATTTTCAAGCCGCTTACTCTGTAATTATAATGTTGAAGTTTTGGTTTTTAATTTACAAACGATACAACACGCATTAAATTCATGATAAGGAGTCTTATTTACAAAAATTATGTCCTAATATTAACATCTAGAATTGATTATAGGTAGTTTATCTGATCATCATAGCAACACTAACAGCCAGTCTTATAAAGGTCACTAATCTGACGTTAACTTTAATTCGCTGTTAAAATAAACAAAAGCGCATTAAAAATTTGTTTACTAATGAATAAAATGTCATAAGTACTAACGTTTTGATGCGCTTTTGTTTATTTTAACAGCAAATTAAAGTTAACGTCAGATTAGTAGCCTTTATAAGACCGGCCGTAAATTTGCTAAATGTACGTTCTGGCTTAAGCAACTTTAATGCTTTTATTAATATGATATTGCAATGGCTTAATGCTCAAAGCAATTCTAGTTGCCTAACACGAAAATGAAAGAATAATTCAAATAGGCACAGAATTTTGTTTATTGCAAGAGAAAGTCAGTATTTTACACTAATAAATGCACAAAATACGATTAGCAGTAACTATAATTGGATTGATAGAGGTTGGCATTAAATTAAACAATATCGAAGGGGTTATGTTTAACGTTTTATTCATAACTGATGTTCGTAATAGCAAATGCACATTAACTTAAGTGAATGACAGATTTGATTTGGTAACGTCAATACAATAAGATGAATTTAACATAATACAGAGATGTTTTGTGGTGTTACAAAAATAATTTGAAGTGTTACGAGTTAAAGTTTATGAAGCCAGCAATCAGCAAGACAGCTGAGGGTTTACATGTTTAGAAGTAGTGCAAGGAAGAATAGATTGCAAAGAGCAAGATAAGGCAACCTATTAAAAAGGCAAAAACAATAGTGACGTGCTAATAAGAAAACTCTAAAAACAGTGCATTTAAAACTAATAGTGAAAAGCAGAGATTGAAAGTTTAAAGTGCCACGATTAACATTTATCGAAAGACAGTTTAGTTCCGAAGTAATAACATTGTATCAAAACTTACTTCAAAACAGCTGTAAATGTAGTTGCTAGAATACCTGATTTTCAAGCCTTGAAAAATTTATGATGTGCAAGTGGGGCTCTTGAAAAGTTGTAATTTGTGTATATTAAAAGTATTTGAGTGAGTCCAAAAAGCTGTTTTTATTGATCGCCAGTCTGCAGAGCATATTTGTGTATAATTTTCATCGTGTTAGAATATCCCAGTGAAAAGGGATCGGTGCTGCAAGATTCGCCCAAGTGCGTTCAACATCAAGGCCAGTTTTCAAGCAGTTTCGGGCATCAGCCCGAAATTTTATGTGCTACGTTTGGAGCAGACCCTCCTGAGTATCCAGCCTAAGAAGTCCACTTCCAAGGTAAAATTTGACAAGAAAGCAGTACCGGAGGTCCATCAACTTTGTGCAGCGGAAAGATTAGACTTTGAACGAGGTGAAGAAGCAGGTTGCAGTCCCCAGATCAGTTCCAGAAAGTTTTAATTGAGGTGGCGTCCTTTGATTTTGCAATTTGGACCAGAGATTTGAAGCGTTATTGCAGGAAACTAAACAATTGCCAGCCACACGTCCTTTTTACGTCACCGAAACAAAAACCAGGTTAGCTGGATATTACATCATTATTATTTGCATCACCTATTTACCTGATGTGAATTTTGACATTTTTTGGTGTTTTACATTCAATTACGCTATTTTTGTACGAGTGAACCATATCTGTTTTGAGTTGTCAAATTTGTAGGTTAAACTGTCAGATACAACAAGTCGGGTATTTACCATACAAGTTAATAAGTCATACCAACAGTAGATGTGACTAGAGTTTTCTCATGTTATAGCCGGAGCATTTTACTTAATACAGTTGCCAATAAATAGAATATAAAAACAATAAACCATTTATTTTGCTAATAATAATTATAACATCATTTTAATAAGCCCTGAGGTTGCACAAGATTTCTTGATTAAAACTATTTTATTGTAATTTGTGGTGATTTGCCCTAGTTATTTATTTATTATTATTAAAATGCCCTTTAGTAGGGCTATCATTACAATATATGTTGACGGCTTTGATATCTTGGGCACCACCAAGACGTAGTTGAAGAGTGACATTTTAACAGCCATTCCAAATTTCAATTTTTTTCCTAGCGATAGAGAAAGTCATGGGGGTGGTGTTGGTGTTTTTGTTAAAAAACGTTTTCATGTTTAAGTTATTAACTTTGATTTTTTTTTTTTTTTTTTTTTTAATATACATTATACCAGCTCAGCAATGGTTGCTATACATGGTAAAGTTAAAATAAATATATAACATTATTCATCAAGAGTGAGGTCCATGCGGCCTCTAACAATAGTAATTTTAGCACTAAAGAGTTGGTTTGTTATTTTATTTTAGTTGAAACTGTTTTATGAGCACATAATGTCATGGTTGGTAATCAGTTCACTATGAGTAATTATTATTGCTATTATCATTATTATTATTCACTTCTGTTTACTATGGGAATATGATATTATTCACTATCACTTGTAAGCAGGTCTCTGGCTAGCTTCCTTTTTAATCTGGTGTGTAGTCTTTTTGAGCCCAATTGAAAGTATACTGCCCCATTGCATTGGTCTAGATTGTTGTAAAATTTCCTGGATATTTTGGTAATAAATTCTTGTACAGTGGGCATATTAGCTTCTCTGTGTAGTTGTGTATTTCTAACGAACCATTCTGCATCAGTGATGGTGCGCAATACCTTATTTTGTAGGATTTGTAATTTATTGATGTTTGTTTTGGATGTTGCGCTCCAGACACAGCAACCATAAGTGAATATTGGTCTAATTATGCTTGTATATATTAGTATGCCGCAATTTATTCTAAGCGCGGACTTTCTGTTGAGGATTGGATACAGCATGTTCAACCGAGCATACGATTCTGATAATTTCCTGTTGATATGGTAGCTCCAAGTTAGTCTTCGGTCTAGGTATATACCTAAGTATTTAACGGCGCTGTCTTTAGGATTCCAATCGATTGGCGTGTTGTTAATACTTATTCTTGGTGGATCATCGGGTCTGCGAAGGGTGAATATTTTAGACTCACATTTGGTCGCATTTATTTTAACGCACCATTTTTCAAACCAATTATGTAGTTGATTCACCCCTAGTTGCAAATTGCGTGCTGCTTGATGAATATCACGGTCTTGTGTGATGATGGCGGTGTCATCCGCGTACATGGCAAGGTTTGTGGTTGGTATTGTAGGAATATCAGACATAAATATATTAAAAAGTATTGGGCCCAGTATCGATCCTTGTGGGACACCGGCCTGAGCTTGTCTGGATGTAGAAAAATATGATCCTACTTTCACTTGAAATGTCCTGTGCGTTAGAAACGACTTGATGGTTTGCATGAGATATGAAGGAATGCTCATTTTTAACATTTTGTATAACAGTCCATTAATCCAGATTCGGTCGAAGGCTTGTGCTACGTCCACAAATGTGATTAGTGTATGCGATTTGTTTTCGAAGCCTTTCTCTATTATCTCAGTGAGTCTTAGTATTTGATGACTTGTAGAGTGATGACTTTTAAACCCGAACTGTATTTGTGGTATAGTGTTGTTATCTTCTAGGAAACTCATGAGTCGATGCTGAATTATTCGTTCCAGGAGTTTGGACAGTGTGGACAGTAGACTTATTGGTCTATAGCCTGCTGGATCGCTGTGTTTCTTCCCAGGCTTGGGGAACATAAGTATAAGTGCGTGTCTCCATACTTCTGGAAAATATCCTGTTCTTAGACATGCATTAAAGATCGCTGTCAGATAGGCTATGGATTTATCGGGAAGATTTTTAAGAAGTATATTCGGTATCATATCGCTTCCAGGGGCTTTATTATTTGTCAGCTTTTTAATATACTGCTTCACTTCTGCGGGTGAGGTTGGCTCAATGAGCATTGCATTACCGGTGGAATTATTGTTTACTTCTGTCACAATCTGTTGGATGTGTTCTGCGTTGCTTTCCTCATATTTTGTGGTGAAGACTTGCTCAAGATGTTTGGCGAAAATGTCACTTTTTTCCTTGTCCTCTGGATACGCTCGATCATTTACACGAAGAGTGGGGATTATGAGCGGTTGCTTGAGGATTTTTTTGGTGGCTCTCCACATGTTGGGGTCTCCGTGATTTAGGCTTCCTATGTAGTGATTATAAGATTTGTATCTGTGCTCATCTAATTGTTTCCTGACTAATCTTATTAGTTGGTTTAGTCTAACTTTGATTTCCGGATCTCGTGTTCTTTGCCATGTTCTTCTTATCCTATTTTTTTCTTTAATGAGGTTAAATATATTTGGCGGAGGGTTTAAATAATTGGTGTATCTCTTTGGCTTTTTCGCATCAGTGGAATTATCTACGGCTTGGTTAATTGCATTTTTAAATGTTTCTACAGCGATGTTTATGTCATTTTGTGAGGCCAGATTGGTAGGACAGGATAGCTGGTCATTCATTGATATTTTAAACAAGTTCCAGTTTATTGGTCCGTTTATTAGTTTCGGAGATTTTGGATAAAATTGGGGAGAGTAGGTTAGGTCAACAGCTACAGGTAAATGATCAGAATCGAGCTCTGTTAAGACAGTCTGTTGAATAGGTATGGTTAGGTTTTTATGTACTATTATGTCTAATATATCAGGCATGTGATCTGCCCTATATGGGAAGTAAGTGTAGTCCGGGGGTGCTGAAATTTGTAATGCCAGTTGAGACGCGAAGTTGTTAAGTTTAACACCGTTTGGATTTGTTTTTCTGCAGCCCCAGTTAGTATGCTTGCTGTTTAGATCTCCTAGCAGCATTGTGGGCTCCACTCTGTTAAATATTCTTTGAAGTTCCTCGCATTTGAGTTGCCTGTTAGGTGATTTGTATGCACAAATCAATATTAATGAGCTGTTATTTGCTAAGGTAAGTTTTATAGCCATGGCTTCTATGTAATTAATATTATGTAAGTCCATAGGTGTTATTAGTAGGCTACGTTTTGCAATTATGGCTGCTCCCCCCCATGCTATTGCTGCTTCCCTGTCTTTCCTAAAAATTCGGTAGCCAGGTATTGTGAATTTTTCATTGTCTACTGAATGCGTTTCAGTAACGCATGCGATATCTATATTGTATCTTGAAATGAATAATATAAATGTTGACCGTTGTTTTTTTATCCCATCAGCATTCCAGTTTGCCAGTGTTAACTTATTTATTAGGTTATGATTATTTGCCGCCATTGAAAAGCATCGGAATTATGGATATTATGAAATTTTTTATTTGATCTACATATGGTGTTAACATTTCTAGGATATTCTTGAGAATTTTAGAGATAAGGGGGTCTGAGCTGGTTGTCTGCTGGTTATTGTTTGCTGAATTGGTGTTAGCATTTGTGTAATTTCCGGATAAAACGTTAGCGTAATATAATGGGCTTGAAGTAATATTCCCAGTTATAGGTGCATTGGGGTTAGTTGGTCGAATTAAGGATGGATACTGTGTAGACTGATTATGAGGACGAAGTTTGTTGCTAAGCTTCTTAATGTAAGGGCATCCCTTATAGTTCGCCGAGTGTTCACCGTTACAGTTGACACACTTTGGTTTAGTTTCTGGGAGCTTTTGACATTTACTGTAGTGATGATGTTCAGGACACTTAACGCAGCGTGGTGGAAGGTGGCAGTAGTTCTTGGTGTGCCCCACTAGCTGACAGTTAGTGCATTGCGGCATATCACTGTTTTTACGACGTGGTTCTACCGTAATCACGCAGTATAGGAGTCTGTTTAAGTTGAAAATGTCTTTCGCGTTGTCTGTTTTTTCTAGTTCAACCGCAACAATTGGTATAGGTAATTTTTTGTGGTTAAGTAATCTGGTAGTTTTAATAACAGGATACTTTAATTGGCGTAGTTCCGAAAATATTTCTATTTCGGATATAGAAATAGGGACATTTCTTATTATTGCTGAAATGTTAGCTTTTTCTGGGAGTTGATAAGTGTAGTAATTCACGTTGTTATCATCGTAATACTTAGTAAGTGCTCTAAACTCTTCAGAGCTGTTTAAATTAATCTTTAGCTGGGTACCTTTAAAAGAAGTAGTGAAATCATCTTTTTTAATGACATTCTTGATATCCTTTATAATGTTTTGATAATGGGTACCGTTTGGTAAAAATATAGGTGGAATCTTGGGCTTACCTGATTCTTCAGGTGGACTAGGTGTTTTATTTGATGATTGCGATTGGCTGGGAACTTCTTGCGTGGATGACTGCATCTGGCTTGATTTTGATTGTGTGGGCTGGAGCGCGTGATATCTGTTTTGGGAGAGCAATGCCTCGCTATTAAACATATATCGTTTGTTTAGGTCATTTTCTGGCGATGGTAGCGGTCGCTTTTTCTTATTTATCTCGTCGATGTGTTCACCTTCCGTTTCCATATGGTTGGAGGTAGCATTTGAACCGTGGTATATTAATGATGTTTTAAGAGGAGATAAGTTAGGTTGATCCATTTTTGTTTCGGTTATCTGTTAGCACCGTGTGGTTTCACGATTTTAAGTTCAAGTTCGCCGCTATCGGCGCCGATAGCGGCGATATCGTTCACTTGGGGTAGCACTCCCGAATTAAGCACAATCGCGGCGATTAGTTAAGTTAATTTATTATAAAAGTTACTATTTTATGAGGGAATTAACTCACTAGTCTAAACACATCCGTTCAGTAACACTGGCTTGAGCGGACTCTAACTTTGATTTGAATACAAGACCTTATTTAAAACGTTTCTGGATATAAACTAAAATTAATAAGCAAACGTAGAAGCCGGGTAGCGCAGTTGGGAAAGCTCTAGGTTTGCATTAAACAAGTCCTCGGTTCAAATCCCGCGAGAGCCAGAATTTGGAATAAATAGCTGTGATTTTGTATCTGACACCTTTCAATTCTAAGCAATTTTTTCAAATAACATTTTTGTGTATTTTGAAAATCTCTATGTGGTGCTACAGTCCCATCCGGACCCGGATCTCCTCAATTTTAACTTTCATATTTTCGAACCTCGTCTGTATACGAAAGGTGATGCCTATTTAAATATTGGCACATGCATTTTCTGATAAATCTATACATATACCGGGTGTCCATTCTCAAAGTCGAACATAGGCAATTAACATTAGTGCATTCACTCGTTCTTCATTGAAATAATTGATTTTTCTGTAGATAATTTTTACAGACGTTGACAGAAAATACCTAATTTGCGCCAACTAATTACCAATTTTTTTGACAAATGCTATCGAACTTGAAAAGCAAGGCATGACATATTTAAAAATTCCCAAGTTTTAAATTAGTATTTTAAAATAAAAATCGCACCTTGAATATTATGATTGGTATCATTTGATGCGTAATAATTTTATCTTTCCATTGATACCATTACCTTCCCTGTAAGTTGAATTGGCGAGCAGGAAACTGCAAAAACGTTCAATACAATGTTAATCGCCTATGTTCGACTTTGAGAACGGACACCCGGTATAAAGGAAAGTCACAACCCTGACTAATCAACGCAGAGCCGTAACCACTGGTACTACGACGTTGAGATTTGGGTAAAAGGTTCAATTTGTTACGTAAGGTAGTGCTAAGAAGGGATTTTTTGAAATTCTACCCCTAAGGGGTGAAAAGGGGAAAAATGCGTTTTTACAAATTCCTCAATATCTCTAACACCCGATGAGATATCGACTTGGTGTTTACTTACAAAGATTTTTAATGCAAATCCCTAGAAACGTATTTCCGGATTTTGTCCTAAAGGTGCGAATATGGATTCAGGGTGAATTAAAGAAGCCTTCGTACCTCCTATGTTTCTTGAGTTAAAACATTCTTTTTTGGCATATAAATGTATTTTTAAAATATCTAGAAAGGGGTTTAACGATTTTTTAAAATTTACCCTTAAGGGGGTGAGAGGGGGTAAACTGTGTTTTCACGAATTCCTCAATATCTCTTACACCCGATGAGATATCGACTTGGCGTTTACTTGCAAAGATTTTTAATGCAAATGCTTAGAAACGTATTTCAGGATTTTGCCCTAATGTACCCCTAAAGGTGCAAATATGGATTCGGGTTGAATTAAAGAAGCCTTCGTATCTCCTATGTTTCTTAAGTTAGAACATTCTTTTTTGGCATATAAATGTATTTTTAAAATAGCTAGAAAGGGGTTTAAGGATTTTTTAAAATTTACTCCTAAGGGGGTGAAAGGGGGTAAACTGTGTTTTCACGAATTCCTCAATATCTCTTAGACCCGATAAGATATAGACTTGGTGTTTGCTTGCATAGGTATCCAAGGCAAATGTCTAACACCACATTTTAGGATTTTGCCCTAATAAACCCTTAAATGTGTCAATCTGCATTCGGGGTGAACTATAGAACCCATTGTATCTCCTGTGTTTGTTGAGTTAGAGCATTCTTTTTTGTCATATAGATGTGTTTTTCAAATCTTTAGAAAGAGGTTGTAGGGTTTTTTTAATTTCACCCCTAAAGCGATAAAAAGGGAAAACTGAAAAGGGATAGGGGGTTAAAATTATTAACTTTTCCCCTCTGGGTTCATTTCAAGATAAAATGGAATGAATGAATTTTTAGAAATTTTACCTCTAAGGGGTGAAAAGGGGTAAACTGTGTTTTCACGAATTTCTCAATATCTCTTAGAAAAAAATTCCATCCCCACGTGGTGGAAACGGGTATCTTGCTATTATTTATGAATACAACATTTAATAAGTACATATATTTTTGATTTTATCTCATTGTTACACTAAAACTATAGCTTTATTAATCTATACAATTACATACGCATTTCCAGAGGGTACATGAAGAATAAAAGAGTTAAGGAGAACTTTTTTCGGAAGAATATTGTTTCCTTTTTACCTACAATATTGTTTTGCAACCTTTGTTAGTTTAGCGTATTGAATGAGGGGGACGGGGGACCCCAGAATTCATTTAAGATTTAGAAGAAACAAAAATTTGTAGTCCGTACGAAGAACGGGCATCTTGCTAGTGGATAATAAAAGCATTTCATGTGTCCAAAATTAAGCTGGTCACTGTCACTGTCACACGGTCACTCTATACCATCCGTGCAGAACGGTGTAATGCTCATCGGTCATTTGAATCCAGTACACAAAATCAACAATGCTTGGCCGGCGGAAGAACTGTGGTTCTATTTCTATAACTCTCTAGATCTTAAAACAATTTAAGGCGGAGTATTCTACCTTCCCCCAGTGTAGTTTTTTTTCTGTAACTCCGGTGTTCGTGCAACAAAATGACCACTACGCATTTTTAATGAGATTTTACACATGGCTGCCTTCAGTGCATATATAATTTGGACGAAGCAGAATTCTAACTGGAATAATAAGATAGAAGTTGTTGGAAATGTTTTCTTCGTGAATTGTCGACCAATCTACAGTGTGTTTCACTTTACATGGAAGCACCCCTATATTTTCTTTGTTTTTGTATGAATCGATTTGAATTTTTTACCAGTTGTACAACTCACCAAGATGCATCTATTCATGTCCTTGAGCGCAAATGACGTTATTAGCCTGGCCTACTACGATCAAGAACATGGGTCGCATTGTCAATATTTTGCATCGCGTTAGAGTTACAGCAAAAAGTTATTAAGAAAAGTTGTTTAGAATCAAAAGAATGCCCCAGATACCGATTTTCGTTTAATAATTCGAATTTTTAATTTTTATTCGTAAATTTGTCAAAGTCCCAAATTTCAACATTTAATTTGGTATCAAATGGTGCCATGGAGAAACAACATTTTTATTATTGTTGCAAACGTCATTAGCTTTTAATAATTACCGAATTACATTTAACTGTTGCTGAGAAAGTAGAAATAATTAGAATTACTTGTGAAAATGCAGGATCCAATAAAGAAGTAGCTAGAATATTTAATGGAAGGCATCCAGGGCGTGTACCTATTTATCCTGGCACTTAGTTTCTGACGATGCAAGCAGCGCCCAATTTATTATGGTGCAATAGTTACATTTAATGCCATATCGCTTAATACTAGTACGAGGATTAGCGTCATAAGCCGCCAAAATCATTTTCTCCAAGGGATGCTCTCGAACTATTCGTCTTGGTCTGGGCTTAACAACATTTCCAGTTAAATTAAAACTTGATTAATTTCTGAAACAGTTCCAGGATAAATAGGTGCGTGCCCTGGATGCCTTCCATTAAATATTCTAGCTACTTCTCTATTGGATCTTGGTTTTTCACCAGTAATTCTAATTATTTCTACTTTCTCAACAACAGTTAAACGTAATTCAGCCATTTAGCTAATGACGTTTGCAACAATAATAAAAATTTTGTTTTTCCATGGCACCATTTGATACCAAATTAAAAATTGAAATTTGGGACTTTGACAAATTTACGGATAAAAATTAAAAATTCGAATTATTAAACGAAACTCGATATCCGGGGTATTCTTTTGATTCTAAACAACTTTTCTTAATAACTTTTTGCTGTAACTCTAACGCGATGCAAAATATTGACAATGCGACCCATGTTCTTGATCGTAGTAGGCCAGGCTAATAACGTCATTTGCGCTCAAGGACATGTATAGATGCCTCTTCGTGAGTTGTACAAAAGGTAAAAAATTCAAATCAATTCATTCAAAAACAAAGAAAATACAGGGGTGCTTCCATGTAAAGTGAAACACACTGTAGTACACGAAAGTTGTAGTACGGAAAAATGCCAATATTAACTATCATCAATATGTAAAAGAAGCTCTTAAAATGTCTCCAACAAAAAACAATGAAGCAAATGCTGCGGCACTGCCAGAATGCAGTCAAATACCAGCCGAAGGTGCAACTTTCGCCCAAGAGTTCGCGACAGAAAAACATTTTCGTGTGTAATTTGTTCTAAATCAGGATGCGCAAGACACAGAACAACAGAGACTACATCATATTGTCCAAACTGCAAACCCGAGTTATTTTGTCGTGTTAGCGTCTCGTTGCCAAAGTCACCAAAGCTTGTGGTCATTTCAAATTTTCCATGCCATGAGCGTGACAGCGCACATCAAGTATAGAAAGAGCTGGCTAAAAAAAAGTTGCAGGTATGCTGAGGTTTGAGTGCGAAAACAATTATTAGCTGTCCAGAAAACGCGTGTCGTGTTGCACCGTGACGCTCAACGTGATCGAGGTGGCCAATTTAAAATATTATTAAAAGTGTACAAGTCACATACCGATTGCAATGGCAGACTTCTGTGCTGACAATCAAAGCAAAACAGACAAAAAATTTCAGAGTGAAAACTTTGCCCCGAAGGTTCATCAAAATCCCTCTATTAGAAGTGTATGCGATCAGTCTCACGTCGATTTTAGTTGGCTGTTAGCTATTTGAGATAGATAAAAATTCCTGATTTACATTTCGCTGATTTTCCTTTAATATTACGCACATGCATTCTATTTCTTCGCTCAGGCTGATTTGAAACGGTGGCCTAATCTCATATAAACCCACGCCTAACAAGGTTTCTGTGTTTGTGGAGCTGGGCCAAGAATTCTAAACATGGAAATTGGTTCACTGCTCGTGTTCGCACCTTTCATAAGTCTTCGAAGCCATTAAAAATCAGCTGTACTGTGGATCAACTACGATTGTCCAAAGCTGAATTTGGGTGACATCAACCCCTTGCAGTATCCCTCCTCCCTGGGTGGTCAACTTTCCTCAGTTTAAAGATGCCCATCTGTATTACATACTATTACATATTTGTGTAGCTGATGGATGTAGGCTGTTAGTCACATCAACTAATAATTCAGTTAATTGTACTTCAAATGTACTTAGTTTTACAAAGGGCAGTGTAGACAGAATTTTTCATGGGCTCCTACAATCAAGTTTATTTTTGATCTCCCGGTATAATTCAATGTAAATTCATAACACCAGTACATGCATGTATTATTATGTCGGCATTTAATAAAATTTGTTCTTTGTATGAAGGAAGCTTGACGTTGTACACTCAAGTTTGTTGTTTTGATATGGAGTACACTCGAGGTTAACTATTTTAAATCCAGCTCTCTTCTCTCTATTTACAGGGGGCCATCGTTGTGTTGTTTACTCTCCCGATTAAGGTTTTGGACTTCGTTGTTTATGAATTCACGGCGCTTCAAATCTTATACATTGATTTATGTGTTGCATGTCTATAGTCACACTGCAATAAACCTGATTTGTAAGCTACATATTTGGTTTCTTTGAGTAAAAGTGCCAATTATTTAAGCAATAAAGAAAAGCACCCTCAGCACATTAAATTCAAAAGTTGTGTTTAGTTATTGATTAGACAATTGTTAAAAGAAGAAAAGTTGAACTTCAGTAGCTAAATCAATTAGATCTGTAGTTGACAAGTTAAGCCTCCACGTAAGTATTTTGTACCAAACCCGCTGCTTCGGCCGTGAATGAAGTACAGCTTGTCAAACGTCAACTTTCACTTGAGCGCAGGCTGCGTAGTGACAAATTTCTGTTATCAACAGCGGACGGCATTTACTTTATAAACATCAAAAACTGCAGATTGACAACATTCTGAGAAAAATTTCGAACTAAAATAAGCTTTCTGCTAGCCCGTATCGTAAATAGATCAATAACTTGGTTTACTGAGTGTACTTCGACAAAGTGGAAATCCGGGAGTAAGTGCATCTCACTTGCTCCGAATGCTGTCTTGCTTCCTGATATGCACATCTGAAGTGAAACTTTACGTTTGACTAGCTGTAGATCTATACAGCCATGGGCTGAATTTCACGGTGGCACCTTGGCATTTCATTACAATTTTTACTGTCCTGACAGGACCGGACTTTACGAGTAACCTGAACCACACCCTCCATGAGTTAGCTGCAAGCGATCGGGGACTTTACAAACCTGTGGTAAGTGTGGTCCAATGTTGTCGTAAAATCCCGTTTATACTGTAACATAATGTGTGTTGCAATGTTGCAAAGTTGCAAGAGAGGGGCTTGAGGGGCTGAACCCCCCCCCCCCCCCCCGAAATCTACAAAACTTTTATAAAATTGTCCCTTACTTGTCCAGTTAGAAAATTGACAATTCAACTCTGTGTAGACTACAGTTACATCAATGTAAATTTGTACACTTTTTGCTCCAAGAGCGTACATTTATTCCAGTATTTGCTTTAATTGTGTTTGTTATTTACGGGTATTTTTAAACATGCCCCTCTGAGAATCATGGCAGGGAATAAATCAATGAGATTGCTTTTATAAAATTAAAATACACCATTACTAATGTTTATGATTGTACAAGGTGGTTCACAAGTATGGTCATTAAATTTAGTGTAATAAGTAAAGCTGATTTTATATGGCAAATGCATATTTTGTATAATTGATATGCCGGCGAAACTGTTGTCAAATGTACAGGGTTATTCTAAATGATGGACCCATTTTTAAAAATTCGTATTTATTAAAGTACAAATCCAAAATGAACAATCTTTATACCAACGAAAAGAGGAAGTTTCAAAGTTTTTTTTTAATACCTTGTGCTTCACAGTAGCCATCTCACTGACGACTTACAGTGAAACGAAATGGCGACCTATTGACACGCGAACTCTACCGGCCACTTCTGGAACCATAACCGCCCGCCTTCCTCTTTTCATTGGTAAAAAGATTGTTCATTTTGGATTTGTACAGTCGTGTGCAAATAAATCTGGGACAGTGTTTTTTTCACATGCAGATTCAGTTAAGAATTGAAGAATATCTCCATGGATTTCCTGCTATCAGAAAGAGTTACATTAAACTTTAACAGGTACTGAAACCCGTAACTCTCTCTGATAAGAGGAAATCCATGGAAATATTCTTCAAATTCTTAACTGAATCTGCATGTGAAAAAAACACTGTCCCAGATTTATTTGCACACGACTGTACTTTAATAAATACGAATTTTTAAAAATGGGTCCATTTAGAATAACCCTGTATACTAATTATATGAAAACAGCAAAGTTTCATTTTGCGTATTTTGCGTATTTTGCATATTTATACGTTTTTGAGCATATATTCTGGATTTTGCATATTTGGTTATATTTAGCAATAATTTGTAATGTATGAACTTTTTGAGATTTACTATTTCATTAAATTTATTAATAAAATTATTGTGTGCGACTGAGATATACAGTGACTGCCAAAAAATTTGTCTAAAAACCTATTTAGTTCCATATATACCGAGTGATTTTTACTTATTAAGAAAATGGAGTTTTTCGAAATTGTCAATATCCAAAAAGTGTTATTTTTCGGAAATTAAGTAAGATTTTAATGAGAGTTTTTTAGAGTGTGTTACTTTTACCTAACTGAACAATTTCAAAGCCCGAAAACACCTATTTTTTTAACTTTAGCTAAAAATTAATATTTAGTTTTTAAAATATTTTTCAAAATTTCACATACCAAGACTTAATATTAAAATTCAAACTTTTTTATGTGAAGACTTGAAAGATTTATACTTGAAAAAAATAATATAAAATGCTAATTACTCCTTTAGATTTTTTATTATTTACCGAAAGATAGTATGTTGGCATAATTTTTAAGTTTTTTATGCAAGGCGCTTTTTAGGAGAAATATTTTTCAATTCTAATTAATTTCTACTTAAATGGCTTCTGAAACTCTAATCTAGCCCTGTTAATGAATTACTGTTACAATAATCCTGTAAATGCTCTTTTACAGTTGTCTAAATGAAGATTTTTTCTTATCCAATTTACATGTTCTAAAAAATCTCCTTATTTAGACAACTGTAAACGAACATTTACAGAATTTTTGTAATAGTAATTCATTAGCAGGGCTAAGATATTAATTATCATTGAAAAATATTTCTCTTAAAAACACCTTGCATCAAAAACGTAAAAATGATGCGAACATGTTACTTTTCGGTAAATAATAAAAAATCTAAAAAAGTAATTAATATTTTATATTATTTTTTCCAATTATAAATCTTTAAAGTTTTCACATAAAAAAATGCATTTTAATATTAAGTCCTGGTATGTGAAATTTTTAAAAATATTTAAAAAACTGAGAAATAAATTTTTAGCTAAATTTAAAAAAGAATAGGGCCTTGAGATTGTTCAGTTAGCTAAAATTAACCCATTCTAAAAAAATCTCAACGAAATCTTATTTAATTTCCGAAAAATAGCACTTTGGATTTTGACAATTTCGAAAAAATCCATTTTGTAAATAAGTAAAAATCACTCGGTATATATGATGATATGATGAATAAAATACTGCAACACAAATTTCTTCGAAATTATAATATCCATAGCAAAGTATTTTAGCTCTTCATTTGGACAGTCATGGTAGAAGCATTTAACTTTTCTAACGATGATAATAATAAGATTACTTGCATTATTGCTTTGTTTAAAAATATCATATTCATCTATTTGTCCTTTATTGATGTATGAAGCTAGCACTTTCCATTATTAAGTTGTAATCTATAACATCAATAATGAAATTTATATGTACAAAACTAATCACTTGTCAGATTGTGCAATCTTTCGAAACATCTGGTAGTATTCTTTAATATTGACATCGATGTATTTACATTAACGAATGATAAGAACTTCCTCTAGGCACGTAAACAACAAGGCAATTAAATATAAGTGCGGAGACATTCACAAACGACTACCGACTAAAAACTATGAGTTCCAGATTTTTACAATAGCATTAATGGCTAGCATATTCATTATGCACGTAACCATGAACAACACTTCTCTATTAGTTACAGCCATTGAACAGATAAAAATAAAACAAAACTCTAATATTACGATAATTAACGAGAATAATCCAACATCTTTCCTTTGTGACATCATGGAATGTTATGTTCAAAACAAGCCACTGTTTTTCGTTCGGTATCAATATGGGTCTCGCCTATCTTATCTAATTTTAGTAAGATTTTTGTTTTAGCATTGTTTTACAGTTTTATAAAACATAGCAATCATTAGTAAATCTTATTGTTTTTGCTGTATATTCTATACAATTTTTGAGAGTTAATTTGTTTATCAACAATGTCTAATTCTCATTCATGTCTATTCACTACTGGTTCCTATTATAATTTTACATTTCCATGTAACAGATACGATGGTCTTTCTGAATTTTTAAACAGCCAATGTGACATTGTTTCAATTCAACGACTGTCATATTACTGAAAAACGCTGAGGCAATATCGGTCAATGTGTTTAAAAGTAATTCACAGACTGTGCTATTTTGACTGTTGATAATTGAAGCGATAATTATTATATAAGTAGACGCGGTAGCTAAACATGATTTGCGGGCTGTTGTACATTTCCAAGCGTCTATCATTTTTTTTACACTCAAACTGTACTTTGTACTGTATCACTACACATTTACATACCCAATTTAATTTGTAATCAACCGTGATAAAATCTGAGTTTTAAAAAAAGTTTGTTGGATGAGTCGTGGGTTTAAGGACACACTCGCAATAAATACAACGACAAAGTATATGTAAAACTCGAGCATAGTAGGGAGACATATGAAGTTATTGTATCGAATAGTCAAGTGTTTACATTCATGATACTGATTTTCAACCTGTAATCTACAGGAACAAAAAATAAGAGTGACTGATTTTAGTTTGATAACAGTATAATTAGCCTGCGGTAGTGTAATTTTTAAGAGTCATTTCAATGATATAACGGCTATTAGTGGTTGTAAGCAAGTCAGGCAGTGTACTGGTGCACATAATGATAAACAAAAACCAAATTGACAGCATGGAAGAAGACTATTTATTAGTTTTTATATAACAATTTTATGCACCAATTTTTAGTTCTAAAAAGTTACTAAAACAAATTCTAGCAACATATATTTTTAAAGAAATCCAAGTAATGCCAACGTAAACCCAAAATTCTTTGACCTTCAAAATTTTATAGGAAAAAAACGTAATTTAGTTGAATTAATCAAATTTACATTACTGTCAGATTGCTGTTATTTTTTGAATTTGCTGACAAAATACAACTATCACTATTTAATTATCAATATTATTGCAAATAAATAGTATTTAGGGATAAATAATGTGGTATAGTAATTACCTTGTATAAGTAATATTCAGTATAAAAGCATAAGTATTTAGAATTTACGCATCACAAAAATAAAATAGAAAGTAAGGTTAAGGTTTAGTGTTCGTGGGTAAACAAAAGTAAACCATTTATTATTTTATAATAAAGTTTTTGTACAAACAAATTAGGATGATTTTCAGTGATACATACAACAGTACCTTTTTGTTTCGCTTTTGTGTTTGTTATTTTTAGTGTTTTCTTTGTTAAGTTTTGTGACGATTTTCTCAGTTTGATCACGATTATTATGATTAGTTTAATTTCGTTATTTTTGGTGTCATATGTTTTTATTAGGTTTCTGTTATGTACCATTTGCGTTAAATTGTTGTCGTTTTTAATCAGTTACAGAATTATTTAAATTAAACGACTACATTTCCATGGTCTACCAATTATTATTAGATTTCGAATATGGATATATCAAAAATCTAAATGTTTAAACCTGAATTTACTTGATATCGAGACACGATAGGCCCATGAGCCAAGAGTATCTTTTTTTTGTCAAAAACTTCAGGCTACCACATTTTGTTATTAAAATTGATAAAAACTCCCACACAAAAAAGTTGGGGCAATATTTTCCTTAGCCAACCCCCAGTTTTACCCGTCTATGTGCATTTTACATCGCCAAGGGTAACTTTACCTTTTTAAGTAGAAAAAGTTTAGTAGGTGCACAAAGTTTCAAATAATTATCTTTGAACGTTTCGAAAATATTAAACGAAAACTTTTAACACCCTGTATCTGGTAAACCAAAGGTTTTTTTGGCCTATGGTTACCTATATAAAGTTTTATTTCCGGTTCTAGAATTCACTATTAAAGTTTGGCAGGCTAATTTTGGGACACCCTTTATACTATTGCTACAAACAAAAAAAAGTAAGACAAGTTCTAAATCTAGAGGCTATGGATTTATTATTTTAGTTAATAAAATGACTCTTTAACTGTCACTTGAATAACTCAAACCTGCCATATGTCATATCAAATTTTAATATCAAAAACTACAATACAAAACAATTATAAAACTAGATAAATGTTCAATTTGTTGAATAGTTATACGTTTTCTAAGCAATAAATAATCCCAGCTTCCGAAACTAAACTCATTCTACGCATTGTTGACAGTGACGTCTAGAAATATTTCAAATTTATTCACATTCAGTTGCCAGTTAAAATGTCAGATTCACACAACTAAAAAACCTTGTCCTAGTTTTTTTTTTATACCAATAGTACATAATGCAGTTATACGCAATCTTTTGTCTGCCATTTTTACGTAATTTTATGTGCAACAATGACAGCTGATGCACATATGGTATCACAACATACACTAATTGGCACTATCGCATCTACTACAAATACTACTTGCATCGTAAGACTTGTTATAACTGTTCGTATTATAGAGGTTGCAATAACTTTCTTTGGATTGTAGAGATACCTATTTTTCAAGCCGCTGCTTGGATTACTGGAGTTACAGATTAACAAGGTTCTAGTGTATTTCTTAAGGTTTAAGGTACAACTTTTATTTTCTTTAGAGAATATACAAGTTATGATCCTATTTATTTAATGTAGATATGTATGTATGTATGTATGTATCGAGAGATCCAAAAAAAAAACTGTTCCTCAACGGGCTGTGGTAATTCAACGTATGAATAATATGTTGGTGACACTGTACGTCAATGTCAAATTCGAGGTTAGCAGGTTAGGATTTGCGTCAGTTATGACACAAAATGACGCAAATCCTAACCTGCTAACCTCGAATTTGACATTGACGTACAGTGTCACCAACATATTATTCATACGTTGAATTACCACAGCCCGCTGAGGAACAGTTTTTTTTGGATCTCTCGATATAATCGACAACCTCGTTTTACCTTGCGGTGTAGAGGCTGGTGCTTTACGTGCTTTTTTTTAAATTATCCATACCATGTATAGCACTATGTACTGATCTGGTAATAAAGTGTTAAAAAAAATGTAGCTTTTTTGTTTTTCAGGAGTTATCTTGTTTTTTGTACCATTTTTCAGTTTTGAAATAAATATGCATAGCTGTGTTTACACAGAATGTTTTATTTCACTCCACGTAAAAATAGCTTTTGATCGGGAAACAGAAAATTACCATTTTGGAATGTTACCGAAAACACCATAGTTTATTATTTGGTTGTGTTTTAATATTACAAACATGCCACTTCTTTCCACTAAACACAAATTGTATATATGTGAATAAAGAGTATGGTCAGGAAACTATAAAGGAAATTGGAACCAGATTTTGTGAAATTATTATAAAAAATTATTAAATTATAATGAAGCGCTATGAAATACTATGGAATTATGATGAAGCTATGAAATACTATGGCATTATTATGAAATACTAGGAAAAACTATGAAATTATGATGCAATGTTATGAAATGTAATTTATTATTGTCTGGTATAGGTTGGCGCCAATTGAAAAAGGAAAAGGTCTTTCGGTTAGACAGAGCTGGGTAGTATGTAATTAATTACTTTGCAATTAAATTCCTTTTCGTTGATTTGCCTTGGACTTGAATGCTTTTCAAAATACAACAATTCTACTTGGTAATTACCATTTTTGTTAAAAAGTACTACAGAATTCCTAGAGCAATATAATTATAATTTATATTTCGTATTACTAGCCAGTTAACAGCTATATTTTTATACAAGCAAAGATATATTTGCTGCAGGCGTAAATGTTTATATATGAAATGCGCATGTGTTGTGCCTTACGTAGTGTAGGTTGTGCAAGATGTAGCATTTTAGCTTGCTACTAATTATCGTTAAGAAGCGAAAAATATGCCTGCGGTAAGTACAGATTACTATGACAATATGATGAAATGCTATGAAACACTACGAAATTATTGTAAAATACTATGCAATACTACGAAATTATTATAAAATTCTAAGAAATTGTTATAGAACGGTAGAATGCTACAAAATACTACAAAATCATTAGTATGATGAAATCATTCAATTTCTAAACTATGACAATATGATGAAATGCTATAAAACACTAGGAAATTATTGCAAAATACTAAGCAATACTACGAAATTATTATAAAATGCTATGAAATTGTTATAGAATGGTAGAATGCTAAAAAATACTACAAAACCATTACTATGAAGAAATTATTCAACTTCTAAATTATGACAATATGATGAAATACTATGAAACACTTGAAATTATTGCAAAATACTAAGCAATACTACGAAATTATTATAAAATGTTATGAAATTCTAAGAAATTGTTATATAATGGTAGAATGCTACAAAATACTACAAAATCATTAGTACGGTGAAATTATTCAATTTCTAAACTATGAAAATATGATGAAATGCTATGAAACACTACGAAATTATTGCAAAATACTATGCAATACTACGAAATTATTATAAAATTCTAAGAAATTGTAATAGAAGGGTAGAATGCTACAAAATACTACAAAATCATTAGTATGATGGAATCATTCAATTTCTAAACTATGACAATATGATGAAATGCTATAAAACACTACGAAATTATTGCAAAATACTATGCAATACTACGAAATTATTATAAAATTCTAAGAAATTGTTATAGAACGGTAGAATGCTACAAAATACTACAAAATCATTAGTATGATGAAATCATTCAATTTCTAAACTATGACAATATGATGAAATGCTATAAAACACTACGAAATTATTATAAAATGTTATGAAATTCTAAGAAATTGTTATATAATGGTAGAATGCTACAAAATACTACAAAATCATTAGTACGATGAAATCATTCAATTTCTAAACTATGACAATATGATGAAATGCTATGAAACACTACGAAATTATTGCAAAATACTATGCAATACTACGAAATTATTATAAAATGTTATGAAATTCTAAGAAGTTGTTATATAATGGTAAAATGCTACAAAATACTACAAAATCATTAGTACGGTGAAATTATTCAATTTCTAAACTATGAAAATATGATGAAATGCTATGAAACACTACGAAATTATTGTAAAATACTATGCAATAGGGATGTCGTACCCGGTCTAAAATCAAACCCGGGTACTCAAAAACAGTACCCCGGTACTCAAAAACAGTACCCGGGTACCCTCGGGTACCCGAAATATATAACAAAAATGTTAGCGTACATAGGAACATCTTTCTTTACGCCGCGAGTTTTAAACTGAACTAAATTGAAATACTACCTACTCCCCAAATGTAACTGCAAGTCGTCTGTTATTTGTAAATATTTTCACACTTCCAAGTGCTATCTAATTCAAGTACTACGTAACTTTTTATTCAAAATTCGTAGCGTAACAGCATCAAAATCACACAGAGGATATTTATGTTAGTTAATCCCATACTGATGCGATTTAATGGTACTATTGACGGGTTGAATATTTCCGTGAAACATTATGTGGTATGGAATGGGGTGATTCTGGTTATTACTGCATTGCTGTGTTTTTCTAGAGCTTATTCCTATTGTTTTTAAGTTTTTATCATTTCCTCCGAAAAAGGCTGGTTTTCTAGAAATTATACATATAATTTACTAGTCAGGTACCCGGGTCCTGAAAATATACCCGGGTTGACTATTACCCGGGTACCCGCGAACATCCCTACTATGCAATACTACGAAATTATTATAAAATGCTATGAAATTCTAAGTAATTGTTATAGAATGGTAGAATGCTACAAAATCATTAGTATGATGAAATTATTCAATTTCTAAACTATGACAATATGATGAAATGCTATGAAACACTACAAAATTATTGCAGAATACTAAGCAATACTACGAAATTATTATAAAATGCTATGAAATTCTAATAAATTGTTTAGAATAGTAGAATGCTACAAAATACTATAAAATCATTAGTATGATGAAATTATCCAATTTCTGAACTATGACAATATAATGAAATGCTATGAAACACTACAAAATTATTGTAAAATACTATGCAAATACCACGCAATTATTATAAAATGCTATGAAATTCTAAGAAATTGTTATAGAATGGAAGAATGCTACAAAATACTACAAAATCATTAGTATGATGAAATTATCCAATTTCTAAACTATGACAATATGATGAAATGCTATGAAACACTACGAAATTATTGTAAAATACCATGCAATAATATGCAATTATTATAAAATACTATGAAATGCTAAGGAATTGTTTTAGAATGGTAGAATGCTACAAAATATTACAAAATCATTAGTATGATGAAATTATTCAATTTCTAAACTATGACAATATGATGAATTGCTATGAAACACTACGCAATTATTATAAAATGCTATGAACTACAGTGGAACTTGTTTTTAACCAACTTCGTCTTTGCAAATTTTCTCTTTAACGATTTTTTTACAAGGATTCTACCATTCGAATAATTTACCATACAATTTTTGTTCTATTTTACGAAATAAAATTCCCTTTAGCGATTTTTTTTTCGAATCAAGTTACATCTTTTTAAGCACTAGTTTTGTAAAAATAGGGAATACATTGATCATTAGGTAATTTAGATAAAATGCTGTTTTTAAAACAACCAGGTGCATTTATTATGCAATTTTAAATGAATTTCTGTTTTGCAATAAGTTTATTAAACAAATTCTTTTCTTAGATTTAGCAGCTTCTTTAAATAGAAGTTCTACAAAATTATTATGAAATGCTATGAAATTATTATTTCCGTTGATCATTTATTTATGGGTTTCCTTAATACATACAAAATCGTTCATTAATAACCCTTATTAATGTAGGATTTTATATTTTCTAAAATCGTTTACTAATGATTCCTATTAATGGATGATTTTCTATTAATCAACGATTTTAGTATAGGAAATCAAGGCTGCCATGAATGTCAAAACTTTTAAGTGTCATATTTTTGTCATGCAATAAAATTACATTGTCTCCAACTTAATAATGTACGACCAACGAAAAAATATTGTAACCAACTCATGTGTTAATCGGCGATTAATAATCTTAACAATTAAGGTGTTCGCTAGCGCTCACACGTTAAAATGTCTTGATTATTAATGGCTCTCATTATCACGCTTGTTTGTTAAATAACTATTAGGAAATGAGTGAAATTATAAAAATAGTATATTATACATCAAGGTAGCGAAGCACAGTATTATAACCTGAGCGCATATTAGATACTGAGCGCGCAGCGCGAAGTATCTAAAGCGCGAAGGTTATAAGACGATTCGCTACCGCGGTGTATATACTATTTTTTGCACTACCAAACGGCTTAATACCTAAATTCCCAACAAATTTCAAAAATATTTTAACTGTCAACCTGACAATACAGCTCTTTAAAACGTCAAAATTAAAATAGTCATATTTGGTAACTTAGCAATTTATTAGTTACCACGGTGAAAATTGTTTATTTTACTTTCTCTCCCTTGGTGGAGAAAATCAACTTCACGACCTAAAGATAGGCCAATAACGGTGCGTTCTGAGACTAGTAGTGCAAAAACAACTTTTTTAAAAAATGCTATGAAATACTACGAAATACAGTGGAACTTCTTAACAAACTTCCGTTTCACGAAATTCTTTAAAGAATTTTTTACAGGGATTCTGCTATTTGAATAATTTACCATATGATTTTTGGAAATAAGGAATAAATTGATTTTACAGATAAAGTGCTATTTTTAAAACAAATGTTATGAAATGCAAGAAAATCTGACACAATACAATGTAACGATTCAATTTCTACGACTGTACGTATAATGTCAACCTAGTCATTTTGATGGGGTTAATTAGCACTTCGAAAGAGAACCTACAGCTTTCCACAAACTCCAAATCATGGAGAAAAATTACAGATATTTTCGAGGATATTTTCAATTTCTAAAGCAGTCATGTCACACTTGCCTAAGTGTGTTGATGGGGCATTTTTTAATGTTGCTATGTTGACAAATTAAATCTTAATATTCCATAATCAGAAGAAACTGATTAATAAACATACAAGCTACAACACTGAGGTTTTGTCACAGTGAAGTAACGTTATCAAGAACCTATGAGGGACACTAATTGATTAACTTTACATATAAAAATTCACTTTTATTTAATTTATGCAAAGTTTTTACACTAGTAAGACGAAAGAAAGCTTTTCATGACCAAGACAAGTAGAAAACTATTCCATTCATTACTACTTGTTTCACCATCAAGGCAATCATAAAATTTAGTTCAGAATTTAACTCTTACAGGTTATAAAAATGTGTCTATAATTCAACTTCTTTTAACAATTTGAAAACATACCATTCTGATTAAGTTGTGAATTTGTAACTTGTAAAATATAAAGACCAATAAAACATAAATGTGCTTACCTCCGCATCGCTTTTAGCCTTCATAACATCCTTCGCCAGCTGCTTCAGAACAACCTCAAAACTGGTAAACGTCTCGTTAGGCTTTCCCAGCGGCGTCCTTAGCTTAGAATTCACACATAACTGGGCAGCTTCGAAAGTGGTCCAGTTATTAAGGACGGCACGAGAATTCAACGCTAAACTCCGAAAAGCTTCCATGTTGTCGGCACTGAACTGCGGGTCACTTTCTAGTGGCCAACAGCACATAAAAACATCCTCCAGCCAGTTGGGCAGATGCTCCTCGCCATGCAGCAGATACTTCATAAACATCATAAAATGCAGTGGCAGCATTTCCCCGTACACTGAGCCCGAGAGATGCAGATGCTGGGCGAGCATGACGGTCTGGTTGTTGTACGAATTCAAATCGGTGCACTTGATGGAAAACGTTTTATTGAACTGAATCACGGTCAAGTCCCACGGGATATTCTCCGAAAGGCTCGTGTAGCTCTCGCGAATCCGCTTGTCGTTCGAGTTCATGTGTAGAATGCACAGTTCATTGACCGAGGTTAAAAACGCATTGTTCCACGACAGCTCCTTGTTGTACAGAAGCTTTTTTAAGTTAGCACTAACGGATAAAACGATGCGGCCATCGTAGTCGTAACCGCACTTTACTAAAACCTCAGCGACTTTATTAAATTCCTGGCAGGAATACAATATCACCAAATAGGGATCCGAGTGTAACAGAACGTCGTTTAGCCATTCCAATAATAGCAGCATAGTTTCACAACTTGTAGTGCTGCTGAGGGTTTTGTGAAGAATGTCTAATATTAAAGCAAAATTTCCTGAATTGGGCGACTTGTTCGGCACTTCTCCAATGACGAGATTGTCAGGTAAACCTCGCATAATCAAAGCATCTTGCTTGTTACTAACTAAACTGCTGCTCGGTATAAAGTGGCTGTAGCACTTGCAATGCGAATACAGTAGATACAGCAAGCTATATTGCAGGGATGGCGTATTCGCACTTAGTTCACGACTGTAGGGCTCCAAGTGCACAGCTAGAAGCTCCAACATGCTCGGTTTTAAGGCCCACAGCCCTATGATTGAACCACTGGAGTTAGCAAGCTGCGACAAGCAGCGCAGTAGAAACAGCACGGCTAATTCAGGGTCTTGCGCGATGTCTGCAACATCAGTAAAGATGTTGCTTTGGCACAGCACGGGTAAATTAGGCACAATTTGTCTATAAACTACTTCCAAGTCACATAAGACACATCTGTAAGCTTCTTGTAGCAGCGGAATATTTTTTAAATTTAGCAGGGATTGATAAACACACACAGTTGCCTCTTGGACATCGATGAGGGGTGAGTAACGCAGTCTGATTAGTTCCGAGTTAGGTCCCACTAGGTTCTGGACTAGTTCCAAAGGCAAATTTGCAGATAGCTCTTTTATTACCTTGGAAATCATAAGCAGCATGGAGATTACAGTCGCATCTGAAAATTTATTAATCAGAGACAGCTCTAGATCTATAAGTGCATAAATCGAGTTATACAAGAAGCTGGATTTGGTGCCCAACACCCCGAGCAGCAGGGAAATGTTTTCGTTTGTCGCTATTATTAAGTTATCGGGGATACACACTTCCAAAGCACTTGATACTGTCTTAATAATCTGCAGCATGCAGTCAGTTGTAAACTTAACAGTCACCAGCTCGTTGCTGGAGGGCTGCAGCATGTCACCCAGGCACTTTAAAACCGTGTTCAAGGCCAAAATGGAGACGGTCAGATAGTCCAATGAGTTACTCTCGACCTCTTTTGAATTCACTCCCTTCAAGTCCTTCGCATACGCTTCAATATCCTCAAAAAAATGATAGACTAATGTTGTTGAAAACTCCAAGTTGATTTGGAAATGCCTCTTGATGCGTTGTAAATTTCTAGAAATAAATTCGATGTTTGGAAGGGGCTGGGCTAGGTCCACGTGCCACCCCAAAAAGATATCTATGGCATCTCTAAATTGCGAGTAAAATTCCTCGGGATAAATCTCTACTAGCGTTATGAGAACATCCAAAGTCGACTTGAACAGCGTGGCGTTTTCCAATATTTCAATCATGGAGACCAAATCGTGCATGAGATTCTCGGCGTGGTCTTGTAAAACACGTTTCTTCGACTCAAATTCTAAAGCCTCTTTAAGGGCTTTCATAAATAGGTACTTAATGTCGTCCTTAACGTTTGCCATTTTATTAAACATCCAGTCCTGGAATCTGCTAAAATCGTTTTCCTGTCCCATTATGTACCCCATGCGCCCCAAGGCACGTGCGGCTTGCTTCTTAGCAACCATGCCAGGAGCAGTGTGCAGGATATCTAGCATAGACTCGCCTAGAATGTGAAAAGCCTTGCGAACATAATGAGCGTTGTCCGGTATGAGTAGAACTTCCAGCAGCTTCTTCGAGATTGTCAGCGAGTTCTCCTGGTCGTTCTCCATGCTGAGGCGGCGTAGCAGTTTTGAGATGCGAGTGTCCTCCGGTAGGTTGAACTTGACTTCCGACTTCTTCTCGGGTTCATACCATTTGGAGCGGTAGTACATACCTCCGGGCTCCACGCTGCGGCTCAACGGATCGTGGTATTTTCTGCTGTGCGTGTAATTGTTGCTGTCCGAGAAATCGCGCTCCCTGCGCGAGGAGGGGGCCCCCCGGCTTCGGCGGTAGCCAGGCCGCTCCGAGGGCCTGACATACCGAAATTCTGTTTGGCGCGACCGTGCGCCTTTGTAACGGCCGTCCCTCGACGAGTACACGAGCGGCCTGCGGTTGGAGTCGCTCGTGGGGCCTCCGTCCACGCTGTCATTTTCGTAAGGTTCCTCGTTTTGATTGTCGTGATAATTGTGCAAGTCTCTCGAGCTTTTTGAAGCTTTGAGCTTATATGGTGGTGTGTTTGATATCATTACTTAACTTACATATCGAAACGGTAAATAAGTCGCTGCGCTCCTGTAACGCATGTAACACCTTTTCACGCCAGACTGTGTTAAATAATTAAGCACAAAATGAAAGAACATCGAGTTTTTCATTTACAAAACGACACAACACACTCAACTACTGCGCATAAACGTCAATTTTGCAGGTCAGCCATAACAGTTATTTCGAACGCAAACGTAAATGTCCCTAGAATTCAAATTTAAATACTAAAAGCTGATGAAAGGTTGAAAGCTTCGACGATCATCCCCGATATCCATACCTCACTATTGTATAGTACTTATGTTATTATCACCTTTTAAATCCCGATTTCTTATTGGAGCCTTATGCCCTCCTATATTTTACAAAATTACTCTTTGTGGTTTGCAACATATTTTCAGCAAGTTTACTGCAAAATTTCAATAACTTTTTAGTGTGTTTGTAGCAAATCTGCAATAACGTTTCAACAAAATTTCAATGTATTTAAGTAAATTTATCTTCATCCGTGTTGTTATAGCGTCTTAACCAAATTAATTTTAGTATCGTTAAGAGCTTCATTACCGCACTGAGTGCGGTAATGGATATTACCGCACTCAGTGCGGTAATGGACAGATATTACCGCACTCAGTGCGGTAATGAATATTACCGCACTCTTTTTATACAGTGAGTAGAGTACCTACACGGGTTCTGGCGCACTTCCGGTGGTTTGGAACTTGGCTAAGTGTCACGTGGCGGCCTCTGGTTTGAAACTTGGCTAAGTCTAGTCGAAGGTCACGGGTCTAGCCGGGGTCAAGGTCACGGGCCCCGGTCATTGGCCTCTGGTTTGAAACTTGGCTAAGTCTAGTCGAAGGTCACGGGCGAGGTCACGGGCCTCACCTAGGTCACGTGCCACTTCCGGGAATTTTTTGGGTTAAAAGTGTAGTTTTTGAAATTTTCCCACGCTCGAGCGTCTGGGATGCAGACATGTTCATTCTTGCAGGATGTTATCAGTAAATCAGAAGCTATCAACATTTTCTCAGGCTCGACCGGATGTGAGTCATCGTCTGACAGACATGCCTATTCTTGCAGGATGTTGTAGAACAATGGCATCCATTGTTTTAAAGTCGACACGAAATTCGAGAACAATGAAGGTATTGTTGTCTGGAGATTAAAATGTGCAAAGCTGGTAGAAATTGAACAATGAAAGCCATTGTTTTAAAATCAGCACGAAATTGGACAATGAAGCCATTGTTGTCTGGAGATTAAAATGTGCAAAGCTGGTAAAAATTTAACAATAAAGCCATTGTTTGAGAAATCTGCACGATAATTGGACAATGAAGTCTTTGTTGTCTGGAGGAATTTTTGCTGACCGCCATTATCAGATAAACAAGCTTCAGACATGTCCAGACATGTTTGCAAAGCTGTTAAAAATTGAACAAAGGCAACCCCATTTCAGTTCTGGTTTTAAAGGTTTGAATTTTAGAAGTTGTTCGAATAACATCAAACTTGCCGGTAAACACACCCCGTACATATTTTCACTTATGAACTCTTGGGATATAACATCACAAATCAGACCTTGTATAGACACCAAAATTCGAGAACAATGAAGTCTTTGTTGTCTGGAGGAATTTTTGCTGACGAAGCCATTGTTGTCTGGAGATTAAAATGTGCAAAGCTGGTAAAAAATAAACCGAATTAATTGTGGTCTAATAGTATATATCGAATTATTTCCACATAAAAAAAGATGCAATATAAAAATCCAAACCATTTTAAATATCTTGTTAGGTTTTTGTTTTATTACGCGTTCGACGAGATGTATGTCTGGATATTTAACTTGAATAGGCCGATTGGAAGCATCTTTTAGTAGATAGGTAATGTGTTCGATCCCGCTGGAGGACTGTTTAAGCGGTAGACAGTATTTAACATAATACAAAAGTGTTGGGGTCTTAGAGACATTGTTTGTAAGCAAAAGTTAATAGGGAGTTTTTGCATAACGTTCCGCTAAAGTGACGGCACGTTAAAGCCCATGTTACCTAGCGACGTCCACAATACAGCCAATCAAAATTAAATCTTTCGATTTTAACGTAACGTTATTTTAACGTGACGTTGTGCAAAAACTCCCTAATATTACGTGTTTTTTCCCGTACTTTATTAAATACACACAGTCTGGAGCCGATAGTTATTTATTTCGGTTGGATTTATGTACAGCATCCCTCACTTTAGCAGGAAGAAGTTCTTAAAGAAATATTATTATGCTGTAGAGATTTACAGGTTACAGTTTGGAGTGTAAACTGAGTTAAAAATTTTGGATATTAGCAACAGTACCATATAATTGCATATTGTTTTCTTTTACCAAATTTTAGATTCGATAGGTTCGAAAGCACTGCTGACAGACAGACAGAAAACTTGTAAACCGGGCCTTGTCAAATATCGAACAGCAATATATATTAGTAAAAAATACTCTTCCAGGTTAAAAGTTTGATGTAGTTTTAGCCAATCTTATACAGATTCCAGCAGTAAACTCTGGTAGGAAGCGGAGTCTTAGACAGCAGAATTTTTATAATACAAAACAGGAGCGATAAAATAATCGCCAGCATTTTTTCAGTTTATCCGATTCGGCATATCGCAAAAACAAACACCTTCTTTGTTCTTGTGTTAGCACCTTGGCTTTAAGAATGGTATGAATCCGACACCACAGCACTATATGTTTTAACTACATTTTTCAAAAATAAAAAGCAGCTTAAAATATTGCTCCTAAAAGGAGTGGTGGTGTAGTTTTATCATTGGAATTTCGATTTCTTACAACGGTAGTCCAGTTTTGGTTGCAACGAGCATAGTTGTAGCAGAGACTATAGAAGATATAAACAGACAGTAATATTAATCTAAAATTGAATTAACAAAGTTGTTAAACGCATGATACAGGCAGTTATTAATTACTTAATATATACAATTGTCCTATATCCGGTATTCATGGTTTATCTGATTTTAATAGTCGATTAGAGTCGAATAACTAAGGTTATTACAATGCTAAAGACTGTGCGCAAAAATTTTAAAATAAAACCCAGAGAATAAGAATTAAATAAAATAAAAGCCAAGTAAAAGCTATTAGATCACTGCAATCACTACAATAATAAGGATGCTATACTCAATGATGAGGGACAGTATAATTTTGAACTTATCTAGATTGGTTAAAAATCAGATGTATAAGAGAAAATCTCAAACAAAAACATTTTGTAACTAAACAATCACATTTGAAATTGTGTAAATAAAGCTAAAATTAGAAGGAGGCGCAGACTATAGAAAATACGTGTCAATACTTGTGGGTGTGCTGTCTGCTGCGCAATTAAACAACGAAGCCATTGTTTGAGAAATCTGCAAGGTTGCAAAAACTAAACCGGATGTCTGGAGTTTCTGCACAGGTCAGCGCGGAGGTCTGCGCGATGGTTTGGCGGGAAATTCAAATTACACTCAGGTTTTGACGGTAAATTTAAATTATGATCAGGTTTTTGGCGGGAAATTTAAAATCTGCGTGTTGTCTGGGGTTTCTGCACAGGTCAGCGTGAGGGTCTGCGCGGAGGTTTATGCGCAGGTCTGCGCGAGGGTGTTTGCGCATGCTTGGCGGTAAAATCAAATTCTGTGCAGGTTTGGTGGGAAATTTAAATTCTGTTCAGTTTTTGGGGGGAAATTCAAATTATGCTCAGGTCTTACAGGTAAACAGATAGGTAGACAGGCAAACAGTCAGACAGGCAGTATGGTTTATGTCTTAATCTGATTTTAATAGACGATTAGAGTCGAATAACTAAGGTTATTACAGTGCTAACGACTGTGCGCAAAAATTTTAAAATAAAACCCAGAGAATAAGAATTAAATAAAATAAAGCCAAGTAAAAGCTATTAGATCACTGCAATATATTAGTAAAAAAAATACTCTAATTAATAAGAATGGTGAGGGACAGTATAATTTTGCTGGATAAAAACTTGTATAAGAGAAAATCTCAAACAAAAACATTTTGTCAGACCTGTCCAGACCGGCGGATGTGAGTCATCGTCTGGGAATGTGCAAGGTTGCTAAAAATAAACCGGTTGTCTGAGGTTTCTGCGTAGGTCTCTGCGGGAGTCTGCGCGGAGGTCAGCGCGATGGTTTGGCGAAAAATTCAAATTCTGCGTAGGTTTTGGCGGTAAATTCAAATTCTGTCTAGGTTTTGGCGGGAAATTCAAATTATAATCAGTGTTTTTGATGGGAAAATCTGGGAGTGTACAAGGTTGCTAAAATGTATGGGGTCTTTGTCATTATCAGTGTCTATAAATTTGGTAGACAGACAGACAGGCAGACCGACAGGCAGGCAGACAGACAGACAGACAGACAGGCAGGCAGGCAGACAGACAGGCAGGCAGGCAGACAGACAGACAGACAGGTAGGCAGACAGACAGACAGACAGACAGACAGACAGACAGACAGACAGACAGGCTGACAGATAGACAGCTAGACAGGTAGACAGCTGTTCCTGTAACGGTTTTATGGGCACGACGGTGTAATAAAACGACAATTGTAAATATAATTGTATTTTATTTGTCTAATGTACATGTATAAAATTATTACAAATATATTATACACTAGTCAATTATTGTGGTAGAGGTGTTGTTGTCATCTCTGTCTGGAGGATCTCCTCGTGCTGTTTCCAAACTGGATTTATTCAATTATTCCTGCCTCTTTTAACTCTTCTATTATACTAACAATTTCATTTCTATGATTTGTATGGCCAGATGCTTGAGAGGCATACAGTAACTTTAATCGATCAACTAATTCGTTCGGATCATCCCAGTAAACATAATCCAACGGTTTATTGCTAACCTGCTGCATACCTTTACCAGTAAGCTTTGTAGTCCTTAACGATATCGATGATGGCGAGGGTGATGATGACAGGTTAGATTTTATAAATTTCTTGTATTTCGCTTGGTTGAAACCTACCTTCTGATCATTTTTTTCAAAATTTCTATGCGCTGCATTTGTTCTGTTTATGATATCATTATAATTTGCTCTATCTGTCAGCGTTGGAGTTATTTGAGGATCGTTTTTAAATAGTAATTCGTACAAACCAGGCGTACCTTCATAGTGCACATTTTTAACAATTATATCTGATCCCTTTATATCTAGCTCATCTCCACCAAAATAAAATTGGTTTTTATCAAAATCATATCTAATTCCGTACCTCCCTAGATTTGGTCTTTCTATAAGATAATTGCTTACATATTTCCTAGGAAGTTCGTCATACTGTTCTAAGAAAGAACTTATAGCTTGCGGTTGAAATTTGTTTGCTATAGTCGTATTAGAATCATCTTCGGTGGATTCACACAATACTTCATCAGCCGGTTTTGGTGTAAATAATTCTAGTTTTGGAGGATTTGATATATTGATATAGTCATCATCGTCATCATCCGCGTCATAATCGTATTTAGTTTTTCTTTTAAGATCATCATCATAATTGTATTTAACTTTGTCTTTCTTTTTCAATTTGAAAGGCTTAAATTGTGATGGAGGATTCTCTTTTGTATTGATTTCTTTTGCAACACTTTGTATTTGTTCGGTAACAGGTTTAAAAAATTTACCGAGGAGCTGTTGTTGCATCAACTTACCCTCCTTAAGAGCTCGAACTTTCTGTCTTATAATATTTTTAGTTTTAATAAGTTCTGTCGCTATATTCGTTTTCATTATTGTCACAAGTATGTAAGAGGTAGACAGCCAGACAGACAGACAGACAGACAGACAGCTAGACAGATAGACAGATAGACAGGTAGACAGACAGACAGACAGACAGACAGACAGACAGGTAGACAGCTAGACAGGTAGACAGCTAGACAGGTAGACAGCCAGTTAGACAGACTGACAGATTCAAACTAGTTCACACGTCAACAGTTTCATATCAAATGATAGATATCAGAATTGTTAGATGTATATCTAAGAATCAAATTCATGACGATAGCGTCCACCAAGCTGAGTTCAGTTATTCGCTAGAATTGTCTGAAATATGATTGAGGATAATGTTTACCACCGCTGTTTTCTTTCATATGTTCGTGCAATGTGCAAGCAATACATTTTCGTCCTTCTTGATCGGTTTCCCCTTTACATTTTGGACATTTATACTTAACTGGTACAGGCATCTCTCTCACACCTATTTCTATTACTGCTCACAATCTGTACAATAAATGGTGTTAAGCATGCCTGCCTGTCCGTCTGCCTGTCTGTCTGTTGTCTGCCTGCCTACCTGCCTGCCTGTCGGCCTGCCTGCTTGCCTGTCCGCCTACCTATCTGCCTGCCTGCTTGCCTGCCTGCTTGCCTGCCTGCTTGCCTGTCCGCCTACCTATCTGTCTGCCTGTCTGCCTGCCTGCCTGTCTGTCTGCCTGCCCGTCTGTCTGTCTGCCTGTCTGTCTGTCTGTCTGTCTGTCTGTCTGCCTGCCTGCCTGCCTGCCTGCCTGCCTGCCTGCCTGTCTGCCTGCCCGCCTGCCTGCCTGTCTGCCTGTCTGCCTGCCTGTCTGTCTGTCTGTCTGTCTGCCTGCCTGTCTGTCTGTCTGCCTGTCTGTCTGTCTGTCTGTCTGTCTGTCTGTCTGTCTGTCTGTCTGTCTGCCTGCCTGCCTGTCTGTCTGTCTGCCTGTCTGTCTGTCTGTCTGTCTGTCTGTCTGCCTGTCGGTCTGCATGTCTGTCTGTCTGTCTGCCTGCCTGCCTGCCTGCCTGCCTGCCTGCCTGCCTGCCTGCCTGCCTGCCTGCCTGCCTGCCTGCCTGCCTGCCTGCCTGCCTGCCTGCCTGCCTGCCTGCCTGCCTGCCTGCTTGCCTGTCCGCCTGCCCGCCTGTCTGCCTGCCTGCCTGCCTGCCTGTCTGTCTGTCTGTCTGTCTGTCTGTCTGTCTGCCTACCTACCTGTCTGTCTGTCTGTCTGCCTACCTGTCTGTCTGTCTGTCTGTCTGTCTATCTGCCTACCTGTCTGTCTGCCTGTCTGTCTGTCTGTCTGTCTGTCTGTCTGTCTGCCTGTCGGTCTGCCTGTCTGTCTGTCTGTCTGTCTGCCTGCCTGCCTGCCTGCCTGCCTGCTTGCCTGTCCGCCTGCCCGCCTGTCTCGCCTGCCTGCCTGCCTGCCTGTCTGTCTGTCTGTCTGTCTGTCTGTCTGCCTACCTACCTGTCTGTCTGTCTGTCGGTCTGCCTACCTGTCTGTCTGTCTGTCTGTCTGTCTGTCTGTCTACCTACCTGTCTGTCTGCCTGTCTGTCTGTCTATCTGTCTGTCTGCCTGTCTGTCTGTCTGTCTCTCTGTCTGTCTGTCTACCAAATTTATAGACAGTGATAATGGAGGTCATTAACTACATCTGGTGTAAATTTCTCAGACAAAGACCCCATACATTTTAGCAACCTTGTACACTCCCAGATTTTCCCGCCAAAAACCTGATCATAATTTAAAATTCACCGTCAAAATAATGCGCAGAATTTGAATTTACCGCCAAAACCTACGCAGAATTTGAATTTCCCGCGAAACCTGTGCAGAATTTGAATTTACCGCCAAACCCTCGCGCAGACCCCCGCGCAGACCTGCTCAGAAACCCCAGACATCCGGTTCATTTTTAGCAACCTTGCACATTCCCAGACGCTCACATCCACAAGTCTTGACAGGTCTGTGGCGACACACAAATATAGCCTCTATTAACACCTGCAACAAAGGAGATGATAGGATAACTGAAAGATGCTGGGTGGCTACAAAAATATGATCAACAGACGACTATTTCATCGCTCAGTTTTGTATTATAAAATTCTGCTATTTAAAACTACCAGTTTAGGATTGGCTTGCGGATGTCTTATATTGCAAAAACCAACTTTTATGCCTTGCTGTATTATTTACTTGATTCAAGAATCTGGCCTGTAGGAGCTTTAGTTTTTTCGTGGAAACTTGGCACAGTCAACCTAACGACTTAAATATTTTTACGTTAAGACCCAAATTTTAGATTCGATTAGAAATTCAAGAAAATGTTTCCATTAAACAGGTATCTGAACCTGATTTCTAAGCAATAAGTTTTTTATGCGGTAAAAATGAACTGCCCCACGCCGTTGGATATCGTGTATAGCATCCTTATTAATTAGAGTATTGTTGTGGCCTAATAGCTTTTATTTGGTTTTATTTAGTTCTTATTCTCAGGGCTTTATTTTAAAAAATTTTGATATCTTACCTTTTATCTGCAGTCTCTAATTGTAATAATCTTGAGTATTAGTCGTGCAGATTTTTCAAATGTATTATCTGCTAATATTTTCTTTAAGTATTTTATCACCCCTCTTAAATATCTCTCTACCGGATTGGCTTGCTTATACAACAAAACCAACTTTTATGGTTTGCTGTATTGTATTTATAAACCTCGCGTTTTTAAAATAAGTTGTATTATCTGCTAATATATTCTTTAGTTTTCCAAATTCTATAAAATATTCATTTACATAACGTTCTTAAAACCAAGGGCGCTAACACAAGATGTAAATAAACCATAACATTCTTAAAGCCAAGATGCCAACACAGGAACAAAGAAGGTGTCTGTTTTGCGATATGCGGAAGTTGCCGAATCGGATAAACTGAAAAATGCTGAGTGGTAAACACGGTTCTTTTATCGCTCCTGTTTTGTATTATAAAACTCAGCTGTCTAAGACCCACCGTACTTATGTGTGTGTGTGTTAGCTTCCTATCATTTTTTAGTGCTGGAATGTGTATAAGATTGGCTAAAACTACATCAAACCTGCTAACGGAAGGGTATTTTTTACTAATATATATTGCTGTTCGATATTTGACAAGGCCCGGTTTACAAGTTTTCTGTCTGTCTGTTAGCAGTGCTTTCGAACCTATCGAATCTAAAATTTGGTAAAAGAAAACAATATGCAATTAAATGGTACTGTTGCTAATATCCAAAATTTTTAACTCCGAACTGTAACCTGTAAATCTCTACAGCATAATAATATTTCTTTAAGAACTTCTTCCTGCTAAAGTGAGGGATGCTGTACATGCGCACTTCCGGTGGTTTGGAACTTGGCTAAGTGTGACGTGGCGGCCTCTGGTTTGAAACTTGGCTAAGTCTAGTCGAAGGTCACGGGTCTAGCCGGGGTCAAGGTCACGGGCCCCGGTCATTGGCCTCTGGTTTGAAACTTGGCTAAGTCTAGTCGAAGGTCACGGGCCTCACCTAGGTCACGTGCCACTTCCGGGAATTTTTTGGGTTAAAAGTGTAGTTTTTGAAATTTTCCCACGCTCGAGCGTGGATGTTATCAGTAAATCAGAAGCTATCAAAATTTTCTCAGGCTCGACCGGATGTAAGTCATCGTTTGACAGACATGTTTATTCTTGCAGGATGTTGTTGAACAATGACATCCATTGTTTTAAAATCAGCACGATAATTGGACAATGAAGCTATTGTTGTCTGGAGGAATTTTTGCTGACAGCCACTATAATATAGGTAAGAAAGAGGGGTTGGGCTGCTATTCAACTACCCTGTTTTAACTACCTGTTTGAGAAAATGTGCAAGGTTGCTAAAAAATAAACCGAATTAATTGTGGTCTAATAGTATATATCGAATTATTTCCAGCTAAAAAGATGCAATATAAAAATCCAAACCATTTTAAATAACTTGTTAGGTTTTTGTTTTATTACGCTTTCGACGAGATGTATGTCTGGATATTTAACTCGAATAGGCCGATTGGAAGCATCTTTTAGTAGATAGGTAATGTGTTCGATCCCACTGGAGGACTGTTTAAGCGGTAGACAGTATATAACAAAGTGTTGCGGTCTTAGAGACATTGTTTTTGTAAGCAACGTAAATATTACGTGTTTTTTTCCAGTACTTTATTAAATACACAGTCTCGAGCCGATAGTTATATATTTTACTTGGATTTATGTACAGCACCCCCTCGCTTTAGCAAGTTCCTAAAGAAATATTATGATGCTGTAGAGATTTACACGTTACAGGTGTGTATAAAAATTACGTATTTATTAAATATTACTGTTAACAAAGCTGTTAAACGTATGATACAGGCAGTTATTAATTAGAGTGGTGGTTTAATTTTATCATTGGAATTTCGGTTTCTTACAACGGTATTTGTAAATCATTCGTAAGTAGTCCACCGATACACATTTATTTACGTTATGCATGTGCAGACTTGCTTGTTATGCAAGGTCGTTGACTTATCGTATGCAGTGTAGGAAATGTTATATAACTTTGTCAGCACGCCATAAAAGTTGGTTTTTGTAGTATAAGACATCCGCAAGCTAATTCGGTTTATTTTTTAGCAACCTTGCACATTTTCTCAAACAGGTAGTTAAAACAGGGTAGTTGAATAGCAGCCCAACCCCTCTTTCTTACCTATATTATAGTGGCTGTCAGCAAAAATTCCCCCAGACAACAATAGCTTCATTGTCCAATTATCGTGCTGATTTTAAAACAATGGATGTCATCGTTCAACAACATCCTGCAAGAATAAACATGTCTGTCAAACGATGACTTACATCCGGTCGAGCCTGAGAAAATTTTGATAGCTTCTGATTTACTGATAACATCCACGCTCGAGCGTGGGAAAATTTCAAAAACTACACTTTTAACCCAAAAAATTCCCGGAAGTGGCACGTGACCTAGGTGAGGCCCGTGACCTTCGACTAGACTTAGCCAAGTTTCAAACCAGAGGCCAATGACCGGGGCCCGTGACCTTGACCCCGGCTAGACCCGTGACCTTCGACTAGACTTAGCCAAGTTTCAAACCAGAGGCCGCCACGTGACACTTAGCCAAGTTCCAAACCACCGGAAGTGCGCCAGAACCCGTGTAGGTACTCTACTACAGTGAACCAGAGTTTATTGATGAAGATAAAATATTGAACAATACACGTTTGCTTATGGCACACAACGAAACTCGTTTGATTGCCGCAAAACTCGGCTCACCGCCTCGTTTTGGCAATCAAACTCGTTTCGTTAAGATGCTCATAATCAAACTTGTATCGGTAATATCTATTACAGCTGCTAGTGATGCTATAAAATCATGGTATGTATAAAAAAAAAGTTTGGTAAGTTTCAGCTCGATTCAGCCAATTTTCAATGAGCCTGCATTCAGTAAGTTTCCTACAAAATTCCGCAAAATCTATACAGGATGAGTCAATATTCACTCCCCAGCCCTCGTATATGTGTTTTACAATTAATAAGACAAAAATTAAGAATACTAAAATTCCGAAGGCGAAGCAGTTTTCAGCTAAAATTGAAATAATTTGTTTTTAGAGTTTTCGTTTAATCGCAATGAATTCAAATACAAAAGATACTCCTTTACAACAACGTGCAACAATGTTTTTTCAACGCGATGGAGCACCTGCACATGTTACATTACAAGTGCGAGAAATTTGAATCGCCGTTTCCTAAAGCCTTGTACACATTAGCGAGCCATTGCATGTAACGTAACAATTACTGTAATCAAATTTTTCAGTGTAGACGCCTTCTGAACCAAGCTTGCAAATGCAGTGCGAAAGCACTTCGTGTCTGATTATATCATCCTCCACAAAAAGATTTTTTATTCTTAGATTACATTGATAATTATATAGAAGAAAACATCGACTTTGGAGGAACTTTTGTTATAGTTGGTGACTTCAATTTAGATTACAAGCAAGATTTTTACTATGTAAATAAATGTAAAAATATTGTTGTTTGTTTGTTTTTTAATGGACAAGGTCTAGGCATGTAGAGTACCAGGTACCTTAGACACCGACTGCTTTGGTCATATGGTCAAAGTCCTACTTAGAATTTTGCCGAGACTAAGGAGTTCCAACCCTAGCAAGGGATCTTTTACATGCTACACATCGTAGTAGCATGGGACCCACGGCTTTACATCACTTCCGAATGATGGCATTCTGTAGAGCTTTTATCTGCATTTTTTAAATTTTTGAAAACCTCACCGGGACCGGGAATCGAACTCGCGACCCCTAGATCAGTAGTCAGGATGCTTACCACTGAGCTACCGACCCCGGCACAGTGAATTTATTTGAATGGTTAACATAGCAGTTTCGTTTCTATGCCAGAATTTAATCATACAGGTCACTTCCATAGTTACCAATGAAATCAATAGATTAGAGCGTTTATTTTACGAGTTAACATACGAATTTGAATTAGGTACTTACTTGCTAATAAGAAACTTTAATTTTGTTACCGAAATGTATAGGTATGCAACTAAAAAGTAAATACGTAGGAACAACTTGTGTGTTGTATCTTTTCTTCAGTGGTATACATTAGGATAACTTTTAATGCTCTTTTGGACAAGTAATAATTCCTATGTTGACTCGTAAAATAGACGCTCTAATCTATTGGTCTCATTTGTAACTATGGAAATGACCGTTTAATTAGTCGGACAAATTTTGCGGGTAAACCATAATTTTTGAGAATTTTTCACATTTTAGTTCTGTCTACTTTATCAAAGGCCTTTCTGAAATCCGCAAATCCTACGTAAACTTTCTTTTGCCATTCATTTGCTTCATCCAGGATTATTCTTAATGTAGCAATGTGATCTATACAGGATCTTCTAGCTCTAAATCTAGCTTGATTTACTCTAAGTAAACCATCGCACTCTACTTTTATTCTTTCTAGTATTATTCTAGTTAATATTTTTGTTCAATATCATAATTGCCCTCCAGTTGTCGCACACTTTCTTGTCTCCTTTTTTTTTGGCAACTTTATGATCAATCCTTCAGTCCACTCTAATGATATTCTCTCTTTCTCCCATATTTTATTCAGCAAGCAGCTCCTGAAATGCTAGCTAACCCCGCTGCGTTTTTCAGCTGCTTAACCGCCAACTCGATTAATTCTTTCAAAATTTCATTCATATTTAAATCTAACTCTGGTGCCGGTTCTATCTCTTTCTCATCTTCTTGGTCTCCCTCATTATTCTTGTCCTCTTTATTCTCCTGTTTTGCATAGATTTCATTAAAATACTCTAGCCATCTATTTATTATCTGTTCATCTGTTTTCAATATACAGTCGTTTTTGTCCTTTATATGTATCGTCGCTACTCCTTTTCTTCTTGCCATTTTTAGTGTTATATTATACAATGTTTTCATATCGTTAACTCCTGCTGCTTTCTCGGCTTGTATTAATAATTCTTCTTGTTCTTTTCTTCTCTCTTCTTGCACTCTGCTTTATTTGTTTGTCTTTAGCATTGTACAGTTGTTGTAGTTCTTCTTTCTTCACTTGTGATTGTTCACTTAATATTTTGTTCCTTTCTTCAATTAATTCCCATGTATACCTCGTCATTAATACTTTTCTATGTTCTTTCCTTGTTCCTATAATTTCTTCTGCTGTTTCTTTCATAATGTCTATAGGTTCCCCATAGGTGTTCAATGTCCATATCTTGTATGTTATCGCTACGTTCTAGTTTTACTTTTAATGTTTCTTCAAACTTTCTTCGGGTTTCCTCCTCTTTAAGACTCCGGGTATTATACTTCTTACTAGCCAGCAATGTGTATTATGGCTAAAACTATTTCACGATTTCATAACTAACACAAATACAAACACAAGGCCCTCAGTCCCCAGAAGCCTGAAACTTCCCGATCAAGGTCACGATCGGAAAAAGAGAAAGGCAGAGAGTGCTAAGAATCTTTGGGTTGGACAAGGCCACCGTAACAATAACAACAAGCATGCAACAAAAAGGACAATTCTAATGACAACATTGAACAACAACAGAATTCTGTCATCTGACCACAAACTTATCGAACTGGGAGAACAGCTAAAATATATAAAATGGGACATAATCGGACTGAGCGAAGTGAGAAAAACCGAAGAAAACATGATTAAGTTAAAAACAAGACATATACTATATTACAAAGGTGACGATCATAATAAGATCAACGGTGTAGGATTCCCTATTAATAAAAAGTGGGTGGACAAAGTTAAACAATATGTAGATATTACGGACAGAATCGCCTACATAACATTAGAACTAACTAAAAGCGAAACTATCAAGATAATCCAAGTATACGCCCGTATCTTAGAACATGAAGTTGAAATGTTCTATAAACAACTACTAGAAGCAACACACATAAATCCTTCCAAATATACAATGATAATAGGCGACCAATGCCAAAATAGATAAACGCAAAGACAATCAAGAAACCAAAGTGGGAGAATATAGGCTAGGCGAGAGGACTGAAAGAGGTGATATGATGGTAAACTATTTGGAAACAAATAAACTGTGGGGTATGAATACTTTCTTTAAAAAACGACCAGGCCAAAAATGGACATGGAGAAGCCCAGATTTTAAATACAAAAATGAAATAGACTATATCCTTCCAGACCACCCTTTAATAGTCCAAGATGTATCAGTAATCAACAGAATTACCATCGGCAGTCACCACTGACTAGTGAGAGGTAAAATACTTGTAAATACAAGCAACAAAAAACTATAGAAAAAATCTTACAAAAAATCCGACGGTGATAAGATAATTCAGAATAAAGAACATAGCTAAGCCCCTCACATAGTGGAGTCTGTCCAAATCACTTTAAAAAATCTGCAATTGTTCCAATTTTCAAGTCTGGAGATGAAACTATAGTAGATAACTACAGGCCCATTGCACTTATTTCCAACCTAGCAAAAATATTTGAAAAGTGCTTGAAAACTAGGATGATCAACTTTATAAACAAGAATAGAATACTAGACAACTTTCAATACGATTTTAGGGAAGAAAAATCTACAGAAGACGCAATTGGAAGACTAACAAAAGACATCTACAATTCTCTAGATAATAAAGGAAAACCATCTGTAGCTGTCTTCATTGATTTGGCAAGGGCATTTGACACGCTGAGTCATAACTTATTAATGCAGAAATTATACAGCATGGGCTTTAGAGGTCCAGCATACAATTTAATACATAGTTAAGAACGCAGCAGGTCAAAATCGAAAAACCCTAAGCCAGCCAGAAACAGCTGAATTTGGAGTTCCGCAAGGAACAATACTTGGGCTAATTCTATTTATATTGTACCTAAATGACACCAGTGCAGTGCAATATCGTTGCAACATCGTGTCCTACGCAGATGACACAGCAATCTTCTTTGAGAGCAATACTTGGGAGGATCTTAAAATTTTGGTGTGCGAAGATATGTTAAATGTGTTTGACTGGTTCAGGGCAAATATGCTCACAGTGAATGTTGAAAAGACAAAATATGTAGCATTTGGGTGTTACAAAGACAGCTTACCGTCCTATAATGCAATAAAAATACATGAAAAGAACTGTCCAAATAAAAAATCATGTGAGTGTAGTGAAATTAATTCAACAAACTGCCATAAATATCTAGGCCTCTATATTGATAAATGATAACCATCTAAGATGGGATTTGTATGTATTAAACACTGTGAAAAAAATAAGATTTATGACTTTCATCTTTAAAAAATTACATCAAGTGTTAAATATTAAACAATTGCTCATAGTATACCACTCATTATTTTTATCTATTCTGAGATATGGAATCATTGGATGAGGTGGAGCTTGTAAATCTATAATCGAACCGATGGAAATAATACACAAAAGAGTGTTAAAAATAATGTTTTCTACTCACTGTATAGAAAGTGGGCTTTTGCTGCCTAGTTTTAGGAAACAAAACTGTCAATTTCCAACCAGCGGGAGCCAATTTTTATTAACTCCCGGCGGGAGCCAATATTTATTTGCTCCCGCATTTGTGTTTATGTCACCATGGATATCACACCAAAGCTTTACAACGTTATGCTGATTTAGAAATTAGACAAAATGTCACTACAGAAATCTAGAGTCACTATGATGATTTCCTAAAACAAAATTTTTAAAATTTCGAGCAATAGAACATGCGTTTGATATATATATCACTGAAGCAAAAGTAGAATTCCTCCCTTGTGTGTTTACTGCCCTCCGCTAACGCATCGGGCATTAAATTCACATGCGGGATGAAATGAGTACCTGATATATAAATAGCTATTTAATAAAAACGTTCTTTTTTCTTCTAACTGCCTCTACACAGAAACTGGCATGCTTGATTTGAGGTAAATATTTTGCAAAACGGCTGTAGTGTAATAAAAAATGGCAAAGTGAAAAAATTTGCACACGCCCAAAACACCAGAGCTAGTAGCAACCTGAATGTTTCAGTTCCAAGACAGAACAAAAGTATAGGTCAAAGATCGTATATATACATTGGAACCAAATGCTACAATCTTTTACCAAAGAAGATAAGAATGACAATATACCTGAAGCATGTAAAAAAGGAGGTTAATGACTGATTAAAAAAACTTCCAGAAGGGAAATACACAGCCTCACAGACTGATTATGTATTTATTCTCGAGTTATTATTTTTTTAATTTTTATTAAACTGTTAATTTCTAAGTATATACCTACATATATATTATTTTTACCACATATATATATTTTTTTGTAAGTACTTAACCACAGCCCACGCACAAACACCTGTGAGTGTTTATGTGGGCCTAAATTCCTTGTTTATATTTTACAGAAATTTGTATTTTATTTATAGAAATGTACTTATTCTTAAAAAGAAGGAAATAAAATTCTGTTCTATTCTATTCTATTCTAAAGAAAAATATGCGAAAAACTAACAAAGAGATACAACGATAAACAACATCAATGGAAGAATAAATGAGCTTACAAAGATCAATAAGGAAGCTACGGATGAATTACCAGAACAAAAGAAAGCAACAAAGAAGAAAATAAGCGATAACACAAAATCACTGTTCGAGAAAAGACGAAAACTAAAAGTAGACAAAGATAAAAATGTAATAGAATGGGCAGAACTTAACAAAATAATAAGGAAAGAACTACGTCAAAACATCAGAGAATACAATACTAAAATAATAAAGGAAACAATTGAGAATAACAGAGGTCCAAAAATATTTAAGAAACATCTCAGCTTGGGAAAGAAAGAAATAATTTCACTTAAAGATGGAAACAACAAAATAACATGTGAGCAAAGGAAAATTAAATCAAGCTTGGATTTGAAATATTTGTTGTATGAATAATATGTTGGTGGCACTGTAAGTTTATGTAAAATTCGAGATTAGCAGGTTAGGTTTTGCGTCAGTCTGTGTAAAAACTGATAGAAAACCTAACCTGCTAACCTCGAATTTGACATAGACTTACAGTGCCACCAACATATTATTCATATAACAAATATTTCAAAGCCAAAAGCCTGATTTCATTTTCGTTTGCTCACATGTTACTAACAGACAGAACAGACACACCTACTTAGAGAAGTTGAAACATATTACACAGATCTATACTCAACCAAAGTTCGTCCAAATAAAAATCAAATAAAAGAATTCAAAACAAAAATACAGAACGTGGGCTCTGAAGAAATACCAGAGATCACCACTGACGAAATCTGAAAAAGATCAAGAACAATAAAGCTGGCGGACCGGACAGCATAATTCCTGAAATGTTAAAACGTGCAGGGCTGGAACTAATCGAAGAACTCAAAGAGACTTTCAACAGCTGCTTAGAAACGGGACAAATCCTAGAACTCTGGATAGAGGCCGAGGTTATCCTCATTCAGAAAAAAGGGGACGTACTTATATGGGTATAATTGATATTAAAGATAGATTGCCAGCAAACCCGTGAACAGGCTGGCTTCAGTACGATGGATTACTTACACACGGTTAACAAGCTAATAGAAAAGTGTAATGAATACAACTTAAAACTTTACATGGCTTTTATCAATTACGAAAAAGCTTTTGACACAATCAAAATATGGGCGGTGCTAAACTCTATGACAAAACGCAGAATAGATAGCAGATACACAAAATTAATAGAAAACATCTACTTGCAGGCGTCAGTAGAGTACCTATAGGCGTTCTGGCGCACTTCCGGTGGTTTGGAACTTGGCTAAGTGTCACGTGGCGGCCTCTGGTTTGAAACTTGGCTAAGTCTAGTCGAAGGTCACGGGTCTAGCCGGGGTCAAGGTCACGGGTCCCGGTCATTGGCCTCTGGTTTGAAACTTGGCTAAGTCTAGTCGAAGGTCACGGGCGAGGTCACGGGCCTCACCTAGGTCACGTGCCACTTCCGGGAATTTTTTTTTGGACTAAATGTCTAATTTTGAAATTTTTACAAGACTTATCAAAATTTTCTCAGGCTCGACCGGATGTGAGTCATCGTCTGACAGACATGCCTATTCTTGCAGGATGTTGTTGAACAATGGCATCCATTGTTTTAAAATCAGCACGAAATTCGAGAACAATGAAGCCATTGTTGTCTGGAGATTAAAATGTGCAAAGCTGGTAAATAGAACAATGACATCCATTGTTTTAAAATCAGCACGATAATTGGACAATGAAGCCATTGTTGTCTGGAGATTAAAATGTGCAAAGCTGTTAAAAATTGAACAATGAAAGCCATTGTTTGAAAAATCTGCACGATAATTTGACAATGAAGCCATTGTTGTCTGGAGGAATTTTTTGCTGACCTCCATTATCAGATAAACAAGCTTCAGACATGTCCAGACATGTTTGCAAAGCTGTTAAAAATTGAATAAAGGAACCCATTGTTTGAGGAAAATCTGCACAACAGCTAAATTGAATGCTGCCTTTGTTTGAATGTTTGCTGACGCAGGCCTCCATTATCAGCTGCGACGATGAATAAATAGCGCGGCTCGGCTGTCTGCAATAGTTAGTATTACAACTGCACGCGCGCGAACATGTCTGCAACAGACAGCGTTACCGAATTAAGTTCGAACTCAATAAAAACCATCAGAGACGCGATAGCGATTGTAAAATATAGTGATGAAGCTGAGACATTGATTAAACATGTAAATAAAACCAGTTTAATTGTTAGTAGATTTATACGTAAGCATAGTTTTAAAAATGAAAATCCATTCAGGCTAGAGGCAAATTTAAGTTTGTTAAAGGGGCAACGGCAATTATTGCGAAATTTAAAAGCAAAATTAGCAAAGAAGGGAGCGGGTGTAGGGAGTGGTCAACAACAACAACAACAAAAGAACAAGTTGATATGGGAAGATGTAGAATCTTGTTTTAACAGTAGAATAAGAACAGGTATGATTGTAAATTTAGGTTATAAGGAACCACAAGAATTTCTTGGAAAAGCATACAGAAGTTTCTCAATAAAAGTAAAACAAATTATAAAAGATAAGTTAATGCTTAAAGCTAATGTAATATTTAGTGCATATTTTATAAAGCCTAGTAGTGGTGAGATAGATTTAAAAACGTTTGGTACTAAAAATGAAAAAATTGATTCTGGCACCAATTTAAAAGAGTGGTATGAGACTAATGTTGAGAATAAGTTGTTGACGAAATTAGAAGATTTTCAAGAACGTGATTCAGGTTGGAGTTTGCTTGAGATATTACATTTAAAAGTAAATTTAAATCATTACACGCCATTAACAGTAGGTAAATATATTGAGTTACCTAAAGATATTAAAAATAAAAAGGCCGTGATTAACGTAAAAAATGATGACGAATATTGTTTTTTGTGGTCGGTAGTGTCAGCATTATATCCTGCAAATAAGAGTTCTGATAGAATATCTTCATACCCACATTTCAGTGAAGTTTTAAAGTACTCGGGGCTAGAATTTCCAATGAAATTAAAAGATATATCAAAATTTGAGACAATGAATGATTTACGTATAAATGTATATACGCTAGAAAGAAAAAACAAATTTGGTAAAAATTCAGTACTGCCCATATATATTAGTAAAAATACTCAAATTAATAAAGATGCTATACATTTACTAATGATATCCAACGATGAGGGGCAGTTCCATTTCTGTTGGATAAGAAACTTATCGAGATTGGTTACAACTCAACTGCATAAGAGCCACACTCAAACTTTATTATGTGATACGTGTTTAAATCATTTTGCAACTAAAGAATCACATTTAAGACATATTAGAAATTGTAATAGTGTAAATGAAACCAAAATTAAAATGCCCGAAGAAGGTACAAAAATAGAATTTAAAGACTATAAATACCAGCAAAAAGTACCATTTTCAATATACGCGGACGTGGAGTGTGTTTTAGAGAAAGAAAAGAATGTTGCAGGGGTTTATCAAAAACATGTTCCATTTAGTGTTGCATATTATTTAAAATGTTCATATGACGATAGTTTATCTCGATTTAATATATATCGTGGTGCTGACTGTATGGAATGGTTTGTAAAAGAATTACAATCTATAGCATATCAAGTAAATAATATATTGTCAACTATAGAGCCTATGGATATTAGCCAGCAGGAAAACGATTCATTTCAAAAATCGGTATGCTGTTACATTTGTAAACAACCTTTCACCGATAAAGACGTGCGTGTACGTGATCACAATCATCAGACAGGTGAGTATAGAGGTAGTGCTCATCAACACTGTAATCTTAACTATAAAGATGCACATTATATTCCCGTTCTCTTTCATAATCTCAGCGGTTATGACGCTCATTTTATTATAAAACCATTGGCAAAACTGATTATGGGAGATATTAAATTGTTGCCTATAAATAAGGAAAAATTTATATCATTTACAAAACATGTGGATGGTACAAATATTGATTTCAGATTTTTAGACTCATTTCGATTTATGGCTAGCAGTTTAGAACAATTGTCATTAAATTTACCGAACAATTTAAAAATCATTACACGTAAATTTTGCAAGAGCCAAGAAGAATTTGAATTACTACTACGTAAGGGTATCTTTCCATATGACTACCTAGACAATTTTGAAAAGTTGAATGATAAAAGTCTTCCTGACAAAACGCAATTTTTTAGTCAGTTGCATGGAACAGCCATTTCAGATGAAAATTATGAACATGCACTGCGTGTTTGGAACACATTTAATATGCAAACTCTAGGTCAGTATGCTGATATGTACCTTACAGTTGATGTTCTACTTTTAGCTGATGTGTTTGAAAATTTTAGAGAGAATTGTATGAAAACGTATGGATTAGATGCTCTACATTTTTACACAGCACCAGGATTGGCATTTCAGGCAATGTTAAAAACTACTAAAGTTAAACTTGAGCTGCTGACAGATGTAGATCAACTGTTGTTCATAGAGAGGGGTATTAGAGGAGGGTTAGCACAGTGTTCGAATCGATACGCTAAAGCTAATAATCGATATATGGGTGAAAAATTCGTAGAAGCCGATCTTGAATCGTATATCGTTTATTTAGATATTAATAACATGTACGGGGCCGGGATGTCTGAATATCTACCGTATGGAGGGTTTGAATGGGTAAATGATTTAGATATTCCTAAAATTGATCATTTAAATACTCCAGCAGATTCTGAAACAGGTTATATTTATGAAGTCGATTTAGAATATCCTCAAAATTTATTTGAACTTCACAAAGATTTGCCTCTATGTCCTGACCATTATACACCACCAACATCCAAACAATCAAAATTGACAACCACTTTATTTAAAAAAGAAAACTACGTAATACATTACCGCAATCTGCAGCAAGCTGTAAGTTTAGGGCTAAAAATTGTAAAAGTTCACAGAATATTAAAATTTAAGCAATCAGCTTGGCTTAAACCATACATAGATTTAAATACAAAATTAAGACAAGCCGCCAAAAATAATTTTGAAAAGGATTTTTATAAACTTATGAATAACGCTGTATTTGGCAAAACTATGGAAAATGTTAGAAAATACAAAACAATAAAATTAATTTCTAAATGGGAAGGTAGGTACGGAGCCAGTGCATACATATCAAAACCAAATTTTCACAGCTGTACTATTTTAGATAAAGACTTGGTACTTATAGAATTAAATCAGTTGGAAATCGTTTTTAATAAGCCAATATTCGTTGGATTTTCAATCTTAGATATTTCAAAAATTTTAATATACGATTTTCATTACAATTATATTAAACAGAAGATGGGTAATCAAGCAAAACTGCTGTACACAGACACTGATAGTCTCATATATCACTTTACCCTTCCAAATATATACGATTTTATACGGGAAGATATTCACAAATTTGATACAAGCGATTATCCTCCGAACAATCCATATAACCTTCCACAAGTTAATAAAAAAGTAATAGGTCTAATGAAAGACGAAATGAGTGGTAAAATAATTACCGAATTTGTTGGTCTACGTGCAAAATTGTATGCTTTCAAAACATTAGAGGATGCTGAGAATGTAGAATTTAAAATTTCAAAGAAAGCTAAAGGTATTACCAGAGCTGCTTTGAATAGAATTACATTTGAGGATTACAAAGACTGCCTGTTTAATAACGAAACAGTATTTTGCGATCAGAGAACAATTAGATCAAAAACCCACAACGTATTTTCTTTAAAACAAAGAAAAAAGGCTTTAGATCCACATGATGATAAAAGAATAGTAAACTGTATGTATACTGACACTTTGCCTTGGGGTTACTGCCCACCAACCACATTATAAACACCAGCTCTCTCTAAGATATCTCAGTCTGCAAAATGTTACCGTCAAATTCAAATATACTGTGGTTGAACAAAGATCTGTATGTTAAAAATAGAGAAATCTATAATTTCCATTTACGTAATGCTATTGGACGTAACGACTTGCAAACTTTGAAGTATATATTACACAAAATTGGTATTGCTATACCGAGCAAAACTCTTATTTGGGCTACGCACTTTAAAAGTGTTGAAACCGCTATCGTAAATGAAATTTTAAAAACTATGTTAGCTGCCTTTAATGTTATTAGGGAAATTATTAACGAAGTCAGAAGAGGAGAGTTGAAAATTAATACTGAAACAGATCTTAATTTAGTCCTTTCAAAATTATCGTTACAGAACATTACTTCCTACGAGCAGCATTTTCTTATTGAAACAATATCATCTGGCTCTCGAATCGAATTTGCAACTGACGAGCAACAGCAATATCCATATTTTCTTCATGATGCTGTCTTTGAGGCTGCTTATTATGCCCACAGCAAGTTTATAGAAGACGTGTTCGAATATTTAAATACTAACCATATAACTTATATATTTCAGCCTAGCGTTGTACGTCACCACACAGATATTTTTAAATGGCTTCAGGAAAATATCAGAAAAGCTGAAAATGGTGAAGCTGTTGGTTGGAGAAGCGGTCCATGTTCCGGTCCCTGGCCTTCAACAACACCTCAAGATTATATCGATACTTACATATTGTTAAGTTCTGTTTCGCTTATGTATAAATAATATGTATATTAATTGAATAAAGCATATATTTAAGTGTACATTTATTCTCCCTCTCCTTGTCAAGTTTTGCTTTGCATATGAGATAAATACGGTGTATATATATTAATGAAATAAAACACATATTAAAAATAAAATGTCTTTTATTTTAATCTTTAATAATTACATGTATAAGTTTATTACCTAACCTAATTTCTATCTTTATGGGATTTAAATCTAGAGGCAGTGTTGGTTCAGGAAGTGTAAAACTATATGTTGCTTGAAACGGAGGAGGTGGTGACGAGGGTGGTGATGGTGACACCTGTTCCAGTTCGGGTTGCTGTAGTGGTGCGCACCCCTCAAAATTTTGTGTTGGGCTTAACCACCCCTGAATGTTGGCACAATTTATACAGCTGCAGCCCTCCACCTTTGCTATGTTAGACGACCAGGAGTGTGGTTGTCCCATTGGAGGAGGTGGAGGAGGAGTATTTTCTTCAGTCTCACTCCAGGATATAACCTCCTCCTCCTCTTCCTGGCTCCACGGATCGTCAGCCCATGAGTCAAAACCCCAACTATGATTTGAGAAGCAGTCTTCGGTCATTGTTATCGTAAAACTAATGTTTCTATGATTAGTATTCTTATATATAATATTTTCCCCTACCTTACACCGGCTGCAGGAAGTGTTTGCGTAAGCTATAACAGGTCTGGACAAGTCTGAACATGTCTGGACAAGTCTGAACATGTCTGAACAAGTAGACAGCAGACTGCGATTAATGGTTTTGATTATACCACTTGTGCAAAATGTGAACATTTTGTATGGCACATTGAACCCGTGTACCAATATGATGAGAACAAAAATTAATATAATTATACAAGATCTTTAATTGTTTTATATTTGGGCAAGCTGGTAAATCGACAAATTTTACATTATCACTTTGTTCTTCGATCAGCATTTTTTTAAACCATCTTCTTTTATCTAACCCTTTGAGAAATATGGAATCACCGCTTTGTATGATCTCTCCTATGTACAGAGACAATTTTTCGTATGGTATTGTGTCATGTTGATTATTATTGCTCCATTCTAACCCGTGCAAATTAGTTGTAAGCCAAATCACTTGATCTTTTAGAGAATTTGAAAGGTGTTCGTACGGTATCGGTGGTTCTACTATCCGGTGGATTGTAACATTTGTATCACTATCATATACAGCTATTTCTTTACAAATAAAGTTGCTATTTTTATATTGAAAGCCTTGAATATCTATAAATTTCATCGCTAATGTTGTCGAAAGAACAATCAATCTGCAACTAGTCGAACTAGTATCTAGCTAACTATTTTTATGTCATTGGTAAAAGGATTATATTTCACTTTTCGATCGAATAAAATCAATGCGTAAGCTGAAGTGTTTTTCGGTATATCAGTATTGGTTTCGAATTCAAGTCGAATATCTACAGCACCGCCTTTTAATGTTTCATTTTGTCTAGAACAATCTATTACGACTAGCGGAGCTATACTTTTGAATTGTGCGGGCGTAAGAACAGGCTGATTGTCATGCTCGTAGTAAGATGATTGAAAACCTGCAAACATTTCATATAGTTGTGCATATCGATTGTTGGCAAATTCCAGATTTAAATTATCATAGGGATATCTTTCGGAATTGAGATAAAGTGTAATATTTCTTAAATCGCAAGAATCAAATTGGGCCATATTTTTAACAGTTTTATTTTTTCGGTCTGTTTGGAAGCCTACGATAATGTGACGCGGAGTTTCTACTTGATTAACATTTTTTATTGCCCAAGTGTGTCGTTTTGTCTGTTGTAATGCCGGATACTCGTGTAATTCCCAACTTCTAAAATTGATTTCCAACTGACTACTTTGTTCAATGTATTTTAGTAATTTTAAACGATTTACATCAGCTACCGAAATGTGCGGTACTCTCCAATAGACTTTTGTTAATTCTACTTTAAGTTTTTCATCGACCGTATTAATAACAGCATTTAAATCTTGATTGCTTCTAATAAGTACTAATTCTTGTCGAACGTTTAGTAAAATTTTTCTAAAGTCTTCAAAAACTCCCATCAACATTTCGCAGGGAACAAATATCTGAAAATTACCTTTTGAATCGACCAATCCGTCAATAGATGTTTTGGTAGGTGTCCAACCTGCATTCTCCAAGCGAATACTTTGAGTCGAATTATATGACACGTAGGCTTTCATAGTTGCAGTTATACCAACATTTCTTACACGATCAACCACTACACCATTAAGTTCATATCTAATTTCATCTAGTAGGTGAGATATGCCTAAATTTGTAAATGATCCCGTTGCAGTAGCTTTACTATCTGCATCCTTTAACAATTTACCTTCGAAACATATAACACTCTTGCACGGTAAAGTGTACATATCTTGATGTAAAATAGGTATTCGTATTTCATCGTTATTATTAAATGTTGTAGAAGAATAGGGCTGATGTGTATGTTTCTCCGCATAGACAATCGAGTTATCTTGAAAAGCTGTTTCAGTAACGTTTAGTATTTCAGAAGTCGTCATTTTTATTTGATGTAAAACAAGCGCTCTTAATATTACAGAATATTAAAATTTTTCGAATATTAACAGTAAAATTTAATTTAATAACAGTCCAGATGTTTTTTCTTTTTGATTTCCCCCTCGCCGTCACTTCTAGTAGCAGTTAGCTTCAAACCTAAAGATTTTAGAAACAGTTTATTGGCAGATGTTAATCTATCGACTGCAGGCAGCCTACTGATGTTCGAAACAAACTGATCATCCCTAATATATGTTTGTTGCCGCTGCTGCTGCTGCTGAGAGTTGTATCTAACCACCATTTTGTTTCTTGAGATGCAACCTTACCGTGATGGCTTCTCCGCAGAAATTGACCAATTTACCGTTTTGATCCAGTATTTGTATGACAATGTTATCAATAATTCTCGTATTGATTGGTAGATATATAACGTTAGAGGGATTTTCTACAATCTTAAATCCTGGCGGATCTGTAGGGAAAAATTGATGAACTCTGTGTACAGCATTGCTGTTGTGATAAGTACCAGTTACGATATTGCAATCAATACATATAGTATTAACTTTAAATATATCTACAGGATTATCGGAAATATATCTACCATAAGCTTTCAATTTCTTAGGTTTGAACCCTAATAACTGTCCAATACTATCTTTAGCAGTAAAATCGATTGCTAAGGACGATTTAATTTCACTCCTGAGCGTGTTATTATTAGGCTTAATATGTAGCACAGGTTCTGCTTGGTGTTGCACAATATTTTTTTCTAGTATATCATTAGCACTACCTGCTTGAGGGGAGGGTGACTTTGTTACACCTATACCCAGTTCATGTCTAATATATTGACTTATATCGGCAACTTCATATGAACCGTGAGGTATTTCAATTACAGCTTGTTTACCATCAATATCAGTATAATGAAATTTATTATTATTCGAATCAATATTAGGTATAGTATTATAAGCTTCAAAACTGATTAATCCTATAACGTATTCAGATTCCGGATCCAGATGTATGGATGGATACTGAGCTGTGAGAACAGATTCATTTCCAGACAAGGTAAACGTCCACGACATGTTTAATAGTAGACGGTTTAACTAGAACTAAAACAAAACATCTAGATACCTTTAATTTTAATTACATTCTCCTCCTGTTCCTTCTCTAAGAATCTTACTGGAAATAAAACAACTTTTATTAAACAATAGGTTTTATTTTTCCTTTTACATCCTTATTCAGTATACATTGCAATTGTTTATTTAAGATAGGTTCTAACAATAGAGACATTTTATCTATTCTATTCTGAAACCTCATCCTGTCGAGTGCACACAACTGCCAGTAATTGTATGGAAGTTCATCGTCCTCATCTTCTTCTTCTTTCTGCCAAATTTCAACAATCGGGTCAAAGTAAACCTGCTTGTTGATTTTACTTCTGGCGATCTTTGTCGTACAACACCAAGTCATGTTTAAACTGGAATATTAACAAGTTCAGGTCTGGCTGCCGCTCGCTTAATTTCAAACAAGAAAGTTCCTTTGAAATATCTTTTAATTTACAATATATTTCAATATCTCTGTTCAATTTCTCCAGATTTTTAGTAAAGCGGTTGAACTGCATTCGATATTTATAGTATCGTTGCTGCTGCTTCATAATGCCAATGTGTACAATTCAGAATTCCCACACTATAAGTACATCCTCAGACGATGACGTCATCCCCCCACATCTGCAAGTCTTGACAAGTCTGGACAGGTCTGGACAGGTCTTTTCTCGCAGTAAACCGGTAGGAAGCTAACACATGACGTCGTGCAAAAATTGTAAACATAAATGCCCGCAATTTACAGAATCATAAGTTTGAAATGCCTGATGATTATATTTAATAGGATGACAGCTGCCATTTTTGCCACTTGTCAAATATTTCACAATTTCTATTGGAGGTTTTAAGTCTCCAAAACTGTCAAAGTAAATTGCATCTTTCCCCCGTTTTATGTAAGCCACCCAATGTGTACCAAGATTGGTTTTATCATCTAAATTTACAATACCGCATTCTATATTTCGAACCTGTTTTGGTAAATCATCTCTCATAAAAATGCCGCGAAAGTTAGGAATTTTTAAACGTTTAGCGTATGATTGTAAATCGATATTTGACAAGGCTCGGTTTGGCAGCTGCATTACAAGTTTTTTGTCGTGAACAATCCGTATCCTTTTTTATAAGGTTTTAGATATAAGCCTTTACCTAAAGCTATTGCCTCCATCGTTTTATTATGTCATTCAGACTCTGCTAATTGTTTTTTTGCCGACTGAGCATCTTTAACCACCTTTGCAATTCCTGCAGGTCCACCGCTAAGAGCTCCTAACGCGCTAAGTCCTGCAAAGATTGGAATCAAGGGTAACATTCCACCTGTTTTTGGCACACGTATTACTCGAGGAGTTTTAATAATCTTGTTTCTCTTTATTTTATTAATTGTCTTAACAGCAATATTTGTAGCATCGCTTAAGTCTCGCAGCAGTCCTCCTCCTCCTCCTCCTCCTCCTAATTCAGTTCGTGCTTTTTTCACTACCTGATTGAAAGTAAGCGTATCTCCAGGTGTTCTCTTTCTCTTTTTACCAGTTTTATTTTTAGCAATGATTGGAATCAAGGGTAACATTCCACCTGTTTTTGGCACACGTATTACTCGAGGAGTTTTAATAATCTTGTTTCTCTTTATTTTATTAATTGTCTTAACAGCAATATTTGTAGCATCGCTTAAGTCCCGCAGCAGTCGTCCTCCTCCTAATTCAGATCGTGCTTTTTTCACTACCTGATTGAAAGTAAGCGTATCTCCAGGTGTTCTCTTTCTCTTTTTACCAGTTTTATTTTTAGCTCCCAACCCCATTTTTACTTTTGCCGTCATAGCTGTAGCTACTCCTGCAGCCGAGACACGTTCACCTAAGCTAGCGTCTGAAGCTCTAATACGTCCAATAGCATTTTTAGCTAAAATTCTGTCAGCTTTATGTCGTTCCTCCATATTATCAGAATGTTTTGCATAAGCCAAATCGTGCTCACGACACGCTTGATCTAATTTGTTAATTCCAGGATCTCCTCGTGCAATTCTTTTCTCAAGTTTTGTGCCAGGCCCGCAATATTGATATCCTGGTATGTGCAATTCGAAAGGCAATTTATTAATGAGCGTATTGAGTACACCAGCACCTCGTCGGCGATGGACTGGTTTGTTGTTTCGACCTCGAACCATTATATAGAACTGAGAACTGATCGATTAGGATCTTAATATATATATAGATATGCGTAGCAGTTTTAGTATGAGTTTCCAAGTAGACGTCATGAGGGTAGTTAAACTAAAAAATAGTTTGCCAATAAAAAATCATGATAATCATACTGCATCTCTAAGCAGGAGACACGGACCGTTGTTACCTTCCACGATACGATGTCTTATTCTAGGCCCATCGAATTGCGGTAAAACAAACATCATTATATCGCTAATAAAAGATGTTAATGGAGTACGATTCGAAAATATTTATATATATTCAAAATCGCTGTTTCAAGCAAAGTTTGAATATCTAAGTATGTTGTTTCAATTAATTCCTGAGGTTGGCTACTATACATACAGCGATGGTGTGAACATTGTACCACCCGATCAAGCTAAATCTAACAGCATTTTTATTTTTGATGACATTGCTTGCGACAAACAGGACGTTATGAGAGAATATTTTAGCATGGGTCGACATAAAAATATAGACTGTTTCTATCTTTGTCAAACATATGCATGTATTCCTAAACATCTTATTCGCGATAATGCTAACATGCTGGTGCTGTTTAAGCAGGACGATATGAATTTACAGAAGGTCTACCGAGATCATGTTAATACCGACATGACTTACGAACAATTTAAAGAAATGTGCGCATATTGCTGGAATAGTCATAAACACGGATTTTTGGTAATAGACAAATATAGTGATTTAAATAATGGGCGCTATCGTTATGAATTTGATTCGTATATATACATTTAACAATTCTGATGTCTATTATTTGATAGAAAGCTGTTGACGTGTGAACTAGTTTGAATCTGTCAGTCTGTCTAACTGGCTGTTTACCTGTTTACCTGTCTAGCTGTCTACCTGTCTAGCTGTCTACCTGTCTACCTGTCTAGCTGTCTAGCTGTCTACCTGTCTACCTGTCTACCTGTCTACCTGTCTAGCTGTCTACCTGTCTACCTGTCTACCTGTCTACCTGTCTACCTGTCTACCTGTCTACCAGTCTACCTGTCTACCTGTCTATCTGTCTACCTGTCTAGCTGTCTACCTGTCTAGCTGTCTAGCTGTCTAGCTGTCTACCCGTCTACCGCTTACATACTTGCGCCGATAATGAAATCGAATGTAGCGACAGAACTTATTAAAACTAAAAATATTATAAGACAGAAAGTTCGAGCTCTTAAGGAGGGTAAGTTGGTGGAACAACAGCTCCTCGGTAAATTTTTTAAACCTGTTACCGAACAAATGCAAAGTGTTGCAAAAGTGATAAATAAAAAAGAGAATCTCCCATCTTCAAAACTAGAAATATTTACACCAAAACCGGTTGATGAAGTATTGTGCGAAACCGCCGAAGATGATTCTAATACGACTATAGCAAACAAATTTCAACCGTCTACCAACATAGAACCGCAAGCTATAAGTTCTTTCTTAGAACAGTATGATAAACTTCCTAGGAAATATGTAAGCAATTATCTTATAGAAAGACCAAATCTAGGGAGGTATGGAATTAGATATGATTTTGACAAAAACCAATTTTATTTTGGTGGAGATGAGCTAGATATAAAGGGTTCTGATATAATTGTAAAAAATGTTCGCTATGAAGGTACGCCTGGTTTGTACGAATTACTATTTAAAAACGATCCTCAAATAACTCCAACGTCGACAGATAGAGCAAATTATAATGATATCATAAACAGAACAGGTGCGGCGCATAGAAATTTTGATAAAAATGTGCAGAAGGTAGGTTTCAACCAAACGAAATACAAGAAATTTATAAAATCTAACCTGTCATCATCACCCTCGTCTTCATCAGTGCCATTAAGGTATGCAGCAAATGTATAAACAAGTTAGCAATAAACCGATGGATTATGTTTACTGGGATGATCCGAACGAGTTAGTCAATCGATTAAAGTTACTGTATGCCTCTCAAGCATCCGGTCACACAAATCATAGAAATGAAATTCTTAGTATAATAGAAGAGTTAAAAGAGGCGGGAATCATTGAATAAAGTCAGTTCGACAATGTCGAGAGATAAGTTCGGTCGTCACATTCAGCACAAAAATCTATACTTTTACGATGACTGTGAATATTTTAATCTTCAGCATAAACGATTAGTCAATCTTGCGCAATCTCTATTGGAAGAGGATTCTGTCAACAAGACCCTCCTTAACAAAGAACTTAATAAGATTATTTATCGACTTTCCAAACACGAAAACTCTGCTAGTACAAATATAGAAATAGCAAATGAAATTATTGCAGACATTCAAGCTGAAATTGATCAACTCTACTTTTCTCTAAAACTAACTAAACCTCCGCCTAAACCTTCAGTTAGTGAAACTGTCTCATTTAGAGAGGTTCAAAATGAAAATAAACAGTTCGATTAAGGCTCAAATAGTAGATGAGTTGCATAAGCCTGCACGAATAAATTTTCGAAGGCGTCGTGTAATAGTAAAAGGATTGGATGATCTTCATCAGGCTGATTTAGTAGAAATGATACCATACTCTAAAGTAAATAAAGGTTATCGATATAGTTTAGTAATTATAGATGTATTTTCAAAATATGTTTGGTTAGAGTCTATAAAAACCAAAACCTCTAAGGAAGTTACTAGTGCAACTGAAAAAATACTATCTGAAAGCGGTAGAATTCCGAAGAACTTGCAGACAGATCAGGGTAAAGAGTTTTTCAATAAAGATTTTCAAACACTAATGAATAAATATAAAATTAACCATTTCTCAACATTTAGTTCAAAAAATGCGTGTGTCGCTGAAAGAGTAAATCGTACACTTAAATCTATTATGTGGAAGATGTTTAGTTTGCAAGGTTCATACAAATGGCTTTCTCTATTATCTCAAGTCAGTCACATCTACAATCACAAAAAACATAGTACAATTGGTAAAAGACCGGTTGATGTGAATAAGAGTAATGAGAAGGAAATTCTCAATCAAGCCTATAATCATATAAAAATGACAGATTTAAGTAATGTAAAATTTAAGGTTGGCGATCCTGTGCGAATTAGCAAATATCGAACAATATTCGATAAAGGATATACGCCCAACTGGAATAATGAAATATTCACAATCGATCAAGTTAAATTAACTAATCCTATTACCTATCTACTAAAAGATGCTTCCCATCGGTCTATTCAAGGATGTTTCTACGATCTTGAGCTTCAAAAAGTTAAATATCCAGACATACATCTCGTTGAACGTGTAATAAAACGAAAACGTAACAAAGTATTTGTAAAATGGCTTGGATTTTCAAATCAGCACAATAGCTGGATTGATGCTAAAAATATTGTCTAAATTACCACGTTGTGATGACTCATCACTTAATTTTCATCGGTGCTATATAAACCTGATGTGCTGTAGTATTTTTATCATTCTCCTGCACACGTTCCTTCCAAAAACATGGCAGATTTCAACCAGAAACTTTGCAACTTAAATGAGGTTAAAGAGTGGGGAAATGTACGAGATTTGAAGATTGACGAAAAATATCTAATAATAAATGTGTATCGATGTCCGACTAAATACGGCAATAAAGTGGCGGTGGAATTGGACAACTTCAGATTCATTCTACCAGCACGTTACGATTGCCTAACAGATGCTGACTTGCAACAATTAGGAAAACGTCGCTACAATATCATCTCGGGTGGCAAGTGTGGGAGCAGCACGAAACTTGTCTTCGAGGAAATCGTTCAGACAGAGATGACATCCGTAGCACAATAATTAGCTGATATGTATTTATAATAATTTTTATACATGTATGTTTTAGGTAAATAAATACAAATATATTTACATTGTTGTTTTATTACACCATTGTGCCCGATTACAGGAACATGCCAGGTTGGCCGAGTGGTCTAAGGCGCCAGATTTAAGCTCTGGTTCCCTAAGGGAAGCGTGGGTTCGAACCCCACACCTGGTAATTCTTTTTTGTTTGTCTAACAAACATCAGTACTTGACAAATTTATTTCAAGATCATTGTTGCAGATCAGCACATTTTAATCTCTAGACTCATCAACTGTATTAGCAAAAACTTCCAACTGTGTTGATTTTTCTAAAACAATGGGTTTCTTTGTTTGAATTTTTTGCAGATCAACACATTTTTTTAATCTCCAGACAACAATAGCTTCATTGTTCTCGAATTTCGTGCTGATTTTAAAACAATGGATGCCATTGTTCTACAACATCCTGCAAGAATAGACATGTCTGTCAGACGATGACTCACATCCGGTCGAGCCTGAGAAAATGTTGATAGCTTCTGATTTACTGATAACATCCTGCAAGAATGAACATGTCTGCATCCCAGACGCTCGAGCGTGGGAAAATTTCAAAAACTACACTTTTAACCCAAAAAATTCCCGGAAGTGATCGAGGTCAATGACCCCGACTAGGCCACGCCCACCGGTTAGGCCTGTGACCTTGACCTCGGCTAGGCCCGTGACCTTCGACTAGACTTAGCCAAGTTTCAAACCAGAGGCCGCCACGTGACACTTAGCCAAGTTTCAAACCACCGGAAGTGTCCCAGAACGCCTCTAGGTACTCTACTACGGTTGTATCAAAGTTTAGTGAATTTAATACAAATAATTCCACTCTCGGGAATTCGGCGAACAGCCGCCTCTACCCCCCACGCCCCACCGAAGGGTTAGTATTACCTACCCCTCCATCTGTCGCGAATCGCAAAGCGCTTTCTACGCAAAAACAAAACAGTCTCCCAAAAGTTACGCGTCGAATGTGTTTTCCTCTTTAGCGCAAGGGAATAGAGTACCTATTACGTCATTGTCATAAATCACAAATATGATATAAAATCAGTATAATGAAGTGATAGACAAATATAATAGTGAATACGACAATATGAGTAAACCATATAAACATCAATCAGGTGTCTCAAAGCGGAAGAAAAAAGCTGAGAAAGAAGAAAGGAAACTAAAACTGCCCAAATTAGATACATATTTAAAATTGACCCAGTCTTCAGGACAATCTGGGAGTAAAAGTTTAGTTGGAGAAGGAGAACCATCCAACTCCGGAGGTAGTAGTAGTAGTAGTAGTTGTGGGGAGACCGAAGTCTAGCAAGTAGGCCACCATAGGCCCTTTTTGCCAACCCCATGCCATCCCCTCAACCACCTTCATTATCGTCCTCTTCGATAGGCTCTTCTCCCTGCTTAAACCTTCCTGATTTTCTAATGAAGATCAGAATTTCGGCCCAGGATAGAGAGTTCAACTCTTCCATTCGAAGCGTAGGTGCTCCAAAGGTTCTATACCTTAGTCGCTGGTACGCCTCGCATTCTCCCAAGTAGTGAAAGGACGTTTCCTCGTCCCTCTCACATCTTGGGCAAATGGGATCTTCCTCTACTCCTATCAGTGTTAGGTGTTTTTTTAGTTTACAGTGGCCTGTCAAGATCCCTATCAAAAGATTTGTGGTTCTTCGGCTCCTTCCCATTAGTCAGACCGATTTCTTTGAATCAAATCCTGCTATGTGGTACTTTGCCTGACGAAAGCCCCTGCATCCTTTCCACTTTTCCTCGCTGGTCTTGTAGGCCCACCCGGTTAGGGCTGCTGAGACCTGCTGCCTTGTTATACCCAGAAGGGGTTCCGGTCCAAAACAAGTTTCCGCGGCTCCGAGTTTGGCTAGTTCGTCCGCCTTCTCGTTGCCTTGGACCCCTGTGTGTCCCGGGACCCAGATGAGCCCGACGTTCTTTTCCCTTGCCAATTCGGTTAAAGCATCTCCACATTCCTGGACAAGAGCTGATCTTGTCCTGGCGAAAAGATTGCTTTTAGTGCGGCTTGGCTATCGGAGCAAATATATATTTTCTTGCTCTGGGGATATCCTGACCTCGTTCCTTGTTGCCACCGATAGGATGGCATAAACTTCTGCTTGGAATACCGTGGTGAATTTTTCTAAAACATAGCTTTCTTGTACCCCTCGGCCTTCCATATAAATTCCTGCTCCAGAGGATTGCCTTTCTGCCACTCGAGAACCGTCCGTGTAGCATATCAAGGCATTCGACTGGAGCTTAACCCTTTTTTGCTCCCACTGTTCCCTTGTTGCGATAGTGAGAGAGAATCCTTTTTCTAACCTTAGCCGGTCCTACGCTTCGGTTACGCTGTAGGCTGACAGAGGTATTTCTCTAGCAGCCATGTCGGCGATCCTAGCATGGCCCGTGCGAACTCCCTGGTCATTCCATAGCCCCGTATCCCGCATTCTGAGGTCGGTAGCCATGGCCTCTCTCTTTATCCAAGTGTCAAGGCCCGGGAGTCTCAATATTACCTCAAGTGCGGCTGTTGGAGTTGTCCTCATTGCCCCTGTAATTCCGAGACAGGCTAGTCGTTGGACCTTTGCCAATCTTACGGAAATACTGGGGCGCTCTACACTAGGCCACCAGACTACTGAGCCGTACTGAACTCTTGGCCTTACTACCAACGTGTAGAGCCAGTGCAGAATCTTGGGGTTTATCCCCAGTTCCTGCCTATTGCTCTGCGCAACTGCCATAAGGTCGCTGTCAACTTCTTCACCGTCCTGTCGACATACGACCTCCAACTTAATTTGCTGTCGAGGATTACCCCCAGGTACTTGACCTCTTGCACTAATGCAAGTGGTCTTCCGTACATAATGGGTATCCTCAGACCCTGAAGTTTTCGTCTTTTTGTGAAGAGAATGATCTCAGTCTTTAGAGGGTTTACCGACAGACCTTTCTCTTCACACCATCTTTCAATAATCCTGCAGGTTACCTGCATTCTATCGCAAACGACGTTTAGGAACCTGCCAGTAACAAGTACCAGTCCGAACTCCGGAGGTAAATAATATATTATTAACACACTAACAGTAACAGTTGTTACTTTTAGTAGTTTTGTTAAGTGATTTTGACGTCATTAAGCTATCCTTGGGTGTTATTAGTGCATTTAAGCTGAAATTATTCTATTTTAAATTTTCTGGTACGGCCCTGTATTATCATTTTAAAATGCTGCAGCCAATTTATTCAGTTCAAGCTCAAATATGCCCGCGGTCCTTGGAATTCTCACTAATAAGCATTTCCTCGGAGCCGTATGTAATCTATTGCAGTCACTTCCGTCTAAATCATATTTCTTCGAATTGGGAACATAAGGCATCCTTTGTTTACGTCCCAGCTTAAATCGCTTTGAGTCCCAACCTTCAACTTATTTAAATACTGCCCGACGTAGTAAAGCTTCTAGGAACATATCAGCTTAATGTCCCTCTTATAAATTATCGTTTAAAGTTCGGCAGGATTGACCTTGTAACTTAATATTTTTGGGATCCGCTGTATAGCCAGAAATTCTTTCTAGAACCTTCTTTGATGACCAAGCTTTGTGTAAAGGAAATAAAAATTGATAACTCCTTAGGGAATGAGGCATTTAAAATTAGTGGTTTCGGAGTTCTAAACTCTTTTCCGTCGCATTCTTCACGCGGAGTCCGGATTTGAAATGAGGAATCTATACCCAGCTCTTGAGTAAACTAGACGTGGTGTTTTTTTGCATCCCCGGTTCGCAGCTTGTGCCGCGAACCGGGGAGATTTCCATTATAAACTTGTGATTTCGATCGGGGGAACCCTTTGTTAAAGAACTTATAGCTTCGTGCTGGACTTTTACGAATTTCTGTGGGTGCCCGGCGGCTTTAGTCAAGAATTTCGTTTCCGTGTGAACAAGTGTGATGTAATTAATTGTGCCGTTCCGGCGTCTTGGTGAGCTGAATTCTAGTTTTGGTGTGTTGCGGCCGACATGATAATTTCCGGGGCGAAGTGCTTTATTTTCGTTTGACGTTTTCGCTCACCTGTCTGTGGGGAAAACATTCTGCTACATTGCAAATTTGAAGAAGCCACCTCTCGATTAAGCCTCGTAAGTGCTTTATTGCACACTCTGCATCTGCAAATTCTGTGTATGTTGTGGATCCGCATCGCTGCCCTTTTTGACATCTTCAGCTACCATTTCGGCCGAATTTTCGACTCCATCCTCTTCTACACTGTGGGTGCTGCTGTCACCGTTTCGAGCTTCGTCGCCGAGCAATCACCAGGCCAGCCCCGTCATGTCCAGATAACCATGATTTGGCTATTCAAGGTAATGTCAAACTTTAATTAGATTGCGCAATTAAGTGCTTCGCGGAAGTGCCGTATCTATAGTGTGTGCAGCATTTTATGTAACTTTGGCGCTGGAGAAGTTATTTCGTCTCATGATTTGTGTACCGTTGGGAAATTATCCCTGTCATTTCTTTTTGTATAACGATTTGTTTCTTATTTTGAATCTTAGTAGTTAAGTTAACTTTGGCTGGGATCCCGATAACTTTTCAGTTAGGGTGTACCGTATGTAAAATCAACTTGAAATTCATTGTTTTGATTATTAAATACTCATTTGTTAAAGACAGCCTATTTTACTAGTAGCCTTTGAAAAACCTTTGAGGTCTTCTACCCGTAATTGGCCAAGGCCACCTGTACTAAGTGTAAAGCCAAAACATGTCTCTTTTGAGAAGCAAGCCCTGAGACTTGGGCTAGTGTCAGTTTTCTCTTGTGTTGATCTTCTAAAAGGGTGGCCAATTTTAAGGTAAGCTATCTGTTCCACGGCCACCCTGTATTTTGTACCAGCCGGCCTGGAGGGAGCTTGGTGAGCGACGTTGAGGAGCAGGCAGTTTGCAGCCAACCCAGTACTCCGTGGGTAAAGCTCTGTGGCATTTCTCGTTTTGGGCCACGAGGGCTATTATTCTCATCAAAACGAGTGGCGTCCTTTGGCAATTCTCTAAGCAAGCTTTAGGGTAAGTACCCCGTCGGTTTTTCATTCAAGTCTTTGAACTACCCCTTCCCGACTGAACTAAGTGCGACTAACCGGAGCAACAACATCTGTTCCAACACATTAAGATCTGTGATTTAGGGAAAGCCGGCGAACCCTGTAGTTTGTACCCGATTTTTGACAGTGCTCTTGATCAATGTCGATCTGAGCATTTAATACCGTAACAGTTTTTCTTTTAGATTTAGATATAGCTGGAGAAGAAAATAAAATATTAGAAACTAAAGGGCATGAAGATGAAGGAACAACTGGCAAAAGTAATTCGTGTGTCGATATGATCCAACTGAGACAGTCGAAGTAGTACATGAAGAGCAAGATAAGGAAGATCTAGCGATTGATTGAGATTGTAAGTAAAAGCATTATATTATTTATTTAATACTACAACAATAATGAAAATTACAGTGATTTCATATTCTACCGACAAAGGCAATTACTGCCATGAATTGACAAATGCCGATAGAAAACATATTATAGATGCAGGACCCTGTCGCCCGGTTGGTCCATTCAAATTGGATAAAAACAGCAGATCATTTTCAACATTTTATTATACAGTTCGTTCAAAAAGCGGTATAGTGACACACCGAATGTGGTTGTGTTATTCTTCAATTTTAGATAAATGTTATTGCCAGCCATGTTGGTTATTTGATAGAGGTGTAAAAACAGGAACTTTCGCAGATGGATTTAACGATTGGGTGCATTTAAATCAGGCTTTGAAGAGACACGAAACTTCTGAGGAACATAATACACGTTGTGCAATTTATGACAAATGGAAAATGGGAAAAACTATTGATGTGAACGAAAAAGAGTTACACGCGAAACAATTTCCAAATGGGCTCAAATTTTAGAACGAGTTATAAATGTATCGTTAACGTTGGCCTTGTGCAATATGCCTTTTCGCCGGAATGACGAAAGTGACGATGCAGGTAATCGCGGATGCTTTCTTTCAGTTATCAAGCTCCAACGTTAATATGATTCAGTTCTCTTGGACTTATTAGAAAGATGGAAAAACGATCGATTACGTATCTTAGTGCAACTATACAAAACGAGATAATTAATTTATTGGGAAATGCCGTTATAAACAACATAGTTACAGAAATAAAAAAATCAGCATTTTTTTTTCAATAATAGTTGATACCACGCAAAACATAACAAAGACTGATCAATTAATTCTGGTCGTACGTAATGTAAGAAGATTCAGATAATGCATCTCCAACGGATATTGAAATCTGTGAATCTTTTATGGGATTTTTTACAATTGAAGAGCAAAACCCCGAATACGTTTCCAACACAATTTTAAACTTATTAAAAACACTTAAATTATCTTTCAATAGTATAAGAGGTCAAGGATATGATGGTGCGGCCAATATGAGCGGCATTTATAACGGCATTCAGGCGAGAATTTCAAAACTGATGCCTAATGCGACAAACGTCCATCTTGCTGCTCATAATCTTAATTTAGTACTAAATGACAGTGTACAAAGTGTCCCTGAAATCCGCAACTTTTTTGATTTTGTTGAACAAATTTATGTATATTTTGCTCAAAGTATAAGTAGATGGGGGATACTTGAAAAGGTATGTGCAAAACCTAGATCAAAAACATTGAAAAGATTAAACTCAACGCGTTGGTCATCCAGACACGATGCTCTACTGTCTTTAAGATACAGGTACGTCGATGTACAGAAAGCGTTGACAAATATTATATTAACATCCAATAAGAAAACAGAAGTCGATGAAGCTAAATCAATTAAAACAACATTAGAAATGTACGAAACAATATTTTTAATAGTTTTAGAAAGTACGATTTTAAATCTTTCAGATGTGGTTTCAAAGGTCTTGCAGGATAAAAAACAAAATCTGCAGCAAGCATCGGAGCTTTTTGAGAAACTACTTAAAAGCATCATGAACCTTAGAAATCAGTTTGATGAATTAAAAAGCGAAACTGATAATCTTGCTATTGAGTGGGGCATTACAACACAATTTAGCAGTAAAAGAATAAGGATAAGGCAACCAAAAATACATTTTGATGAAAAAAATAATCACCATGTCATAGAAACAAACGAAGATGTTTTTCGAATTAATGTATTTTACCGGTTTCAGGATATTAAGCCTTTGTTTACATATACAAAAGTGGTCTGGTAACTAGATCATAACTTATCTGTAGGGTAATGGAATATTACCCTACATGGCAACCATAACCATATAGCAACCGATAAACTATTGAACATATCACGGATGTTATAATCATAACAGCCTCATCTGCGGCAGTTATGATACTCATAACATTCCTAGATATGTTAATAGCTATTACAAGAATCTTGATATTATCATAAGTCAGATTAACAAAAGATTTGTCGGCTTATAGAAAGTAGTAAGCAAATTCAAAAGTTTAACGAAATCTGTACTTTCTAACTATTCCGATGCAGAATTAGGACAGGAAGTAGAGATGCTTCAGAAAAAATATCCTGAAGATATTTCAGAAAATTTTCAAAATCAAATTTTGTCGTTCAGGGCCTTGTTTAAAGAAGATATACAACAAATTGGTGACGTTCTTAGTTTATCAAAATTTATATCTGTGAAAAATTCCTCGTCAAGTTCAAGTTTTACCGATATCCTTACAGCGTGTTTTTTGTTTTTGACCATACCAGTAACCGTTGAGTCAGCAGAGAGATCGTTTTCTAAATTAAAAATAATAAAATCATATTTAAGAAACCGCATGAGTCACATAAGGCTGTCTTCGTTGGCCGTGTTGTCAATAGAAAATAAAATTGCACAACGTTTGGACGTCACAGAACTAATTAAACAGTTCGCTTCTGAAAAAGTGAGAAAGAAGCAATTTTTATAATTAATTATATCTGTTGCATTTATTATATTTTAATATTTTTGTTTTTATATATGTTTATTTATGTTTTATGTTAGAATTTATCGATTTTGTTTTTTTTATAAATACGAGTACGTATATGTAATATAATAAGTTTCTTTCTAAAGAAGTGTTTTATTTTATATGAATAATTAGTAATTTTATATTGGGGAGGGGGAGGGGGGCCCAATAAAATGTTTTAACACGGGCCCGCGACTTCCTCGCTACGTCACTGAAGCTGAGTATTCAAAAACAATTCGTAAGAAATAACTCTACGCACCCTCAAGAAGGCCGCAGTAATGATATAATTCGCTAGTTCTTCTAGGGATACTGTTGGTTTTATAAAATGAATTCAAATTTTCCATCAGTTACAAATGTCACTTCGTTAGAGGTACAAAGTTTCTCTGAAAATGTAAACGGCAACTTTTTACTAGCTCTCTTTCAAATTAAATGGTCTATCAAATGAAATATCAAGTTTCGTTGGCAGC